>CM067590.1:2060485-2376358 GCA_034336665.1 Luscinia megarhynchos | reverse complement strand
AGCACTGTTATCAGTGAGGATGGATATATTTACCACAGCATGAAGTGCATGCGTGGAGGATTTTCAGGCACCCTCAGCGGTCAGCAACACTTCGTCTAGGTCTCTTTACAAAACATCTCTGATCTTAGTGCTTTTCCGAATGATGCTCTGGTGGGCTTCGCCGCCAAGGCCCCAAAGAGGTGCGGGTTGTTCAATGTTCGTGCTCATGTCAATAGCCAAATTTGTTTTTGCTTTCTAAAGAGCACGCGTAGTGAGAGTAACCTTGTTGCTGTCCACTTCATGGAGCTCTGCTTAACTGTGAGAACCCTTGTCTGCTCTCGCTTCGATGTTCCAGCTCCATGATAAAGATCTTCGAAGTCTCGAAAACTGCTAAGTATCCTCAGCTCTCACCAGTTTAACCTAGTACTATAAACTCTGGATACCCCCAGCAATTCAGGAATGCGTGGTAGGCTGGAAATGCACCCGAAAGTCACCGAATTCGTGGAGCTTGGGTATTCCTCATAAAAACCTCACAGTTTATGGTGAAGCAGTTAGCATTTCGTCACGAAAGAGCATTTCTATCAAGCTTTCACTCCTGTATTTTGTTGATCAAATGCTGCGCGACACAATCTACCGTGGCTTTCTCTGATGACACAGGAGGTTCTGTGGTGTTTGGGAGGTGACACCGGGCCTGGGTCACAGCGGCGTCATACACCAGGCACGCAGCAGAGCCTCGCGCACAGTGGCCTCAGTTCAGAGTGCCTGGAGCTGCGGTGTGGGGACTCACAGGCTGGCTGGCTTTTGGTGAGTTTTCTTGGCCAGCAGTGAACACTACACACCTCCTGCATACCCTCCGTTGACGCTTCGTTCCAGCAGGACCGCACACCTTAGGGCCTGAGCTTCAAATCCGGTGGCTTCAGCCTGCAGAGCTCAATCTCCAAAACATAGGTGCTCGAGGTGATTTTTGTCTCATATTCATCGTGTTTCTTTACATGCTTTTTTCACTTTATACAGTTTTAAAAAATCTTAGTGAGGTGAAGAACCTCGCCGTGGCACTGATTTCTGTATTTACCACTTTGCTAAAGAGAGCCTGCGAGGAGAGGAAGCAATACCCTACTGGAAGATGCGTACAGAACAAAATTGGCTTTCTGGCTCCACTCCGACCATCAGCTTTGTTGGAGAGTAAAGCATAGGCTGCTATAACCGAAATCCACAGTGGAGAACTTCAGCAGTGTAAGAGCGTAATACTCGTAATAATATTGTGGTTATGTTTAGCTTGGCTTTTCATGTAGAAGGTACAAATGACTTAGTTGTTAAAACTTAGGTTCCACTTGTAGTTCTTTTTCTGTACTTGTCTCTGAGGCTGCACAGCACCGCATTAAAACTGTATACGTAATTTTGTAAACAAATGCCGAAAGTTCTCTCATCGAGGAGCCTTGATTTACTCGTAATGCACCTTGCCATCAGTGCGAGTACACTCGCGCGTCTCATCCAGCTCCTGGTCTCCCTCTCCTAGCAAGCCTTTGCAGAGAGCAAAAATCTCACACCTGGCCTGTGTGTACCCTCGAAATGTTGCAATGTACCAAATTCTATCACTATTTATTTCAGCAATCCTGAGACGCTTAGGAATCAGGGCTTTCCTGCAATAGGAGGTGGTTCCTTCAGAAGAGGTTGTAATTCAGCAGTTCTTAAGTTAACCTCCTATTCAGTTGTATACTATCCTTCTGCTCCCCATCCATCTAAGCTTGTCAATTCTCAAGACGTCTGCTAGTTTCTGATACTTTGGGTCCCTCTCAACTTGTTGACCTCTGTGTGGACTCTGTTGTACATCTCGTTGTGCCGGGCAAGAACAAATAAGCCGGAGCAGCAGCAGAAACAGAGGAGGAGCAGAGGATGGGATCTCTCCATGGATGAGGGAGCCTCAGCGATGCAGGTCTTCAGTCAGACAAGTCACCAACCTGCACGCCAGAGTGTTCGTCCAGTAACTCAGCTTGGCTAGGGATTCTCTAGGGAAATAGTTTTGCTGATCAGAGAGGTGTTGTTAAGCCTCTGAGGAGAACTTAGAACGCAGAGCCAGAGGTTGCTATACTACTGTCTGGAGATGTGACCCAGCTGCACCACATCCACAGTCCCACCCCTGAGCTGGAACACGGTCAGAGAAGTCCCAAATGAGATCACTCTGCAGATGTATTCCCTCAGCTAGTGCAAAGCCTTATTGAAAAATTATGTACTTTGGAGGAGGGAATTTTTCCTCCTGTCATCCGTTCTGTGAATTTGTGGAGATTAGAGTGGTTGATGAATCCCAGAATACTCAGTTTTCCTCTGCAGACGAGCTTAGACATGTCCAGAGGTTCAACATAACAGTACACCTCACATAAAATGCTGGGAGAATGACATTTATGTGCTTGTAATTCATTAATATCTTTTTATCCCTCTGGGCCAGCTACTGACTATCATGTTCAATAATTCTTACCTGACAAGACTTCTCTGCTTCTGCCACACTGGACTGTATGCGCATGTGTGATTAGGGCAGTTGAAGATTTTGCAAAATCAGAGATTGGGGTTGATTTTAGGGAATCTCATTCCTCAGGCCGAAATCCTGCCTTGAGCTGGAATTCCAAGGATTCAGGGCCGAATGTTCCAGGATTTTGAGGCCAAAATTTGAGGATTTGGGGTCCAGAATTCTGAGGTTTTAGCAGGAATTCCAGGGTTAGGGTCTTAAAATCTCCCAGGATTTTGGGGCTGAAATTCCGCTGTTTTTGGGGCTGAAACTCCCAGGATTTCAGGTTGAAATTTTGGAGAATTCTAAGCTTAGAACTCCCAGGTTTTGTAGAAAGAATTCCAGGGCTTGGGTCATGTACCTAACGCATCTTGGAGCTGAAATTCCAGGATATTTTGGCCTGGAATTCCAGGATTTTGGGGGCTGGAATTCCCAGACTTTTTAGGGCTGAAATTCCCGGCTTTTTGGGGCTGGAATCTCAGGGTTCAGGGCTGAGCATTCAGGATTTTGAGGCCAAAATTTCCAGGTTTTGGGCCCAGAATTCCAAGGTTTGGGTCATAAAATTCCCCTGGATTTTGGGGCAGCCGTGATGTGTGCGGAGACAAAGTGGTGAAAGGGTCCCTGTGGGTCAAGGATTTGGCTGTGGAGTGGCCCCCACTCTGGTTTTCACCCCAAAGCAACCAAAGCAGAAGGATTTTCCCCATCCATATCCCCATCCCCCATGAGCAATGAGCTGAGCAATGCTGTCCTAGAAAACATTTTATTTCCACCTCCATACACATACAAGTTAAAAGCAAAAATAAATAAGGAGGCATAATGAATAAGTACGAAAGCAATGGGCAGACACAATAAATAAACATATAAACATATAAATAAGATTGGGATGGCTCGAGCCCATGGGGCCTAGAGCTGCTATTTCACATGAAATAGGGGTGGAGGGGGGTCATGTCCCAGGGCGCCCCTAAAATCACCCTCAAAATGGGGATATTTCAGAGGGCATTTCAGAGGGACTGGGGTAACTCGGGAGGGACTGACAAGGTGAAATCTGAAGGGCAAAGGAGAACGATTCCCCCTGCAAACCCACGCGCTGCTCCACCTGTTCAGGTGCTGCCCCCCATCACAGCCTGTTTTCCCTCGGTATTTCCTTGCAGCTGTGTCCAAGCCCAGGTGCATTCAGGTGCTCCTCGATGTTCCAAGCATCCTTCTTTGAGAGAGCCCTGGGAATCCCCCTCCCCCGCCCAGGTGCGCCCAGGTAATCCCCGAAACCACGCTCCCTGTAGCAGCGCGTGCCTCCCCTTCCTCATCCGCACCGCTCTAACCGGGGTCCAGCGGACGGGATGGGGCGCGAGGAGGGCTGGCGTGGGAATTCTGGGCCAGGGAGAAACCCAACAGATTCTTTTCCGAGGAAGAGAACGATCAGCCCAGCGGACGCCACGCTGCCGTAAAGCACAGCTGCCGCCGCACTGCCGTAAAGCATCGACCCAACTCCCGCCGTACCGGGCCACACTGCCGCGAAGCGCGGAGGAAGATGGCGGCGGTGACGGTGTGTTCACGGGCGTCAGTCCCCGCCAGGTCAGCCACTCACCGGGAATGGACGGCGGAGCCCGCTCAGCACCGGCGTGTGGGGCGGGGACGGCGGGAAGACCCACTTTAGAGGGCTGCGGACTCGCGATGGGCTTGCGTGGGGTTAAGGGGTGTTCCGGACCAGGAGAAGCCGCCATAGCGCGGAGTGAGTGAGCTGTGGGGCAGAGGGTCCCGATGTACGGCTGAGGGGTGGAACTGGGGCTGGCTTTTGGGGGCAGAGGGAGCTGGGCGCAGGGCTGGGGCAGCAGAGAGTTCCCTGAAGAGTGCAGGGAGGGGAATATGGCTCAGAGGGACCCCCTGGGAGACGGGTGCTAATGGGCACGGAGGGACTTTCTCTGGGGAGGGGGGACTTGCTGTGGAGCTGGGAGTTCTGTGAAAGACGGTTTCTGTGGGGCACAGGGTGATTTCTGTGTGGCGGAGGGGTTGTGTGGGTGAAGTCTGCTGTGGGAAGGGAGACTTCTGTGGGGCAGGGGCTCTGAGCCAGCCCCTCCCTCTCCCTCCCCAGATCACCATCATGGCCGTGGAGTTCGATGGAGGCGTCGTCATCGGGGCTGACTCCCGAACCACCACAGGGTGAGCGCCGCAGGCCAGCGGTGACCGCTCCCGCTCGGGGGATCTGGGACCGTGCCACGAGGTTGTCACTCTTGTCACCATGATGTCACTGGGAAGCCACCCCCAAAGCTGTGGGCAGGCGTCCCTAGGTATCAGTGTCACACCTGGCAGGTGTTTTCCATTGCCAAAACCATCCCAGAATCCTTTATTGATGTGGAACAATTCCAGCAAAAACATCCTCAGGTTAAACTTTGCGCTCTTGGTCCCAATCTTTGGATTTCTCTCCACGGATCCCATTTTTATTAATCATTTAAAACTATTAAATAGTTTTTCCTCTTTTGGGGGGAGTTTTCAATCCCAGAGAACCATTCCCCAATGCAGTGATAAAACTTGGATTCACATCCCATGTTAAAATCACCCAATCCAATGGGCTTCCTGCCTCCCTCTAAGTCACGTTGATTAATCTGTTAAGTGTGCAGCAGTTTCCACACTATTTTCGATATAATCTCATAATCTTGAGCAATGACATGGAAGAATTCTTTCCAGTGTCTCAGATCTTTGAATGAAACCTGAATTATTTTTATTGATCCCATCCTGGTAATCCTGTAAAATCCATTGTGTCTCACGTGTCTCTGTTCCCAGTATTCTTGGCTCTGGATATCTCTGGACCTTCGCTGGGCCTTTCCAGGGCTGACGGTCTCAGTCCAGAGCCTTCCAGCTGCCTCTCCTCTCCTGCCTGGCTCGCCAAAAACTGTTGCCTTTAGGAGCTGAAACAGATCACACAGAGTTAAGGGGAATAAAATGGGTATTTATTGTAAGGCCTTCAAAAGCCACGCCCTGGCAGTACCAATGCCACAGTGTGGCCCCTGCCCTGCCTGAGTGGCTCTAAGGTGGAAGTAAAAGAGGGCTTGGTCACATGATTTCACATTTTTATAAACTTCAGTCTATTTACATGCAGGAGTCAACCAATTAATAGTCTCAAATTGTAAGGTGTCATCTTCTTCTCCTGGCTGGCCTGCCCTCCTCTTCTCACACTGTTTATATTTAGGGCCTAGAGTTTGAAGAAACTGTCCTTGAGTCAATAGCTGGAATTGGACTATTTTGTCTTCATCACCCTAAGCACAACGAAGCATACCCAAGCAAACAGAAAACTCAGAACTTAAGGCATCATTCTCACTGGGGGAGGTTGGCTGTGGTGCTTAAGACTTCCCCCTGGAGCTGTGCCAGGTTGCCTCACCATAGTAGTTTTTCCCTGGTTTGTCCCAGAGTTTTTATGTAGCAAATTAGTAGAAGCAGAAAGGAATCCAGAGGGCTGCAATGGCTGAGTTCTGATACTTGTATTTTGAGATATGCTCTTTGATTCTGGCAGTGTTTTCCTGAATTTATCCACAATTGGCTATTCCTGAGGCTGCTGATTACTAATTCTGCCTTTTGGACCCAGAACAGGCCTTGATGTTGCAGCTGAACTTTGCCTGTGGGCCAAGACTCCCGTCTTCCTGAGACTCTTTGCATCAGATTGAAAAGTTCTGATCGACTCCAGGTATGTGGAGGCTTGTGGGTCGAGGTTTTCCTTTTGGCAGACCAGCCTGCCCTGCAGCCCCTTACTCAGAGAGTGAGGTGCTCCAGGAGGAGGGTGGTCACTTCCCACCTGAGCTGCTGCAGCTGTGACAGTCTCCTGTGCAGGCTTCCGGTTCCTTTCTGGGTTTAGGTGACCAGAGGCTGAAGGTGGGAGCTTGCCACTGGTCTGCATGGAAGCAGGAAGAGTCATGATGTTCGCTGGCTGTACCCTTCCTGCTCCCTGGGATGTATTTGAAGGCTTCTTCTGAACTTCTGAAGGCTTCTTCTGAAGTGTGGCCAGTGTGCCGCACGGATTTGGCTCCAAGCCTGCCATCCTCTCAAAACACCTGCCATCACATTCCCAAAAACACCCTTCTTGCTCCTGTCAACCTGGAAAGACAAAGCAGTCCTCAGCTCCAAGGAGAGCACAGCTTGGTCAGACCCTTACAGCTTGCCAAGGGGACAGTCATGTGACAAAGCAACTCTCAACAGAACAACAACACAACACGCACCAGGACATGGGCAAAGGATCAGTCTCCCAAACTGAAACTCCAAACTAAATTCCTTTGAAAAATAGCTACTTGACTCATTGCCATCTATTCAACATTCCCCCATTTGGACTCAGAAACTCATGACCTTGACTTGGGGATGTGGTTTTCAAAGCAAGTTACAGATCTGAATTGCAGCCATGAATGAAAAATTATTATTACTAAAGTACATTCTCCTGTGACCCTGTAAGCAGCAATCCTGAGTGAGACCTTTTGAGCTCTCATGGACTGCTGTGGACTGTGACCAGCATCTCCTTCTGAGCGGGGCTTTTTAGAGCCAGCAAACTCACATTTGCTGCAAAGGATGTCAACAGAGCCTGGGCTGATACCACCTTCCCCAAGGTTCAATTTGCGGTGTGTATTAGAGGATTACCTCACGCTGCGAATAAACATACAGTTTCTAACTTTAAATTGTTAGTCTTTTGTCAGTCACAGTTGAGTATCAGTGTTAAACCAATACTCATAATTTGGTAAATCATCCTCCCCATCCCGGGGATCTCCTCCCCATCCCGGGGGTCCTCCTTCCCATCACGACGGGCTCATAGGGTTGTCCTGGGGGTCTCCTGCCCATCCCGGGGGTCTCCTGCCCATCCCACACATCCACATTCCTATTTTTGCATCACGCCTACAGTTTGTGTGTCGTTTAAGTGGTCTGGATTGTCCTCCAAGGTGAACCGATGCTAAGTGAGATTAACTGTTAATTTTGTCTTGGCTTTTAAGACCAGTAACTAAATTATAAGATATCTATGAATGAAAAGCATACGAGATGCTTTTATCTGTGTATCTGACAAAAGTATTTACTTACAAAAATTCCTGACCACCCCATAGGTAACTCTCAGCACTGAGCACAAAGAGAACAGGTTATCAAGTACATACAATCAAACTAAAAGGTCAGTATTGGAGTCTTCTTGATCCTTTATCAGTCTCTGAAAAATTCTGTAATAGTGTGTTATTTTCTGCTAGTTTAATCTGTGGACCTGTTGAGACACAAGGAATCTCTTCACATCTCACTTGTGAAACATTATCTCTTTTTGAGAGTGAGTACTGCAAAACACTCTCCCATCAATTTAAAAAAAAAAATTACCTGTACTATAAGTCGAGGTGTTCTTCAACTCTGGTTCTGCTACCTTTTAAAATAATTAATAATGCAAGCATTGGGCCTGAGGCAGGTCAGTTACCTCAAGCTTAACGTTCTGCCTGCGCTGTTACTCGAACTCCAGCAGAGGAGCCGCGGTTTCTCCCCGGTGCCCCGGCCCGTCACTGCTGTCACTCCCGCCCCTCAGGCCGCACTCCGAACACCAGCAGAGGAGCCGCGGTTTCTCCCCGGTGCCCCGGCCCGTCACTGCTGTCACTCCCGCCCCTCAGGCCGCACTCCGAACACCAGCAGAGGAGCCGCGGTTTCTCCCCGGTGCCCCGGCCCGTCACTGCTGTCACTCCCGCCCCTCAGGCCGCACTCCGAACACCAGCAGAGGAGCCGCGGTTTCTCCCCGGTGCCCCGGCCCGCCACTGCTGTCACTCCCGCCCCTCAGGCCGCACTCCGAACACCAGCAGAGGAGCCGCGGTTTCTCCCCGGTGCCCCGGCCCGCCACTGCTGTCACTCCCGCCCCTCAGGCCGCACTAGGCGCGGCGGGCGCGGGGCACGTGCGGAGAGCGGCCCCGCGTGACCGGCGCCGCGCGCCGTCTCCATAGCGACGGGGCCGTAAAGCGCGGCCGCGCGGGTGTCGCAGCTCCTCCGTCCGTGCGGCGCGGCCCAGCGGCCCGGGGACTCGCGGCCATGGAGATGCCGCTGCCGCCCGACGGTGAGGGGCGATCGAGGGGCTCGGGGGGAACGGGGGGTAACCGCGGGAGCGGGAAGGGAGCGGGAAGAGCGGGGGCTGACGGCGCTGCCTTCCTACAGACCAGGAGCTGCGGAATGTCATCGACAAGTTGGCGCAGTTTGTGGCGCGGAACGGGCCCGAGTTCGAGAAGATGACGATGGAGAAGCAGAAGGAGAACCCCAAATTCTCCTTCCTTTTTGGGGGCGACTTCTACGGCTACTACAAGTACAAGCTGGCCCTGGAGCAGCAGCAGCGTGAGTGGGGCCTGCGGCTCGGGCCGAGCCGGCTCGGGGCTCCCTCCCTCCCCCGGCCGCGGGGTCTTGGGCTCGGCCGGCGGAGACACTTTTGTGTGTCCGGGTCTCGCCCTGCTGCGCCGGGAGCGGTTTGCGGCCTCTTCCTGCGCTAGGTTCCAGGCCGAGCGCTGCACATGGCTCCTCACGGCCCCGGTTGTGGGTTTGGAGGCGGGCAGGGGGAGCCGCAGGGACGGGCAGCGTGATGAGACGGAGCACAGCACCTGGAGAGCCGCAACCCCGCAACTCGGCTTGTCCTGGAGTTGTCCCTCTGGAAATGTACGGGGAGTTGCTGGCTCTCCTCTTTTGCACCATCCACCCGTGATTTTGCGTTAACCGTAGAATCATAGAGTATGCGGAGTTGGAAGGGACCCATCAGGATCGTCGAGTCCAACTCCTGGCCCTGCGCAGGACACCCCAAGAATCCCACCAAATGTCTGAGAGCGTTGTCCAAGCAGCTCTGGAGACCCCTCTGACCCCCTCAGAGCTATTTGGAACCAGTGGCATTTGCACCCGTGGGCTGGCGGTAGCAGGTTTCTCTGGGAGGTTTACTTTCAAAGTTTACTCTGTCTTATAGTGTTGTGCAAGCAAAGCCAAGACATCGAGGCTTCTGCACAGATCCAGCCCCTGCCACAGCCATCGCTCCCACCTGCTGCACCCATCCCAGCCCCTCAGGGCACTCCATCTGTGGAGGAACTCATCCAGCAAAGTCAGTGGAACCTGCAGCAGCAGGAGCAGCATCTCCTCGCTATGAGACAGGTTGGTTTAAGATGAACGCTCACCTGGTGTATCCTGGCCTGTCAGTGGCTATAGGAATTAGGAGTGGAGGGAGAGAGGATGGTTTGCTGCTGAGTGGTGATGGAGGTGAGGAGAAGGGATGTTGCTTTCCTCTTTTGTTGTGTAGCAAATGCCAGCATTACCTTAGAATGGACGTATCTGATGTGTAGGTTGTGCTGGTATGATTGATCTGTGATTAAAATCTTTTATTTAGTCTTTGAAAATCCTTGTTAGTTTTAGAGTGGAATAAATTGTGACCACCTTAACCTTGGTTAAATGCTGCAGATTGGTGAGAACTGCAAGATCTACCAGTTAGTAGTATTCTGACTTAGATATGATTACGGGTGGAAGGGAACTGTGTGCTATCAACTAGCTGATTTTTGCAGATATGTAGCTGTTAAAGCTGCTGAAAACCAAACTGAAGAGCTCCTTGTGGCTTGGTTGTGTTCCTTACATTTAAGAGCTTCTTGCAATTATTTTTTGTCGTGATAGATTTTAGAAGTAAATTGGACTTCACCTGAAAAATGTGAAGAGTCTTTTCAGAATTGAAGAATTTAAACATTTTCATGAGGTTACAGTGGTTGTAAAAGATTTTGTCCTTGAGATAGCTACTTATGTCCAAGAGGATAAGGATACAGGAGCTTCATTCTTTAAAATAATGTTGGTTTTGGCTATAATGTAATTCTTCTTTTTTGTGTGTGTGTGGTTTTTTGTTTGTTTGTTTGTTGTTTGTTTGTTTGTTTTTTGTTTTCGTTTTTTGGTGGTGTTGGTTTTTTGTTGTTTTTTTTTTTGCTTCTGTTTTTCTTTTTTTGTTATTTTTTTTTCACCAGGAACAAGTCACATCAGCAGTAGCCCTTGCAATTGAACAACAAATGCAAAAGGTTTTGGAGGAAACCCAGTTAGATATGAATGAATTTGACAACTTGCTGCAGCCAATAATTGACACTTGCACAAAAGATGCAATCTCAGTAAGTGGTCTGAATCTGCACAGGGATTTGGTGGTGCTGTGGGTTTGTTTGAATTTTGAGATTCTCTGTACATTAACGACAGCTTTATATCTCTGTTGTGTGGCAGGTAAGATGAAAGCTGTTACCTGAAAACTTCGCTTCCTGCAGTTATTTCAGAGCTATAGGAAGCCCGTATTTTGGGAGCACGTTAGACTGACTTAAAATATTTTAAATTTGCTTTTCTAAGGCTGGCAAGAATTGGATGTTTAGTAATGCCAAGTCTCCTGCACACTGTGAGTTGATGGCTGGACACCTGCGGAACCGGATCACAGCAGAAGGAGCTCACTTTGAGCTGCGGCTGCACCTCATCTACTTAATCAATGATGTTTTGCATCACTGGTAAGAATTCTGTTATGGGTTTCAGTGTGCTGTTTTAATTTGATGAAGTTTCTCTTCCAGATACAGTGTTGGTTGGCAGCGGTTTGACAAGTCACTTCATGTTTTTAACGTAGTAGTTATTTTTAGCAGCTGTCCTCAGATATCCACTGCTTTGATCTAGTGCTTTAGTAATCAAATATAGGTAAAACCATTTTACCTGCTTGGTGTATTTTTCCTCCGAACAAGATTTTATACTAAAGTCGTTAGGGAGAGAACTCTATTTCGTGATTCCACTACTTTCAGTATAGCAGAAATTGAGATTAATTGAATTCTCTAGTGCACTTAGTGTTATAGTGAAAAAGATAACTCTTCCCATTCCTTTCTTGAAGCCAGCGGAAGCAAGCACGAGATCTTCTGGCTGCTTTACAGAAGGTGGTTGTGCCTATTTATTGTACCAGTTTTCTAGCAGTGGAGGAAGATAAGCAACAGAAAATTGCCAGAGTGAGTATCTGGTTTTGGTTTAACTGTGACTTTTGCTTAGCTTGGTGCTATGTAAGTTCACAAATCGGCAGGTGCAAGAAGATCACTGAGATTTTTTTTCTGGTCTGATTGTCTTCATAAGGTGTATTACAGGAGGTGCTTAAATTCACTTTTAAAATAGAACTTAAAAGTACCTAGGCTTTATTTAAGAGTTATCATAATGATGAATACATCTGAATCTTTAGTGGTTCAAAAATAAGTACCAAAATCCTACGTCTTATGAAAAACTGAAGGCACAAAAATGATGTGGTCCAGTTTTTCTTTGATTGTTCATAATTTCTAAAATCACTTTCACTCTTATTCATGCAGCTTCTGCAGCTGTGGGAGAAAAACGGGTACTTTGATGAGTCCATTATTCAGCAATTACAAAGCCCAGCTCTTGGACTTGGCCAGTACCAGGTTAGGCACAAAAATACGAGGTTTCTTTATTTATGCAAATATTTTTTAAATTATTTTCTTTTTTAAAGAATAATGTTAATTTCTGTTCCCCCTCCCCTCCCTTGAAGTTGCTTACAAGGAATTACAAAAAACAATGTAAAATATAACGTTGTTATTTCAAACGTTCAATAATCCAGCTGCTGATATGGTCCTGGATACAGGATACTCATACAGTCCTGTACATATTTGACAATGTCTTGTATGAGCAGGGAGTGTTTGGTCAAAAGGAAACAAGCAAGCATGGCTTTAAACTGGATACATTGAATATAAAAATTGTTGTGGCAGCAGGAACTTTTCCTTTTTATTATTAATAATGAATGCTGTCGATTTGAGCTGATTGGAAAGACAGTACTAAAGATGGTGGGTTCCAGGCTGCAGAGAATATTTTGGAAATCTCCACAAAGCTTCATAATGGGTGCTGCCAGCATTATCCTGCATCCTTATGCGTTTTTTGGGAGAGAGGGTGAAGGGCAATACAGGGAATTCTGAACAAGCAAGGTAGGGCAGGTACTATAGGTGCAGCGTTCACTTGTTTTCCTTCATTTCTTTTATCAGGCAAATTTGATCACTGAATATGCAACGGTTGTACAGCCTGTGCAAGTGGCTTTCCAACAGCAGATCCAGAACCTGAAAACTCAACACGAGGAGTTTGTGAGCAGTTTAACACAGCAGCAGCAGCAGCAACAGATCCAAATACCCCCACTAGAGAATGAGGTGAAATCAACACCCCCGCCTCAAGCCCCCACAGCAGCCCCAGCCTCAGCTCCACCGTCTGTTCCGGTCACACAAGCAGGTACTGAGCTGACCTGAGACCTGTGCAAAAATCAGTGGGTGACAATGTTACGACTTTTGGGTTTTTTCCCTCCTTTTTTAATAAGGAGACAAAATGCACTGCTGGTTTGGTTCAGGCAAAAGCTTAAATCACTTCAGAGCCTTGCAGCAGGTGCAGACTGATGCTTGAGCATAAAAAGAACCAAAGAGATGGATCAGAAATGCTGTCTCCCAGTAATTAGATTTCTGCAGAAGAAGTCCATCAGGTGCCTGGTGTGCTGATGTTTTATTTAACTGCATATGACTGATGCTGACAATAGTCTCTAAATTGTTCCAGATGATGGTAAATCTCAGCTGCCTCTAACTGGTTCTACAGAGTATGATACAACTGGGTCTGGAGTGCAGGATCCTGCCTCAGGTGGGCCACGTGGGCCTGGATCTCATGACCAGATTCCCCCAAATAAACCACCCTGGTTTGACCAACCTCACCCTGTTGCACCATGGGGTCAGCAACAGGTAAGAAATAGTTGTGAAAACAGATGTGGAGGTTCAGAATAGCTGTCTTGGTTGTGGAGGTTGGGTTGTGGAAGTGCAGTGAAAAGCTGTGGAAATTAGAAATCCAGATTTCAATGCCAAGCTTTGTCATTCTGAGTGTAGTTAAAGGCAAAAAGTTAATTATATTTCAGTTTGCTAACCATCACGCTGTTCCTATGAAGAAGAGCTGTTTGGTTAAGTAATGTTTTGATCTTTTCCCATTTTTTTTCTGAAGTTGCAGTCATTCAGACTCGTATTTTAAATGTTCTTTCACTTGTGCATGTTGCCTATGGGCTGTATTTCCATAAGGAGGTATGTTATTATGTTCTTTATTCTTGTAACCTAATGACCAGACTTCTGTACTTCACCTCCAGGGACCACCTCATTGTCCTCCCTGGAATAACAACCATGAAGGAATGTGGAATGAACAGAGAGATCAAGGCTGGAACAATCAGCGAGAGACACCTTGGAACAACCAGCCTGATCCTTCTTGGAACAACCAGTTTGAAGCACCGTGGAACAACCAGCATGAGCAGCCTCCATGGGGTGGGGGTCAGAGGGAACCTCCATTTCGAATGCAGCGGCCACCTCACTTCAGAGGCCCATTTCCTCCACATCAGCAACATCCCCAATTCAACCAGCCCCCGCATCCGCATAATTTCAACCGCTTTCCACCTCGCTTCATGCAGGATGATTTTCCACCTCGCCATCCCTTTGAAAGGCCTCCTTATCCTCATCGTTTTGATTACCCCCAGGGGGATTTTCCTCAAGGTAAAGTGTGTACCAGGCCAGGTTTTCTTACGTTGTAATGCTGATTGCCATTACAAAATTATTTAGTGGTTTGGGGTGACAGTTTATCTCTGGTAGACTGTTGTGATTTTCCTAAGAAATGTTTAGTTTGGGAAACTACAGCTAAGAACTTGGTAGGAAACACGTGCAGAGTTGGATGCTTCCTTGCTTTTTGAGTCTTTCCTAATGGATAAGAAATTGTAGTTCAAATTCTAGTCAGCATCTCTGCAGGCACTTCTTTTGCAACTACTTCACTTTAAAAGTAGTTAAGTTCAAAAGTGAAAATTAATTAAGTAATTAAGTTCAAAAGTAAATTTAATCACCTGCACATCAGCCCATAGGTGAGGACTGATGAGAGCTGTGGCCTGTGTAGATGGAAGAAGTTAAGAGGAAGGCTGAAAGGATTTGTTCCTATGCATACACTCATTCATTTTCTATTTATTTTGACTACCAAACTCTCTAGTTTTCTGCCTTTATTGTTGTGTGGCTTGGTAGTGTATGGTGAAATGGTCCCTACCTGCAGTTCTTCCTCATTGAGTCTGTTCTCTTGTTGGAACATGGGAATGTGAGGGAGTGCAACCAGTGCTGCTTGCCTGGCCTGCGGCTGTGGGGAAGTCTGCTCTAGGTCTGCTTGGAAGCAGTTTCCGTTTCACCTGAGGGAGTTATCGTTCCTCTGGAATGATCCTTGTCAGTGTACAGGCCAAAGATCACCCTGGTTGTGTGTGACAGGTCACATAGAAGATATATTATGTTTTCTGTGTACCAGTTGCTACATTAATTCTGGAAGTTTCTCAATTTTCCAAGTCAAAAAATGGTCGAAAACCAATGGATTTGAGTTTATATATTTAGAATTGAGTTTAACTTCTGTAGTAGAGATTGTCCCTTTTTTTTTAATCCTTGGGTTTTATTTGCCTGTTTTTAAGAATTGTGGTAGTGAGTAGGCGGAAAGGGAGAACTCGCTCTTGTCCAAGCGAGTTTAGGTTTAAGCGCAAAATAAGATGCTTGGTTTTGGATTTTAGTGGTGATTTAAAATATCTGTTGTTTCATGTAACGTTGTTGGAAGAAGGGATCAGCTAAACCAGATGGTTAAAATTAGGAAAGCAGTGGAGCAATGACAATACAGACTCTGATTGAGTTCTGATGACAATGAGTACCAGCTCAAGATTGGGAAATGGCTGTAATGGCTTTTCCTGGAAAAACTGTTAGTCCTGTTGCAAATGATGTTGATTTTCAGTCTTGCATTTTTTCCATAGAGTGCAGTGAGTTCAGGAGGGTCTCCTGGTGTTCATGGCATTTGTCCATCAGTGGTTGGATAAGTGTCACTTGCTTCCCTATTTTAGTAACAGAATTATCATCTCTTCATCTTCTTCAAATCTCTTTTTCAAAAGTATTTTCTTGTCATCCACTGATGCAAATAAATTGCTGCCATATATATTTCTTTATATATCTTGATTTGGCAGAGAGACAGAACTCATTACAGGTCCAAGCTGAGCCATGATTGTGTACTTAGCTTCAGAAATAAATTCCACCAGTAGTTGCCCTGCTGCATCTGAAACATTTTGTTCTTGAGTGTGTCTTTCTTGTGGTCCTTTTGACCACAGTATGTCCCAAAGGAAGCAGTGGCTTGGGGTGAACTATCCTGTTGTCTACAGAGTGGTTGCTGTGGCCAGAGAGGCATATGCACTGCAGGGTATTTGTGAGTGGAGACCTGTAGCCAGCCTCTGATCCTTCAGTTGTGGTGCTTTGCTGGATCTGCCAAGATTGAGTTTTAGGATAAATGCAGTAACTGAAGTGCATCTCTGATTGCCTTACTTTCTTGGTAGCTAAATAAAGCATTTTAATTCTCCCACCCTGCAGAAATTGGACCTCCTCATCATCATCCTGGTCACAGATTGCCTCATCCTGGAATCAGCGAGCATCCTCCCTGGGGGGGGCCACAGCACCCTGATTTTGGGCCTCCCCCCCATGGATTTAACGGGCAGCCCCCTCACATGCGGCGCCAAGGGCCCCCTCACATGAACCACGATGATCCCAGTCTGGTGCCGAATGTTCCCTACTTTGATCTTCCTGCTGGACTGATGGCTCCACTTGTCAAAGTAAGTGCTTGCTATGGGACTGACTGGTGGGATTAAAAGATCCAAAACCTGTTGTTGTTATTAGGGACAGTTCAACATGGATGTGTATAATTTCAAATCCTTCCATTCCACAACTAGTTGTGTAGGGTATAAGAGCAGGAGTAGTTGGGGGGACTAGGTAGTGAAAATTGTGATGATTTTCATGTGTTGTGTGCTAGAGGAAGCTGACTGAATTCACAGAAAGACTAATTTATACTTGAAAGTCTGACCCCTATTTGTAGGAAATGGAAATCCCTAGTGATTTCCAGCTGGCCAGAGAGACCTCCTAAGTCTGATGGGACCACTGTACTAGCTCTTCATAATCAGAATTTTCATGACGATATTTTAAAATATCAATGTTATATATACAAAGAAGGCTAGAAAGCAGGAAACATTCCTGTATCAGCATCTTCAGGGGTATTTACATATATGTATTCTGTATTTGAGATGAACAAATAAGCCTCTTCCACCTCTTTTTTTTTATTCTCATATACCAGTTTGTGCCAGGCTTCCATCCAGACACGTTAGTACAAAGGTGGATGAGATCTGCATTTTATCCACCTGGTGACCCACTTAAAACTGCAACCTGTGCAGTGCAGGCTTTTCTCAGAGAACTCACAATACTGATAGCACGAGGAAGCATTGAGTCGTCTGCAGAATCCTTATTTCCAGATCATTTTTTATCCAGTATTGAAATTTGAGGTCTCTACACAGCTAAATCTGTATTTAACTCTCCAGGTAGCCACCCCATGACACGTGACACGAATGTAATTTGTTTTGTTTCCGGCAGCTTGAAGATCATGAGTATAAACCTTTAGATCCTAAAGATATACGTCTTCCACCTCCAATGCCCCCCAGTGAGAGACTCCTGGCTGCGGTTGAGGCATTTTATAGTCCACCATCTCATGACAGGCCTAGAAACAGGTAATAGTAGGTGTAGCCAATAAAATGGTAAGGAAACTGCCCTAAGAAGGCGTCTCAAACCACAAGTGCCTCCCTCTCTTTTGTCTGTGTCTTGGTTCTCCTAATGCACTTGTATTGCAACTGTACTTGCTTTTCGATCTTATACTGAGAGTTGCAAGACAGTTTTTCCCAGACCCCTTGTTCTGTACAAAATCTAGTGAAAATCCTTAAGGTCGCCACTGAAGTGGAATATACATGTGTGGGTTCTGTGTGGTTGATTTGTTGCAGTGAAGGATGGGAGCAGAATGGGCTGTACGAATTCTTCAGAGCTAAAATGAGAGCAAGACGGAGGAAAGGTCAAGAGAAGAGAAATAGGTGAGAGTTCCTGTGTGCCACCTTCTGCTATGTGCTGTTCATCTGGATGGTGCTTGGGCTAAATGCAGAGGGAAAGTCTGTTCAGCAACATGCTGATGAAAATTTGAGTTTCAGTATGCTGGAGTTTCCAATCTGCAGAAAATGGAACTGGCACAAGTTGCCCAGAGGAGCTGTGGCTGCCCCAACCCTGGAAGTGCCCAAGGCCAGGTTGAAGCGGACTTGGAGCAACCTGGTCTTGAGGAAGGTGTCCCTGCCCAATGGCAGGGGTTGGAACTGGATGATGTTCAAGGTCCCTTCCAACCCAGACCACTTTGTGATTCTATGAAATAGTTGTTCGCACTTAAGCTTTCACTTTCACTGCAGAAGTAGTGCTTGTGTGTAATTTGAATTTGATCAGGAGTAGATTTGTGTTTCTGGTGCTTCTCCATGGAATCTCACTGGAGTTTCTCTGCTCATCTGTGCAGTGGGCCTTCTCGGTCTCGCAGTCGGTCTAAAAGCCGAGGTCGTTCATCTTCCCGGTCTCATTCACGATCTTCAAAATCATCTGGCTCCTACTCGAGATCACGCTCTCGCTCGTGCTCTCGATCGCGATCCTATTCTCGCTCACAGTCCAGGTAGGGCACAGGGGGACTGAACCTTGGGGACTGGGGAGTGGGAAAAAGCCAACCCTCAAGGCTGATCCAAGGAACTGCTCTGGTAACTCGTGCGCTCTCCCTTTCAGAAGCCGGAGCAGGTCCCGCTCTTCTCACAGCCGATCACGGTCTCGGTCACGGTCTAGGTCCAAATCGTACTCCCCAGGAAGGCGGCGTCGTTCCCGCTCTCGCAGCCCCACTCCTCCGTAAGCTTTGGACCTGTCTTCTTTTACCTGGGCTGTTTGAACAGAGCGCCTGCAGGGACACTGCCTCGTTACCAGGGGATAATAAGCATTTCAACGAAGAGGAGAAAAGATGATGGAGAGCAGATTTGGAAACAATTTATGTGTTACATGTGCTTGTAGAGAGAATATTCCTCTGTTGTGGTGGCTTTTTATTTTAACTAAACTGCATGCAACTGTGAAGTCTGTGTACGCCTTCCTTGGGAGCAGGAGTAATTCTCTGAGTGCTCCATTGCACTCAGAGTGCAAAGGCAATCAAGTGTTTGATTTCCCTTGCGCTGAGAAGCAGGTGATGTATTTCTGGCAACTCAGTAACTGCATAATCTAGTAGCTTCAATAAAGAATAGCTTAGTAGAGTGGATGGAATTGTGTTGGATGTTAATGCTTAACAGAATAGAACTGTGTTCTGTGTCAGAGTAGTATCACTGGTTCCTAATTTGTTCTTATTATTTTCTTAGTTCTTCTGCTGGTTTGGGCTCCAGTTCTGGGCCTCCTATACCAGAATCGAGACTTGGAGAAGAAAATAAAGGCCATCAAATGCTAGTGAAAATGGGTAAGATGCTATTCTAGAATCTTACAGAAGCCAGGAAAGAAAACTAGACACCAAAGTCTTAGATATAATTCTTTAATGCATGTTCATAAGAAATTGTTCCTTGGCATTCCATGGTCAGCATAAGAATATTCAGAGATGTAAGTTTATGGAACAGTGATAATTGCCTTTCTGGGAAACCTACAGAAGAGAGGGGTGTGAGTTTGGCATCAGATAGAAGTGACTCTACCTGAGGTATTTCGTCTCCCTGCAGTGCAGGTCAGCAGGGCTGACCGCACAGATAGGGCTCACGCTGCCTTTCATCTTATCCTCCTAATAGTTCTTAGGGACACTGCCAGTGTCAGCTCCTGGAATCTCTGCCTGTTAATGCTTGTGAAATAAATGGGACAGCTCATGTGTTGTTTCAGGTTGTCCCCATCCTGCTTTATCAAACTGATGCTGTCTTTGGTTGTTTCATGATTCTAGTAATAACAGTGAAAGGACTGCAATGTTGTGTCCTTGCTGCAGGGTGGAGTGGATCTGGTGGATTAGGAGCCAAGGAACAAGGAATTCAGGATCCAATTAAAGGTGGTGATATCCGAGACAAATGGGATCAGTACAAAGGAGTGGGAGTTGCATTGGATGACCCTTACGAAAACTACAGAAGAAATAAAAGTTACTCATTTATCGCACGCATGAAGGCCAGGGATGAATGTAAGTAAATGTTTCTCAGCAATTTAGAAACCTCTTGAGAGTGATTTTTGTAAACCCAAATCAAAATATCAGTAACTCTTAATTTTTTCTAGTGTAACTGATACGGTAAAACAACAGGTAAGTGGACATGTACTCTGATTAACCCAGCAGGTATTCCTTTTTAGGCATTGTGTTATGTTTTAATTTCTGAAATGTTAATTAATGAGTGTGTTCTGCATAAACCACTTTCTGGCTGCAATACTGAGCACCTGCATCTTTCGCAAAGTGGAGGGGGAGCTGTGCCACACAAGGGACAGCTGCTGCAGCAGGGAGGTCCTTATGGTTGGAATCAAGTTAGACCACACTTACTGTTTACCCCTGCCCTATTCAGAGTTTCCTACCATTAGTACCACGTTCTGCCAAAGCCAGAACTGATAATAAATTCCCTGTAGTGCAGGAAGGGTTCAGAAAAAGTGGAAACATTTATAAGAGGTGAGGACAATTACCTGAATGCTGGATTTTTGCAGAGTCTGTGATACAATGAACATTGGCTTCTGCCAACAGCTAAAAGGAAAAAGCTGGCACGCTCAATGAAATGTCACTTCTGCCTCTAGATCTGTGCAGTCAAGTGGGTTCAAGTAAAGCCCATAAAGAAAAAATTCCACGAAACATTTCAGACAGCTTAGGTAACTGCAGAATGTGTAAGAACTCTTTTCCCTATTGTTTCAGTGAAGCGTGAAACACAAGACCCTCCACCACTCGAATAAGATTCTCTGAAGAAAGATGTCTTGCATCTTCTGTAAAACATTAAACTTGTAGAAATCCAAAACAAAATCTGGAGGAAGTGACAAATAAATTACTTTTAAAACTATGGTGAAAAATGGAAAGCTACGACATGTACTTCAACACTTGTCAATTAGTGCTTTAAAAAGGCCAGTTGTTACTATGACATGTCTAGCAAGTTTAAAAATTTCCATTTATCTTGCAAAACTTTCTAATTAGTTCTCCATTTTATAGTAGAATTAAACCCATTCAAGCTATTTGTGGTGCATGACTGACTGTGCCTCATTCATTCCTGTGGAATACAGACATTATCTGCCATGGTTGTATGTTCTCTAGTTCCATAATGTATGTTTATTTCTCTCAAAAGGTTAATTCTATTTGAAGTGGAGGGGTGCTGCCTTGGGATCAAGTCAGACTGATGCTGAGCAGTGTATCCTAATGTCTAAATGGGGAATGAAGCATCTAGTTCCAGTGCAGGTGACCTCTGAGCACTGTGCAAGCTTTTAGAACCTTCCACCCACCTTCAGCCCCCGCCCAGCAGCTGCTGCAGCCGCCTCTCGGGGCAGGACACAAGGGTCAGTTCTCTGGTAGTTTTTCCAGCACTCTGAGGGATGGGTGATGCTTTGTAATGGAACACAGTCTTTAAGCTTTTTTATATTTTTGTACATACCCTTTAATAAAAGCTAATTAGTTCAATAGAAGATAATCCATTTTCTCTGCTCTACACGTTTCTATCAAGGAGATGTTCTTGGAACCTTGCTGTAATCTAAATGAAAAGAGAAACAAACCTTTTGTAACTGTTCCCAGAGGCCACCAGCTAGAGCTGTTAGGCCCTTGTACTGCAGTTCCACTCCCCAGGTCTGCGTGGTGGTTCCCTTTTCCAGTTGGTTGGTTGTAGACTAAAAACCCTCTTAAAACCATTCAGTTAATATGGTGAAATATCAGTTTGTTCTAGATCTGCTGTAGTTGTGGAACTGTACCTGTCTGTGAATCAGCATACAACACCTGTATGTTACCAACTTGTGAATGTTGTTGTTTTGCCTTCCAATAAACAGTTTTTTTAAATAAAAAGGCAGCTGAGATTTCAGAGCAAGTGGATTCCTGTACCTTGACTATAAGCCTTCCTTGTTTTGAATTTATCTTAACATTAACACACTCAAGCATGTGTTTGGGTTTGTTGTAATCTGAAAAGGCTGATTACATAGAAACGCTGCTTGGAGAATGGCACTATGGTGAGGATATGGTAATTTCCTGCTATGGTCATATTTCTCAGGGGCTGTAGTACAGACTTTTGCTTCTACCACAATCATAGATGCGATCACAGATGTCACAATTCACTGAATAAATACGTGCACTGTGATGACTTATTATGGTCGCATGAAGTGTTACCTTGACGTCTCTTTTGCTGACAAAGTCTGGCTGAAGGTTCCTACCTATCCCTGTATTGTGTACATAAGTAAAACATTCAGCTGTAGAAAAGTAAATTATATATAATAATTAGCAACTTGTACTAACTAATTTATACTAACATAGCAGTTTGTACTGATCCTTCTAATATGGTTTAGAACCTTTTTTCTGTGCAGCTTGGAAAAGTTTCTTGTTTCAGCCTTAGAGGTGTAAATATAAATGTCACTTAAAGCTCAGTAACTGTCCAAGCAGTTATTTCTCCAGGCTCTCCGAATTTCTTCAAGCGCTTGCTCAATTGTTAGAGGTGGGGATTTGTGATTCTTGATGTACTGCAAAAAAAAAAAGTTAATAAATGAATGTCTTTATTATGTAGATTATTATTTATTAAATAGTAGAAAGCAACTAATCTTCATGTCACAATACCTGCACATTTCTGTACTACCAACAGAAAGTGACCCTTGAAGCATCTGAATGATCCCTGCTCATTTGAGGACAGCTAAATGCTACAGCAGAAACCTTAACCTTTAAAAACTATGGCCTCCAGCAGGACTTCAGTCTTTCATTTTTTTTCTTTTAAACTTATTAATTAATCATATGCAAAGAAACTGGGTTTTCTGCAACTACCATAAGCACTTGGAAAGGAATATATGCTCAGTCTCTGGTTTGTCATAAATACCTCCTTAGCCTCTTCCAGGGTATGGTAGTGGAACTTCTCATGCTCTAATGACTCCACAAGGGACGTGTGAAGGCGGTGAACGTTCTCGACAAACTGCTGGGTCAGCATCACGTGCTGCTTGCACATGGCGTGTAAAACAAGAACCGAGGGGCTGTATGCAGTCAGGGCTGCCAGAAAGGGAAATGATGTACTGGGGTGAGACACAGCCAGCAGCAAAGGCTGAACAAACCAAGCTGGGCTTAGGTGCAGAAAACAGATTAAAAAAATGAAGAAGAAATGTGGTTTTGGTACCTTCTACTGCATCCATGCTGATCACATGACTGGCAATTGGCACTGGATCGAAGTCGCTGGTTCCAGCAGGCGGGGCGAGCACTGCAGAGGGGTCTGCTGTGCACAGGATAGCATCAGAATTACTGGTTGAGGAGAGGGGAAAGGTTTATTGCTACTGCTTGGTTCTTCAGCAGTTTCTTGGGATGGCAGCTGCCCTAATACGCACTGTACAGCCTACCAGGAGATTTCTGTCAGCCAGAAAAACGACATAGTTAAAACACTTCCACGGTCTTTACTCTCAGGCTCACAACACCATGGCAGAAAGCACCTTTTCTAATCCTAGTCCTAGGCAGAGTAAAAATAAAGACTTCTGTACTCGATGCTGCTGTTTTCAAGGACACTCAGGTTTCCACTTTCTCCTCGAGTGTGGCAAGGAATGGTGGCTCTTAGTACTTTTTCCTTTAAGTAAAGAGATGTAGGCAGGGAGTTACCCCTCAGGATATCAAAGCCTCGGATCTGATCCTGTCCTGGGGCCATAATGCTTTCCCAAGAGAGAAGTACAATGCAAAAAAACTATGAATGAGCAATCACTTTAGTAATGCTACAATGCTATTATTTACAACAGTAAAGATGTCAGAATACTGAATTGCATTTGAGAGTACTACTTGTGCTATTGTGAGCTCTGCTGCTAACACTTGCTCATCCAGCCTCAGGTCCTGTGGGGGATATTTTTAACCAAAAAACATTTGTTATTATGATATTCAATCCCAGTCTTCTCTGTAGACAGCAGATTAAAGTGTTGGGCTTTAGACGTTTTTTTATTTAGCACCATTGAGGGGAAGCTGGCACCGAAGTGAAGAAGTCTACCAAGGCTGACTGAGCATATGTAAAAGTGTCAAACTAGCCTGATGAGGGCAATAAGTGCTGAACTCACCCTTTGCCCAGCAGGAGGTGAACGGAGGCTCTGCTGTCTGAACCGCGGTTTCAGTGAGGGTCACTCCGCACCCCCGGCTGCGCTGCTCTCGGGCCACCAGCAGGGATGAGGCTGCAGAGGGCTGTGCTCCAGAACACGTGCAGCTCTCAGCATGTCCCTCTACAGATTCCCCGTCTGCTGTAGACAGAGACTTTTCAAAGTCTTCAGAATACTCTGAATTAAGAGTTCTCTCATTCTGATTAAGATAATCCTGTTTGTGTGGAGGGGAATCTGAGGAAACTCCACTTAAATGTTCAGAGATTTCAGCTTCAGAGACACATTTTTCAACATCCTCTTCAGAAGAATCACTCACACTAGTTATTGCACTGGTCATTTTAAGAGCAGCCTGGTCTTCTCCCACCAGCAATGTATCTTTTTTCACATATTTGTTTGATTCCTGAGTAAACTGGATGTCTTTTCCCTGTAAAAGTATTTCTTTTAGAACCTCCACACTCCACCAAACAAAGGCAGACTGGGAATATGTGCTAGTTGGGAATTTACTTACTTTCTGCTTTAATTCTGCTGCCTTACTGGTAGTATCTGGTGCCAAATCATCAAGGCTCACAACATTTCGTCTGAAGCCTGCAAATGAATGACACCTATACATGAGAATTTACATTAAAATTACAGTACACTTTCCCATGAGTGAGAAAAGTGGGGGAAAAATTAGTACTACCTTCCTAGTTTAGCACAAAAAAGTAATAGCAATCAGTCACTGGTTGTAACTTCGTAGAAACTCTTAACATTTCCTCCTTTGAGCTGCTGATATTCCTGAAGTTCATGAGATTTTTGCTGCCCCTCATTTCCAGCTGTTCTCACTCTGACTTCTTAGTATATTGTGCCACTGATACATGAAAACTACTCTAAATGACCTATTTGTTTTGACACATGTCACCCAGGGCAGCATCATTAATATGAACCCATTAAGTCAAAAGCTAATAAAAATACAAACCTATTACACTAGAAAAAAGAAACAGATCAGGATAATTACTTGGATCAGGCCTTGCTTTATGTAAAATTTCACCAGTGAATCCTTTCAAAGTGACTATTTGCCCATGTTTATTAAGAGAATTTATCAGGAGACTATCAGTACAATTCATTCTGAGTCTACTGAGACTACTGAGTTTACTGAGACTATTTTAGGAAACTTACATTTCAAGCTGCCGCTGGTTGGATCCTCTGCATCAGCCCCTTCAGAAAATAATTCATCTAATGAATTTATTTCACTTCTGTCACTTTCAAGAGATTCTTGGATTTGCTTGGTGTAACCTGCTTTAGGCAGAGTAATCTTTACAGTGTTGTCTTTCATGGAAGACAATCGAGATCTCATGGTATGTCCTGACAGGTTTCTGCTGGCGGGTGAAGGTGCTGGTGAATTAACTCTACCAAACACACTTTTCTCTGAATCTTTGTTGTGAAAAGAAGATGCTTTAGGAAGCTCTGCTGGTGAAACTTCCTTACAAGGTAGAGGAGCCCTTCCTGACGGAACTGGAGTCTTGCTCTTTTTGAAGAACATGAAAAAGAGATTTATGTTACTTCATTGTTATGTGTAGATTGTTAAAGGGAGAACAAATCATTGTGGGTAAGACAGAGTTATTTTAAGATGTAAAGGTGTGAACTTGAATCCTATCACGAGCAAGACACAAATGCAAGTTTAAAATTTAGTTGCTGGTGTTATCTAAATAAAAAGCGATCAATCAATTAAAACAATTATATGGAAGCATTAACAAAAATACATAGTCCAGCAAATTTGTATTTACCTTTCTACCCCACTGAGCATCACTTACCAGAACCTTCTGATTCCCATTTCCACTGGAAAAGCCCAAAGAGCTCTCCATCAATTCTCTCATTTCCTCTTCATCACTATCCAGATCAAGCTGTTGTTTAACCATAGCATTCCTTTTAGGGCTTTGGATGCTTTCTTCCTCAGAACGGGCATCTCTGCGGGTCCCATTCCCACTGGTGGTACTGTAATTCTTCCAGTACTTCTTGCCCCTGGCACCACCTTCATGCCCAGACGCAGATGAGGTGCACTCCTCAGCCAAAGGCTTCAGGCTCGAGTCAGTATTCTGCAATTCCAGGTGCTTTTTTTGACGCATGATTTTGCTTTCTAGTTGTGCCACTTTATTCAGGACTGAGCTTAACCGCGAGTGGGAGATGCTGTGCAGCGCGCTCTGGGCTCCAGGGCTGCTCTCTGCCCACACGCTGTTTCCTGGCCTCTGGCCCCACAGCCTCCCACGAGCGTTTCCATCGCGCACTTTCAAAAACCTGCTGTGATGGGCTGGAGTTCTTCCAGCGTTTTCCACCTCTGTGTCCATCATCGTGAGGTCACCACGTCCTGCGGGGCACATGGCTGTGGCCCTGCCAAGAATCACAGAGTCACTAACCTTAGGAATGACCTGACATCATCGAGTCCAACCTGTGACTGATCAAAGCACTGAGTGCCACATCCAGTCTTTCCCTAAACATCTCCAGGGATGGTGACTCCACGGGCAGCCCCTTCCAATGTCTGACCACCCTTTCTGTGAAGAAATTCTTTCCCATTTCCAAGCTGAGCCTCCCCAGGCACAGCTTAAGACTGTCCTCTCGTCCTGCCGCTGGTTTCCTGGGAGTAGCTCTGTCACTACCTGGCTGCACTCAGTTCTATCAGGGAGCTGTAGGAAGGGGGTTGTACAGATCCCTCCCCACACAGGACGCAAACACCGGCCGGGGCCGAAGCTGCCTAAGTACAGACTGAGGTAGGGCGCTGCTGCCTTACCTGACCTCGGTGCCCAAGAGATCGCGGCCATCCGGGACGGGACAAGCCAGAGCTGGACGGGGCAGGACGGACGGGATGGGGCGGGACAGGGTCGGAGAACACGGCGTGGGGCCCGCCCGCGCGAGGCGGCGGAGGCTCCTGCGGGCCGCGTCCCTGAACCCGCCACTCCCCAGTGTCCCGCCCGTTCATTGGCTCCGCGAGCGCCTCGGCGAGGTCACTGCGCCGGACTGCAAGCCCCAGCATGCACCACGGCCAAGAAATGCGGAATTTTACAAACCCGCCGTTTGCTCATCATTGGAGCGAGTTGGAAATTAATGCAGTTATTCAGCAGGATTTGCGTTAGGACCTCTCACTGAAACAGCACATTGTAGGCTATTACCTGCCCTTTGTACTTGTGTGTCGTTTCCAGGGTCTTGGTGAAACTTGTAGTTCGTGTGTCACAGTGAAATTTGGCATTAAGTATCCAACATCATTATACAGTTGTAAAACAATTATATAGTTATTGAACTTATGCCATGGATCATTTTTATTTTGCCTAGTTTTTTTGTTTTTCTGAGTTAGTTTTCTTGTATTTTCTAGTGTTACCATTCTGCTGTAAGGCAGTTCCTAAGACTTGAGTTTAAGCTTCTTAAAAACTGCCTTGCTATCTCTAAAACCCTGTCTGACAGATACACACAACTATATACTCCGATAATATTTTGATTATATTGCCAGATCAAACTTATGAAATAAAAATTGATATAAAAATGCATCTGGCAGCCCACAAGACGATTTAGATTATTTACTACTGAGGAAAATTAATGAAGAGAGGAGCCCACGGATTGGGATGATTGAATCCAAAGTTATTATCTAAATGACAGCAAACCTGAGGTAATTTGCTCTCCTTATTCTATATTAGCAGATTATTTAATTTCTTTTTAATATAGTTGAACTGTGCACTGTTCACTTTTGCTTTTTTATTTTTCCTGTGTCTTTAAAGGATTGGGATGAACCTGAACACGGTGTGGAACTAATGCTGAGGACCTGAATTTTGGGATGAAGAATAATAATAATTCAGAATGGTACTATACTGTGGTCAAAACTCCTCTATACAGTTTCCTACTCCAAGCTAAGGGAACACCTTGAGCCATTTTCTTTTCCTGACTGTATTCCAAACATGCAGTTCATCCGAGGGGGAATGGAAACCAAATGAGATGGGTAGTCTGAGGACTCTTAAGAAAACAGACTTCCTGGGCTTTTTTCTGTTTTCCTTCCAAAGTGAAAGCTGGCACAATTTTTTACAATTTCTCAATAACAGATGCTGAGGTTTATGCAAAAGACTTTGGAGATGGAACATGGGGTGAAATACAGTGAACATGAAATTCTCATGGGTGATTTAATTCTTTATTTCCACATTTTAAAAATTCCTTGTCTAATCTGATTGAGAAACTACTGGTGCATAAAAATGAAATTGGAATCCCGTGGTCTTGTAAAGGAAATGCATGTAAAACAGGTTGAGGGATAGCAGGAGAGAGAAAGGACTACGGAAGAAAAATACTTGGAGCGATAATTTAAGAAAAAAATAGAAAGCAGACTCTGGAAGGGAGAGAAGAGTGGGAAATGATATTGAGATGGAAGAGTTTTAATTGTCATTTGAAAGAAGTTCACATTTTTTCCACTTATATCATGTAAGGATAGCGATGTTTTGTTAAGAGCTTGTGGAAATCTGCTCCAATAGAGTCATTTTAATACAGGCTTTTTTGATGCAACATTCGATTTTATGACTAGTTCCAGTTATTTTTATTAAAAATGCTGTGTCACAGTTAAATTATCTATAGAAAAAGCGGTTATTTATTAACTGAATCTTAACACTGCTGTAATTAATAATATAATATATTATCAGTTATATGTATTTCAATATAATATTGAAACTACCTGCGATAAAGCATGAGGTTTTGTAACTGTTCTACATTTTAATGTTTTAATATTAAATGTAAAATTAATGCTCATTTTTATTGAGGGAATACTGTACTTTTATGTTCCAGTGAAGAGTTCAGCATGTCAAATGGGCAAAGAATGCTTCGCAACATATTTGGAACCAAGGAGGAGATAAGCTTTGCTTAACTCCTGTAGCCATTGTGCATCTGCCAGAATTTCCGAGCCTACTGAGTCAATGCACCTTATCTCCTAGCTCGACCATTCCAGCTCTGTTGTGGTGTGGGACTGACAGCAGTCTGTCCATCCACAAATCTGATCTTTTAAGTTTAAATGAAGTTTAAAATTTTTAATTCTGACAGATTTTTTCCCTTTAACAGTTCTGAAATAGACATACAAAGTGCTTGCATGCTGTCTTAATTTTTTTTCCTAATGCAGTGAGAGAAACGAATTGGAAGCAACGAATGATGTACCTGATTTTTTGTCTTACCTGTCTTATACCTCAATCTTGTAACTTTTTCAGTCATTTCATTCAATCCTTTCTCAAGTCCTTCTGCTTTTCTGCACTTCCTTCCTCCCCCAAAAAATAATGGTACAAATTTAGAAAAAAATTAAGGCAGACTTCACAGCCCAGGGCTCTGCATTTACCTCTGGACTCTGGCTGAGAGGATTTTGTGCGGTGAGGAGCAAGAAAGTGGGGGGGATCCCTGGAAGCCCCGGTATCAGCTGTGCCACTTTGTAGTCTGTTGACTGACTGAGGTCAAGTTTTTCTGCTTCTGCTTGTCCAAGAGCTGTAAAACAATTAACTGACAGTCTGGGGTGAAGAACTTTTAAAGCTCTGAAATATGACAGTCGCCCTGCACCTTTTTTTCCTAAATGAGCTCCTGTTCATTTAACTTTTATGTGATCACAGTGATCCAGCCTCGGTCAGGCTGCCGCTCAGGGTTTATACCCTGCAGTCAGGGGCTTGCTAACTTTGGTGTATTTGACGCCGAAAAATTCATCCAAGACCAGAAGAAGATTCATTGGGGGTGAAGGACCTTCTCTGGATGAGGGCTGCATTGACAGGGTTTAGAGTTACAAAGCTGATCAAGGGCTGGAGCGTCTCTGTGCCGAGGACAAGCTGAGGGAGCTGGGTCTGTTCGGCCTTGAGAGGAGAGGCTGAGACCTCAACCCTGCCTGTCAGTGTCTGCACGGAGGGCTCGGAGTACGGACCCGGCTCTGCTCCGTGGGGCCCAACAAGTTCCACCTGAATATGAGGAAGAACTTCTTTAGTGTGCAGTGACCGTGCACTCAAACAGACTGCAGTCCCTCACTGAAGATATTCCAGAACGGTGTAGACACAATCCTGTGCCGTGTGCTCTGGGATCGCCCGGCTGGAGCAGGGACGTGGGACCTGGTGGCCCGCTGTGGTCCATTCAAACTTTGCTCATTTTGGGATTATGTGACTGCCCAGGGAGGTGGTGGTGAAGTCCCCATTCCTGGAGGTGTTTAAGGAGCGACGGGACATGGCAATCAGTGCTCTGATGTGGTTAACAAGGTGGTGATCGATCAAAGATTGGACTCAATTATCTAACAGGTCTCTTCCGGTCTAAACAATTCAGTGACTCAGGGGAGCGCTGCGGGCAGCGGGAACTGCCGTCGAGGAGCGCCTGCCGGGTCCCGATAAAGCCGCGGGCACTCGCCGGCGGGTTGGGCACCTCCTCGACCGCCACCGCGTCCGCGAGCCCGGCCGTGCCACCGCCTCCCGGCCCTCGCTCCGCCCCGGCCGCGGCCCGACCCAGCGGGAGGAAGATGGCGGCGCTCATCCCCCTCAGCCAGCAGGTACCGGGCTGCGAGGGGACGCGCGGCCCTCCGCACCGGCGGCGGGGCGGGCGCGGGGAGAGGCAGCGGGGCTGCACCGTAGCAGGGTGCAGCCGGGTCGGGATTGTTGCTGAGTACAGGCCCCGTGCTGGGAGGGGCTCGGCCCGCGGGGAATGAGGGTCGGGGCGCGGCGGGGAGCGGGACCCAGGCGGGGCAAGGGCGGCGAGCGGCCCCCGCCGTACCCCGGGGCTGGGGCAGACGCTGCTGAAGAGCCACAAGCTGTGCTGGCGCCCTCCCCTCATGGAGGCCCTGGAGCTGCGTCCCTGGGGAGGGGCTGAGGGTCTCCTGGCGCTTCCCCACCCCGAATTATCGTAGAGGATTATCGTAGGCCAGGGGTTTGAAGGCAAGGGCTGGTGCTCCGCACGTCACCCCGTTTTCCTGTTCATAGTGGCGGGTTGATGCCGCCTGTAGCTGCTGAGCTGTTGTGACAGGGTGTCGTGGCTGTGTAGGGCATTGAGGAGATGCGTGAACGCGGCCGTGGCCGGGGACACTGGCAGGGGGTTAGGGATGGGCGGGAGGTGTTCGCCTGTCAGGAGGAGGATGAGCTTCTTCAGGGCAGGGCATAGGACACATATCCCTGACCCTTGCGAGAGGCTGTTGCCAGCTCTGGTTGAATGCTTGGGAACCCTGGGCTGATTTCTGTTCTTCCAAGCTTTTTCATTGATTTCTCACCCGAATAATTCAAGCCTAAGCAGTGTGATCGCCGTTAGTTATTTTCCATATTCCCGTGAAGAAAGTCAGTTTACTTCTTTGCTTTAAAGCAAAGGAAAAGCAGCACCACCCCACTACATTTACTGTCTTGAAATTGAAACTATTTTCTGCACTGTGCCTAGGCCAGTCAGGCATTCCAAATGACTCCTGTTAGTAGTTCAGGTTATTTAAATATATCAATTTTCTTTAAATAATGATCTTTGAGTTGCGATGCTCTAAACATTTATCTCTCAATGGAATTGGATAACATAACTTGCTGTGTGTCTTACTAAGAACATGTACTGCTGTTTAGCTTTTGTTTAACAGGAGTCCTCATTAACATAGGTTTGATTAAGTGAACATATTCAGAAACATCTGGAAACATGCATGTACACACAAACTTACAAAAAATTTTCAAGTGATTAATGTAGTGCAAAATATGTAAGTCAAACTCTGGACATGAAAGAGTCTGTAGCTGTGAAACTTCTGTAGTACCTCCGTAAAAATCAAATAATTATAAAATATTTACTTTAGCACTCAAGTTTCTCTGTTGTTTAAATTGTCGTTGCTCTTTGAGAGACCGGCATCAGTGGTATTCCTCTTGACAGAAAATGTTAGGTTTAGGGGAATAAAGGTCCACTTTTTTTAAACGTATTTTTATAGTGTTTTCCAACTAATTCAGTGCAAACTTGTTTTCCTATATGGAGCTGTCAAGAGTAATCCAGCTGTTAATCGGGGCAGCAAACAGAATTTCCTTTAAAGTAATAAACTTCCTCTTTTAATAGCCTTAGTTTTGTGATTACTAAGGAGATGTGTGTTAGAGTAAATGCCAGAAATGGAATTAGGAGAGGCTGCATATGCTGTAATGTTGTGGCATGTCCACTCAGAAAGATATAAAATAAGACTATTGTTACCAACATATTAAGGGCTGCAAACCACATGGATAATTCAAGCAGCTTAAAATATTTGATCATATTTTATCATTGATCATTTACTATAATAATAATTTTATTTTAAGTAGCTGATGTGATCCAGAGCTCTTTGTGGCCCCAAGATGACTTCAGGAAAGAGGACTGGCTGTATTGTTGTGGTGGCAGGCGCTTACTCCTGCCCTTTTCCCAGAGCTGCTCTAAGGGACTTGGAGCAGTATCCGTGTGTGTGCACTGCGTACCACAAACGCAGTGTGTGCATCTGCCGTGGGTGTGCAGGCGTGTGGCTTGAACTTCTGAACAGGAAATCAACTTGGAGATTAAACAACAAGGCACTAGGGCTCTGAAGGGCCTGTTTGGAAGGTGGTCTAAAGAGTTGGTCAGAGGTGATGTTTTGGGGAGTATAGAGCAGGCATAGAAACCACAGGATGGATAAACAGTCAAACAGAACCTCTCTTAACAGGTTGTGCTTTGACATCATCCACTGTACACTCTTGAAAATTTTTGTCTCTGCTGGCATTGACACTCTTGGGTTGGTCCTTCATCTGCAGTTGTCACCAAATTACAGAATCCTCTTGTGAATGATGGTGATGTCACCACATGTGGTGATGCGTAGATAGAGAACTGTGCTATTTTTATCACTTGAACCCATTTTGTCTGGTCTGCTTCATCACAGAGGTGTAGTCATTTAGGTAAATCAGTCAGAGAGGCTGAATCTTAGTAAAATTCTGCAAGTAGAGAATTGACCCTGAAGTGCTTTCCAGCAGCGCTTAGGTGAATAATTTGCTGTAGATGAAATTTCACAGCACTGAAGCACATCACCCTGGCTTCCTGCCACCTCTACCAGGTAAATCATCTGCACATATTAGCTGGCAATATCAAAGGAGGGTGACAGGAATGTCTAGTGATGGGATGAGATCATTCAGTCCTGCTGCTGGAGCTGTTTGCTCTGTATCTTGGTACGAAACCAGTCTCTGCATGCTCTGGGTCACTCACTGCATCAGTTAGAGGAGCTTGTAGTTGGTGGTTAAATCTCTTGTCTGAGCTTTCTGATAAACAAGAGGTGCATAGTTTGGTGATAATTGGCTGAAAACATCCTGGTTTTTATTCAGAGCGGAACTGACTATTTCCTACTTCCACCTTTTCTCTGAATGATGTGTTTCCTGCTTGGACAGGAACACAATGCTTGTATGTGCTGATCGTTTACATGCCAGCACAAAGAATAGTCAAATGTGTGAGTTGTGTTTGCAGCATCCTTCTGAAATCCTGTCTGCCATCAGGAAGATCGAGAGCTTCCAGAGGGTGCTGATGTTGGAAAATGTGGTAGCTTATTTTGTTGATGGTTGTAAGTGAAGTACATTTAAGGCAACTAGGCAACTGTTCTGAAAATGCAGGAGTTTTCTGTTCAAATAGAGCTGTAATCTTCAGAGAGTCAATGTTTGCTTGTGCTCGGTTCAGAGAACTTAGTTATTATGGATAGCTCCTTAAGTGAAGATTTAGCATGTTTATTGTAAACTCACAAGAAGGTTCTCTTGGCGTAAAATAAAATTTTCATGTTCTTGATTGATGTTTTCTTTCATCATGTTCCTGCCTTCCTTCCTCTCAGAGCAGGTAGAACATCTGGAAATCCATGAGGATGACAAGGAAGAAGGTGACATTTGGCAGGGGATATAGTAGTAGTGATGGGACTTAGTGTGAAATACTCCTTTTTGGGTGTCTGATTGCTGTCCTGGAGGTGAGTGGTTGTCCCAAGCAGGTTTTGTGACATCTCTTCATCTCACTCATTAAACTCTTTGTTGGGTTGTTCTGTTGTTTTCTTTTTAAGACCTCTAAGTGGTGTAAGGAGTGACCTGTTTTTGACTTGATTGGCATTGAGGCTGAGGAGAACAGTGCGGAGGGATAGCCTGCGCAGGGCTAGAACTCACAGCCTGTAGGCAGCTGTAGGAGGCGAGTGAGAAGATAGGTTTTGAAGCTTCAGCATCTTTTGGCATTCCAGCTCCCATCTGTTTGGAATGTCAGCAAGAGGGGATTGGGATCTGCTTGTGTAGTACACTGAAAAGGCAGAGCTTCCCTTGGGTCCGCAGCTTTTGTGCAGTGCAGTGATTACACCAAGTTAAAATCCTCCAGAAGCGTTGTCAGAGAATTATGAGAGTTGTTAATTTGTCATTCATTATATAGGTATATGTTTTAGTTTGAGGGTTTTGTTTGTTTTATTTTGTTTTTTACTCTGTTTCAGTTTAAGGTCCTAGTCCTGAAAATGTGTTAACACAGGCACAGGGCTCTGTTTGTGCGTGTGTATGTGTAATTGTCTGCTGAAAAAGTTCTGTAAGGATGTATGCAGTGCAGGAGGTAGTCAGGTCAGCATTATTTTGAAAATTGGGCCTTTGTTATCAGTACTTCTCATATTGAGATTTGAAATACTTTGTCAAGTAATTCAAAGCTGTTCTTCCAAACCTTATGCCTAACGTAGTGTCATTAAGTAAAAGTGTGAGGGGAGGTAGGAATCCTGATGAATGAGAAGTTCTAAGAGATGGCAACAGCCTGTGGTCTTGGTGGATCCCTGTTATTCACACTTAAATTCCAAGTGTCCAGTTTGTAACACAGCAAATTAACACAGTATTTTAGGTTTTCGATGGAAGTAATACACAAAGTACTTTACATTTTTTTTCCTGTAAATTCTGATTGTTGTTTATTCTGTCTTCTTACTTGTGTTTCAGTTTCCTACTGGGAATCCAATATATGAAACATACTACAAACAGGTATGTTCTTTAAAAAAAGTAAAAATAAAGTGCAGTTTCTTCCCCAAGATTTCCTTCTCTTTCCTTTCCCCATTGCAGTGCTAAAACTGTGTGAATTCCAAGTGGTGATGCAGTTTGTGTAACTCCTTTTAACCTAGAGGCAAGGGATGTTGTATTTCTTAAATCTGCTTTCACAACGGTCATGTTTTAATTAAATGTTAATTTTTCTCCTTCAGGTAGATCCAGCGTACACAGGGAGAGTTGGGGCAAGTGAAGCTGCTCTGTTTCTTAAAAAATCTGGTCTCTCCGATATCACCCTTGGAAAAGTAAGTTGAAGGGATTGGATAGTGCAGTAATTGTCTGTACAATTCATTTAAGTGAAAGGAAAAATTTGCGAAGAAAATTTGTCTTTTGTGTAAAATTTTGTTGTTAACAAGTCAGTAACACTGTATGTCATTACTTGACAGCCGAATGAACTGTTTAAGAAGACATACAGCAGGAACTGTTGAGCTAAGTTTTCTTTGAAATTCACAGCGGCTTTTACTTTGTATCTCCACAGATTTGGGATTTGGCTGACCCAGAGGGTAAAGGATACTTAGATAAGCAGGTAAAGGAAATGTTCATGTTGACTTCCTCTATTATCTTTCCCAGATTAGCCTTGTTTCGATCAAGCCCTGGCACCACTAGTAGTTATCTTTATCTTTTTCAGGGTTGAGTTTTTGTTTACAAGATGAGTTTTTTCCCCAGCACTGCTTGTATCCAAGTGTATTACTCAGTGAGGTTGCAGACAAGTTTGGTTCTAATTTTCTGTATCTCTTTTGTTTTGTAAATAATCAGTGTATGTACTATGTAGATACACAGTCATTGAGTCACAAATGAAAAGTGTGATTTGATTTTAGAAGACTTTCGTGCATGAAAAAGTTTGTGTTTTTACTAAAAATGGCTTGGAATATCAAATAGCAAGTTACTTGTAGATACAAATAAATTCAAAACATTACTAATTTTTAAGAAAAATTGTTATATTTTATTTAGAAGAGAGTTCTTCATAAAAGCTGACTTCTAGTTTTCTCCTCTTTGTTTCCTGTTACTGTAAAATTTTTCCTGACTCGTCCTTAAAAGCAAAGGGGTAGTTGTCATCATGGGTCTGTGCATCTGGGGTTTCTTTTTACTGAGTTGTGCATGACCAGTGTTAGTAAAAATCGTAAGCAGGTTATTTTTTGTGATTTAAACTGGTCTTTAATAGACAACACAATTGTTTGTAGGGTTTCTATATTGCATTGCGCCTTGTAGCCTGTGCACAGAATGGCCACGATGTAAACCTGAGCAGTCTGAATTTGACTGTGCCACCTCCTAAATTTGTAAGTAATATCCACTTAAATGCAGGTATGTGTTATATGAGAACTAAGGCTTTAGTTGGAACATTGGAATAATCTTCTATTTTATAAATATCACGGTTCTAGGGCTTCAGGCTGCTGTCAAACAGTTCCTTAGGACACAGCAGCAAGGGCTGCCACAGTCTTGTCATGCTGAGTGACAAGAAACTGGCCCCTTCCTGGACTGCAGTACCAAAGTGAGTTTGTGTCTGGTTGGTTTGGTCAGGAAGCTGATGTGGCTGAACTCGGAATTTATGGAAAAAAAAGGAAAGAAAAAAGGCTATTTTGGGGCTGGGTCAATAGGAATGACTAGTAAAAAGCACCACTGCAGCTTTGCCCTGCAGTAGCTGCTGCAGAACCTCTTTGGCTTGTGTTGGTTCTGTGCGTGGATACCGGATGCATCTACTGAATGTCTTTTCCCAAGTACTGTAATGCTATTGAATGAGTGTGACTTTTATTTAGGTACATGTGCAGTCTATTTTCCTCAATGTAGTTAAGCTTTATGACTATAACCATCTCTAACTTAATGCAATTAGTAAGGATAAGAGACAGAAGTGTGTGTATTTATTTTATCTATATAAAAATATGTATATATAAAAATAAAAAAATTTCTAATTTTTAGCATGACACTAGTAGTCCTTTGCTGATCACACCACCCTCAACAGAGACTCACTGGGCTGTTAGGGTAAGTGTAAAAGAGAACACATTCCATCCAGTTTTTAGAGGTAAATATTTTTCTTGTGTGTAGTTTTCCCAATGAGAGAATTTTGTATCAAGAGTATTTCCCATTTCAGAAGTCCTCCCATTCTGTGCACGATGGAGAGCACCAAGTTTTATAATTAACCCTTTGGCAACCACTGGTGTGATGTTTTTCAGACAATGAATTTTTATCTTCTGCCTGGATTTCTTCCAGAATCCTACAATTAAACACTTTGTTTGTATTAAGGAACCCACTGGGAACAGCAGAGTACTTCATCGCAACCAGTCTGAACTATTAATTTAAAGTTTAAGTTCCTATTTTCTAGTTAGTATTCAGTGATATAGGCAATATATATATAAGTTGGAAAAAATAACTGTTAATGCATATGTGGGGTATTTATATTTAGGTAATGTTCAACTGCAAACATTTCCAAAAGGTAGAAATTCAGTAAAAAAACTTGTAGTTAAGTGGGAAGAATAAGTTTCAGTTCTATAGAGTTAATCAGAGTTTCTTAAAAACAGAAGCACTTGTCTGCTGCATGGTAAAATCTCTTGGCTATCATAACCTTAGATTTAGGAGCTTAATTTCAAAGCTTTCTCTATGGGTTTACATTTAAATACAGTACAGAGGCACTTGCAAGAAACTTGGAAATTTAGGATGGATGCATTACTGACCAGTCTTAATTTCCTGAAAGATCTCATTTTCATTACTCACACAGACACACTTTTTTACTTATTCGGACTATTTCTTACCAACTAGGTGGAAGAAAAAGCAAAGTTTGATGGTATTTTTGAAAGCCTTTTGCCAGTAAATGGTTTACTTTCAGGAGACAAAGTAAAACCAGTACTGATGAATTCAAAGCTACCTCTTGATATCCTCGGACGGGTAAGTAAGTTGTTTAGGTTTAGCTAGTCTCTGTTTAGCTTCTCATAGTTGCAACATTAAAAATGTAGTTTATTGACAGAGATTAGGTTTTGGCTGAGATTTTGCATCGTGTGCATGCTATAAAGCAGGAGTGTTACGACTCTGAAGTCTTCCACTTAGTAATGGGAGTAAGAGTAGTAATTCTGGCCCTGGAGTAGATTGGCTTAATTATCTCTCCATTCATTTAAGAGCTGAAAATTTGGTATTGATTGTTTAAAAACAAGACAAAGCTTGCCTGAGCTATAATAGCTGTTAAACTGATAATAGCTGTTAATCAGATTCTGCTGTCTTCTCATTTTTACGAGTTATTAGACACAGCATTAAATCTATCCCGTTTGTACAGGAGAATACCTTAAAGCATCCTCTTTTATTTGTAGTACAGATTGTCAAGTTGGTTTTTTCCTTCATATGTATTTATGAATACTTTCAAGGTCTGAGTTTAGTGTATCCATTGTATATTTGCAAGGGAAGCAGACTGAAAAGTATTTTTCTGCCTCCAATAAAAACACATTCCTTAATGCTTTACACATTGGTATTTCTGAGAACGAGTACTTTCTGTGTGAGAGCTCTATTTGCTCTTCAAGTTACGTATTTTTATCTCTTCAGGAAGAAGTGCCTCTTGCTCTGTATTATCTACAAAATCTAAGTATGATTCGTGAAATCTTGAAGGGCTTTGGATTTTATCTTATTGTCACAATAAAAATTCAGGAAGCTTTTGCCTTTTCCAGAAAAAATTTGTGGACAAGATAAGGCACTGAGGAAGTGGACGAAGGACTAATCAAGGAACTTAAATTTGTCAAGGGTCCAGTGATAAAGCAAAGTTCTCACAACTGAGCCTTAAGTCTTGGCTTTTTGTGCACTCTACTGTCTCCAGTTCATACTGATGATGAAACAGTACTATGTTGGAGTTCACAAAATTCTGTATCTCTCTAAATCTTCTGCAAGTTTTGTTGACTGTGCCTAACCTAATAATGGACTATAGTTGATAAATGCTTAAATTCTCTCCAGCAAGAAATTCAGGAGGCCAGAGGGAGCTGCACATAGTTTTAGCTTTTAGTAGAAAACCGTAATCAACTAGGAATGAAATAGGAATTAGAGATGTATTGACTTTTCTACTGAACTTTCTTGTGAGGAATTTGAATGATCTGCTAGCCCACACCCTCTGGGCAGTTCTGAAAACCACCTCTGAATGCTTTTACTCAGCTTGATGGCTCCGTAATTTCATCATACAAAGATGAAAAATCTGCCTGTGGTGCAGCCAGAATTTGTTAGAGCCAGTGTTGATTCATGTGACCAGAAAACTCTAATCCAGTCTGTTTCATCAGAGAATGCTTGGATAGGTACTATAACTAATGTGATCTTAATCGAAATCTACAAGGAGCCTTTAGAGGGCGTGTTAATACGATGAAAACATAAAATGTAACTTGGTCTGCAAATAATTTTTTAATCTTAATTGCTGTAGGTCTGGGATCTCAGTGATATTGATAAAGATGGTCACCTGGACAAGGATGAATTTGCTGTGGTAGGTTGCTTTAAATTCTCAATTCGCTGCCTAGTCTATCAGAGTAAATAGCGCATTCCTTTCTCAAGAGCTTTGCAGCTTTCTTTGTTACAATCGACTATTCTGATTTAAATTGTTCAGATGGAGCTATTAAATGACCTTCCTGAAATCCATGTACTGACTCTTTGTCTGTGTCAAGATTAAACTTGTTGGAATTACATTCAAAATTAATTGCTCTGGTTGCTCTGGTCTCTAGTCTTACTGTCTTTGTTTTACTAATATGTAAATGACTGACACAGGAGAATCTCGTTCTTTTTCTAATAATTGTGAATATTATCTGACCTTTTTGCCTTTGCAGGCAATGCATTTGGTTTATAGAGCTCTTGAGAAAGAGTCAGTTCCTTCACGATTGCCCCCTTCTCTCATACCACCTTCTAAAAGAAAGAAGACACCTGTCTTTCCTGGTGCAGTTCCAGTTCTCCCTGCGAGTCCTCCACCAAAAGACAGCCTCCGTTCCACACCATCCCATGGCAGTGACAACAGTCTGAACAGCCCAGGGAGCTTGTCTCCCAAGCACATCAAACAAACACAGGTACACATCTTTCTTTCTTATTTTTTTTGTATTTGTAAACTGTAGGAAAAATAAATCTGCCTCGTGTGAGCTCTTGTCTTTGGATGATTTGAGTGGAGAAGGTGGAACTGAGAGTGGTAAGACTTGGAAGAACATCAGGTGAATTTTCATCAGTAACCATGAGGTAGCAAATCTTAGGGAGAATTTTCACTTCATGAAGAAAGTGAAACGATAGAAAGGTTTTGTGTATCTACTTTAATACCAAAGAAATCATTAGTCTGCTTCTAAATCTCCTGCAATTAGCATGAGGACTTTATATGCCTAGTTGGGTCTGTATTTCCAAAGAATTAATACTTTTCAACTGATGAATAGCTGTTTATCAGTATTTTTATTCAGATAAAAAGTGTGAAGTTAAAACATGCACTGCAAATACAGTCAGAATGGTCTATGCAAGATGTTCAGCACGCCCAAATCTGGGTAATGTCGTATATACTCAGTATGTTCATAAAGACTGTTTTCAGTTCTTTTGAAATACCAAATTTTGTTTTGCAGCCAGCTGTGAATTGGGTGGTACCAATGTCCGATAAAGCGCGGTATGATGAAATTTTCTTAAAAACAGACACAGACATGGATGGGTTTGTGAGTGGCCAAGAAGTAAAGGACATTTTTATGCATTCAGGTCTGTCTCAGAATCTCCTAGCACATATATGGTAAGAATTCCATACTGGCTGTATTTTTGTAACTTGCAGATCTGGGAACTCAGATTCCAGATGTGATCCTAACATTAAAAAATGCTAGGAACAAAAATCCCCAACTTCTTTTACTTGTCCATATACTGCAATATGTGGACTGTGGAAAATTAAGGGAGAAATAAATGCTCCCTTTGCTTTTCTGGGAGGGGAGGCAATAGGTCAGACTGTGAATTGTGATTGTCTCTTGAAGCTCTAGTGCTCTAAATATTTTCTCAGATTAACGCTACTCTATTCAGTTAAATATGTGGAATAAAATACTGCACTGTTCATGGAAAGCTAACTAGAGTAAATAAGCTCTGATGAGGATGAACCAAAAAGAAATTACGTGTGTATATGGTAGAGCAGAAATAAGATTTTCTTGTTTGTAAGTATGATCTATTTTTTTATCAGGGCTTTGGCAGACACAAGACAGATGGGAAAACTCAGCAAAGACCAGTTTGCACTCGCCATGTATCTCATTCAGCAGAAGGTCAGCAAAGGGATTGATCCTCCACAAGTGTTACCTCCAGATATGGTCCCTCCCACAGACAGGAACACACCCATCCATGTAAGTCAGCAATTTGTTGTTGATAATACTGAACTTATGTGCTTTAAAAGTTATGGGCCTTGAGTATGAATTTTATATGTTTTTTTTTTTTTAGTATTATGATAAAGAACTGCCAATATTTTTTCTTATCTACTCTTACAAAATTCTTTTAACATTTGAAAATATAGCTAATTTTTCAACAACCAAGACAGTAAGTAAAGAAAAATATTCTATAAACCAAGGAGTAATAGTGCTGAAAAAAATCTAGCATAAAATGTAATCCTTTTATCATACAGAAGGTTGAGTCAGGGAACTTGTAACAGCAAATATTAAAAGCTGGTTGAGCAGCCTGTCCCTGGCAGTGATCAGTACCAAATTCCTTCCATGGAAACATAACATTTTTTAATGGCTAAACGAGGAGTGATGGCTTCCTGGTTTCTGGGGTGCATCCTTTGTAGCATGGCAGTCCATGTATCCATGGCAGTCCTGTATCCATCACTGCTAATTCCACTTTACTGAAGCCTGACCCTGCTTTGTTCCTTTCCTCAGTAGCATGTCAGTGCATTTCTGAAACTGAATTGAAGAAGTACTTCTGTCATGTCACTACATTCACCTTTTCTATAAATTTTATTGTCTTTTCCTTGACTTTTATTTGCTTTCCCTAACCAAAAACCTTTGGAACTTTAAGTATATTTGAATTATTGCTGTTGCTATGGTCCTCCTAAGGTTTTTCCTATATCCTTTTCTATAGACTCTATCAGGTTACTTGACTCCTGTAGGAACTGAGATCTCAGCACTAACAGAAATGCGACGTGTGAGTAATTGCAGTGTCCAGAGGAATGCACATTTTTAATGTATGCTTTTGTAACTTCAAAAGAGGTTTTATTTCTACGCCTTTGCATGTCGCTGCTCTGGAGTTCTGTACCAGTTGCTGTTGGCGTGGTGATAATGTCACAGCCGTGTGCGGTGCCCAGCACTGCCTGCCAACCTGCAGATGTTCCTTCCTTCAGCGACGGCAGATTATTGGTCTGGCAGGAGCTTCCTGGGACAGGCAGCGCAGTGCTGTTGAAATTATTTCTGGAGTAGTTCTCTGCGGCTGTGAGCAGTAAATACATCTTGGTGTGAGAGCTTTAAGCTTCCTGCTACTTTCAGTTAATTGAATTTTTTTTTTTCCATGTAGTATGTATTTAGCTGAGCATAAGATAAAATAAACTATCTGCTACTGTGAGCTTAGTTAAGTGACTCTTATCCTAGCCAGTGCAGCAACTCATTTTAATTTATTTTCATAGTCATGTTGGCTGGCTGTGCTCCTGTCCAGCATTCAGAGCAAGTCTCCCAGCTAATCTGTATCTGGCCCAACCGTATAAAAGTGACTTTTGATTTTCTGCCTTGAAGAATTATCTATATTGTTGTTGTTCCTTGTGATTACTTGATGGCATGTTGTGAAAAAAATGATCCCACAAAAGTGAGGACTTAATTAAATTATTTAAACTGTATATTCACCTATTGTTTCTACAAAAATATTGCATCTTACTCTGCTGGTCTTGGCTTGTTGGTTGAGTTATTTGTTTTCTTAGTATTCAATAAAGCCAAGCATTCTGTGGTTATCACAACAGTCTCAAAGTGAGTGAAGCAAGGAAGCTCTGCATTCTTCTTTTTAAAATGCTCTATATATAAAAATTGCAGGTCTCCTGGTTTGTCATCCTAGCACTGAGTTCAGTGCTGCAGTTTTTGCTCAGTTGCAGTGGTTATTTTTTTAAAGAGCAATCCTTTTTGTAATAACAACCAATTTTGTACCTAGTGCTGATATCCTTTGTTAATTCCTGGTAGTGATTGTCTTACCTAGAAGGCAGGGGATGGCCTCTTATTTTTCCAGATCTACACTTGAATGAATGTAGGAACAACCTGCAGGAAATGGGGTATAATTGCAGAAATTGCCATTAATTTGTGGCAAGGCTCTAGAAGACTGGAATTACAATCTGATTTCATTAAGTCCTCTGTAAACTTTACTATTGACTATAGCAGAACTGAATTTTTGGTCTTGAATTTTAATTCTACCATAGTCTGCAACTTCTTTGTTGGCACTTTGCCTGTCCTTCCACTGTTGTGTGTTCAGGTGTCCTGTCTGTTAAACAGGCACATTAAAAAATTCTCCTGTTTCACAGGTGGGACAGTGTGGCATGTTCCTTGCTTGTTTCAGAATAATTTGATGTCTCTCATAGAATTTTGCAAATGCAAATAATGAGGATTTTGTATCCCACCTCTGTCTTCAGCCTTTGTTAAAGGAAAAGCTTGTGTTACAACTTGATATGTTATTGTTTCATTCTTAATAGGATAGTGCAAGTTCCGTTGGATCAGGAGAATTTACAGGCGTGAAGGAGCTGGATGATATTAGTCAAGAAATTGCCCAGCTGCAGAGGTAATAGTTGTGGACTGTTAATAACATCTTGCTGTAGAATAACAAAATAAGTCTATAGTCCTGGTGTGTCAGTTACTTTTACTTTATTTTAGTCATTTGGTCGTTATTTATTGCCGTAATTGGTGATGAGTTTCCTAGTGATACCTTCCAGGTCTCTCAGATGACTTCAGAAGATTGATGGTGGGCACAGGTGATATTTTTCAGAGAATGATTGTTACCCATGTACCTTTTCTCCTTTAAAGAATACATGAGAATATGGGCTGGCATTTTTGTCTGCATGGTGTTTCCAGAATAATATTTAATTGATTTTTTGCATGTGTGTTGTATTATTTAACTGGTCACAAACGCATGTTCTTGTTTATCTGACAGAGAAAAATATTCTCTGGAGCAGGACATTAGGGAAAAGGAAGAATCAGTCAGACAGAAAACCAATGAAGTTCAGGTAAAAACTCTGATTATCATCAGTAGTTTTCATGTTAATCTAAGTAATATCTGGCAATTTAGCATTTTTTCTGTCATTCTAGTGTTAGTTCTTTCTTGAGATTTTCCTCTAACTGCAGAAGAAATTTTATTTCACTGTTCTCCCTCAGCAATGTTTTCATCTGATGCTGGCTAGTATAAGCATAGTATATGTGAACAGTTTGAAATGTCTTTTTTGATAGCGTTTAACTAACACTAATTTAGGAAATCGTTTGGAGAGCACTGGTTTTGATAATTAGGGTAACTCAATGGCGTCTGCTCTGTGTCACAGCCCCTCTTCCTTCTTGTGAGCAGTGATTTATTTATTTCCTGCTGTCTTACACAAGTTCCTGCAGAAACAAAACAGGCCAATGCAGGGTGTAGCCAATATGATTTAGAAAATATTCTGAATTTTGCTAAGTTCTTTGTCTGTGGCTGATCCTTCCTTAAGACAATGGCTACATGTGAGTTACAAGTTGTGGAATTTTCTTCAGGAACTACAAAATGATTTGGATAGGGAAACAAGTAACTTGCAAGAGCTGGAGGCTCAAAAACAAGATGCCCAAGACCGCCTGGATGAGATGGACCAGCAGAAAGCCAAACTGAAAGATATGCTGAATGATGTAAGGCAGAAATGCCAGGAAGAAACACAGGTGGTAAGTGTATGTTAATTCAGGACCTGCTCAAGAGTAATATGTGTTGAGGGAAATTCTATTTATTTAATGAATAAGCTTACTTGCTTTCTTTTTACCATAAATAGCAATTTTCACATAAATACAGAGGTCCAAGAAAGGATTTTTGCTATCCTTAATACCTTCCATAATGGCTGTAAATGAAAGGTTGAACCCCGTGATCTCCAGGGTTCCCTTTCTACAGGAATTGTTGTTCTGACAATATATGAAACATTTATTCAGCTTAATAGGGCAATTGCAAATCAGTAGTCCTAACCCAGGAGATAGTCCATGGTAGTTGTGCTGATTTTGATCACTCTGTGTCATCAGGATTGAGTTTTCAGGTGGACGCAATTGCCAATGAAAATAGGATGTTACCTTAAGGTGGAATCTTACTGCGTAAGGAAGTCACGTAAGAAAAGCATAAGAAAGAAGTAAGAAAATGTAAGAAAGAGAAATGCATTCTTCTGCATAAGAAAGCATTTAATGAAGGTTATGAATGACTCTAATTTTAACTCAACAGAGTTAAAAATCAAATTACTTGATAAATGTTTCAATGGAACCAAGTTCTGAAGCTGAGCATCTAGGAAACAGCTTTTGATTGCCTTTATATGTAGTGGGGTATTTCTCTGATATAAAATAGTATTTCTTGGTTTTATTGAATGTGCTTTTATCAAGGATTTTGTGTAACAGCAGAAAACAGCATGCATTTCTTCATATTAAGTTCTAAATATTTTCCTTAGTAGTTGATAGATTGCTTTACAACTTTCTATCACTTATTATAAATTCACAATTTAATAAGTCCCATTTATTCCAAATTTCACTCTGATTTTTCTACTGCGTTGTTTCAGATTTCATCACTAAAAATGCAGATTCAGTCGCAGGAATCAGATTTAAAATTACAGGAAGATGACCTTAACAGAGCAAAAGCAGAGCTGAATCACCTCCAGCAAGAAGAAACTCAGCTAGAGCAGAGTATCCAGGCTGGAAAAGTACAGCTTGAAACAATAATCAAATCTTTAAAATCAACCCAGGAGGAAATAAACCAGGTATTCACTGTACTTTATATAATTTTTTGCTTCTTGAAGTGCTGAGTTGAAAAATTATTTTTCAGAGGAGGAAAAAGTCCAGGTTCATGAAATAAGCCTTTTTGACTGGTGTTTAGTAGGTTTATTCCTGGTTTGAGTCAGAAAGCATTCAGTTCTGGTGGGGGTGAAATGCAACTGTCAGGCACCAGTGTTGAAGGAGCTGTAAGAATGACAGTGCTGTTGAGTTTATAACACGCTAAATGCTAAACACATATAACACACTAAATGCTAAAGCATTTTTCCATCTCAGGCAAGAAGTAAACTCTCTCAACTGCAAGAGAGCCATCAGGAAGTGAATAAGAGCATTGAAGAATACAATGAAGCTCTCAATGGGATTCATGGTGGGAGTCTGACAAATTTAGCAGACATGAGTGAAGGCCTTGGGCAGACAGAAAGAAGCAATTATGGAGCTATGGTAAAAGAAAAATACTGTTGTTTAGTGTATTTTGCACTAATTAACCTTCTGACTTGCACCTAATCTGAAGTGTTTTGCAGTTGGTATTTGGCACATGATTTTGTGGATTTGTAATCTATCACATGTTAAGTCTGGAGACAGAGATGGGGCTTTATTTCCAGTTCAGGTGTTTTGTTTTTTCTTGCACGTTGTCCAGTTTACCAAGGTGAAACTATCTCTTGCTGTAAATTTTCCTTTATCATGTATTTCCTTCTTATTTCCAAAAGAAGCTCTACAAATGTCCCCTTTCCAAAGCGATGCTTATCTTTTGCTTAAATAATTGCAGCATCATCTTTCTTATTTATTACATTTTAATTTAGTCAGCATTTTTTTCCCAAATCATAAAATCTTTCAAGTTCTTAAGCATTTTTGAGTCAGTTTCTTTTGGGTATCTAATGTTGATTTGTGTATTAAATAATCCTCTAAATTACAAGAATTTTTTTTTGTTTTTTAAGCCTATTTCTTGTCATAAATAAGATAAATGTTGCATACTTGCTTGATTCTGCTTGCACATCTATGTGGCCCTTCCTCATTATGAAAACATTTACTCCTGTAAACACAGTATTTGCTATGAGTTTAGTATGAAGTTAAATATATAATGTGTTAGTAAATATTTACCAGGGATTGCTGCTTTTATGCAGTACTTTACACTTGCTCTGTAAAAACAAACAGCTCAAAAGAAAAACAGTGTAGATAAAAAAGAACAGTGCACTGAGAAACATGTAAAGGTCTTAAAACACTTCAGTGCTTAGTTTCTGTGCTTGCATGGCTTGCATAAATATATTTGATTTCCAGTGAAAACTTCCAGATGTTTCACTTTACTTGCAAAACCTAGGAGCCACTTACTGGCAGAAAACACCAGTCTGTGTTCATAGCAATTTTTTTAAACCATTGTGCCACTTTCCTGTTTCACAATTCTTCCTTCCTCTTCCTTGTCTCCTCCCTTCCCCTGTTCTGAGAAGTATTGACTAGGATGTTTTCATTTGCATCTTGTAAAAGGATGAAAGAAATCCTGTCTCTTTCTGGTGTTGGAGGCAGTGTAAGTGGGTAATTATTTCTGGATGTTCCTCCATTGGCTCTCGTTGTCCCTGGAGTTCTGCTGTGCAGGTGTTGTCTGCGCTTGGGGTTTCATCAGGACCTCCCAACCAGCCCCAAGCCTGGGCTATCACGCAAATGAATGTCATGAGGAGGTTTCATCACTTTAGTTTGCTGCTTGTTCATGCAGGGTATTTTCTGCAACTTAACAAACCTAGATTTGGCCTCTGCTGAGAAACATCTTGATACCAAAATGTCGGGGTGACTCTTCCTGCATGAGGTGCTTTATCATGGGAAATCAGTATTTGGAGCTTTAAGCTCAAAGCTGAGTTTACAAGAAGCAATCTATTATCTGACTACTCAGTAGTAATTTGTTGTATTTGTACTCCACAGATTATTTATGTATCCTTTTCTTTAAATAAGTGTCTTACCTGAAGCTGAGCTGTAATGGGGCGGGGAAGAAATTTTTGATAGTGTGGTGTTTGGAGTTGGTTTGCTTTTGTTATTTAAGTATTTGAGAGTTGAATATATTAATGTGGGCAACAGTTTAACATTGAATTGCTGTATGTACTTTATCATTTGGTGTTCTGTGTAGCCTTGGGGTACATGTTTCCTTCTGCTGTGTAATTACTTCTACTTAGAAGTCACATATTCAGAAAATTCTTTAGGAAATAATTTTAAAGACTGTTAAACAGGAACCAAGATAGCATACAATTTCTGCTAAATGGATAACTGGGCGTTTTTATCATGACAAGCTGCTGTTATGTTTCTGCTCTTAATTTTTAGGATGATCCATTTAAGAATAAAGCCTTGATGTTTACCAATAATACACAAGAATTGCATACAGACCCATTCCAGACAGAAGATCCTTTCAAATCTGATCCATTTAAGGGAGCAGACCCCTTCAAAGGCAGTAAGTGACAAATGCTTATTTAAGATTTTGAAGACCAGTTGTTGAGTAAATTATATTTTCACAAACTTTTATCATCTTGCTAAATAGTAGATAAAACAAATTGTATTTTCTTTTCTGCGTAGGTGACCCATTCCAGCATGATCCTTTCACAGAGCAACCACCTGCTCCAGCAGGTAATACCCTTTTAAATGACAAGACAGATGTAGCATAAGCGATTTGAAGACAAACACAAAGATTTACAAACATTAAGGAAGCATACAGGTTTCCCTGGTTTTAGAATTTGGTTTTCATGTGGGAACATAGAAACCCAACAGGGTGTGCATTCAGAATCAATATGTTTAATGAGAAATATGTAACTCATTATTAAGTCTGAAAGCTTCATATAGACATGTACTTGCTCAAACTTAGTAAATACCCTCTGTAGAGAGGTCTCTGGAAGTTTTATCAGGTTTACCAAAACACTGTGTTTGTGTAAGAAAAATTGTATCAGTGAGCGTGAGGTCACATATAGAATGTTCTTTATAGACACACTAGTGCTACATTCTGTTTACCTTTTCATGCTCCTTCTAGATCCCTTTGGAGGAGATCCCTTCAAGGAAAGTGACCCATTTCGTAGTTCTGCCCCTGAGGATTTCTTCAAGAAACAGGTGAAGAGTGACCCATTTACCTCAGATCCATTCACAAAACCCCCCACTTTATCCTCAAAGGTCAGTAATTTCAAATCTACACTTAATATATTTCTTTACTATTGACAGGCTTATTGTCTGAAAGCTAAAACGAATAAAATAACACAAAATACTTTTTGCCTAACTGATGAAATATCATTAATTGTATTCTTAAAATGTAGGTATGGATTGTTATGGCAATCAGCAGTGTTCTCTCTGATTCCATGATAATGAGGTACATTCAGCATAAAGGTACTGTTAGGTGGATATTTTTTCTCTCTGTTGGAAATTTCAAACCAGCAGCACTCACTCATTCCAGCGTTCCCTCCATCCCATGGATTTGTGCAGTCACAGTGAATGAGGTGGAGGAACTGCTGAGAGCTCAGCAGGCGCTGGAGCCAGCACAGTGGAGGGACTGCACAGAACACGCTGTCAGAGCCACAGTCGCAGTTCCAAGCTGTCCTGGTGTACATGTGTGTGCTTGTTTGATGGGGGGGGGTGGGGGGCGGTATGAATTTGTTAGTTTTGTTTTTATTAATATTTTCCTCACTTTATGCAATTTATTGAGGGTTGCTATTCCACCCCAGTTTCAGTCAGTGGAAAGTTTGTCTTGCAGTATAGGATTGTACTTAAATAAAAGCTGACTTGTCAAACTGAAGAGCAATTGTAAAAACCATCTGTTTAAAAAGAAGCAGCACACAGACTCCCTGAATTAATAATAATATAAATACATGGCCCAGATATTCTGTCTCTGTTGCTTAAAGACTGAACACTTCTGTATTTTCATATTTTCCCCTGGTAACTAATATTGCATATATTTCAGAAGGATGCTCTTCTCCCTTGTAGGTACCTGATGTTGTGTTCAAGGCTATCAATAGCCAAATATACTAATAATGTAAATTTGATATAATCAGTTGATTTTATCCTACTCTGTCCACTGAATAGAGTGGTCTGAAATTGGAAATTATTTGTCTTAAAGCAAGAGATTTTGATAGGCATGAAAAGGTAAGTGCACAGTCCAGCAGAAAAATAATTGTGTATATCTGTTCTTATTTAGCCTGACCCTTTTGAAAGCACTGATCCTTTTACGTCTTCCAGTATCTCTTCAAAAGGTCCAGGTAAGAAGTAAACGTTTTCACATGAAGATTTATAAGTAGGTATCTTTGTATAAAAGAGGAATCACATATAAGAGTTGAGAATAAAGAGTCTTGTGAACTGTTGGCAAAAAGCATTACAATCTTATTTCAATTCATGAAGACTGTCTTTGTGGCACTGCATATGTCACTTTTTTCTTCTCGTCTTTCCCTCCAAACAACTGGTAGAAAACCTATTGTTTTGTGGAATTCTCTTTTAACATCTCATGGCAGGTCAAAATGCAGGCGTGTTTTAATCACCTGCCTAGTTTTGTGCTTCATTGGCACCACCAAGCATTCCTTGTAATTCTTAAGTATGATTCAAAATAACTTTCTTCCTGCATATCTGTTCCAGATCCATTTGGAACACTGGATCCTTTTGGAAGTGGTGCTTTCAGTGGTGGTGAGGGATTTGCAGACTTCAGTCAGATGTCAAAGGTAAAGGTTAAAAGAAAAGCAACTGTCTTTTTTAAAATGTATGAACAGACACTTTTTTAAAGAATGTGATATGATTGTAGCTTTTCAGTTGACAATCTGGTTTTATTAATTTTTTTCCAGTCAGCCTCACCAGTTGTATAGCAAAGAATTTTCCAGCCATGTCAGATATAGCAAAGTCTTATTAAGACTGGTAGATTCAGTAGGGATAAAGAAACTTTTCACAAATATTTTCAAATACTAGATCTGGAAATTACCTTGTAATTTTAACTTGTAAGAAGAGGTAGTTGTTGCAGCTATTAATATATTTCAATGTCCAGTCTTTGTCTAAGTCCTGGAATTTGCTTCTTGGTTGCTTCATAGTAGGTATCCTGACTTGTTTCTGAACTTACCATAAAAATCGTTAAGGTTGGATAATGCCTCTGAGATTGAGTTCAACTCTTAACAAAACACTACACTACTAAAGATATGTAAACAAACCTTACACCACTCTTTAACGGTCAGTCAGTCTCTCCCGTGTTTTAAATGTGCAGTTTCTGTTAATTTTAAATAATAGAGAAGAAAAAGGTTCAGGACACACATGAAAAAAATGGATAATTGGAAAGGTCTTGGTCTTCACTTTCCCAAGGTGGAGTTCGAAATTTACAGTTAACATCAGTGTCCAACTCCTGACATTTCTACAGTAACACTTGAACAATGTAGAGTAAATGTTAAAAATAAAATAGGTTATCATTTCACTTTGATTACATTTCTTGGTGTTTTCTTTTCTCCCCTAACTTAGACTGCTTTGGGGAGGGTTTTAGCTCTCCACTAGGTGGCAACAGCCTTTACCAATAGACATGGCTGGCTTGAGGTAGAAACTTTAGCAAAGGTTTGACTGTGATTTTTACCTTTGTTAAATGAGGAAAAGAGAAATTTAGTGAACAATGATAAATTTCCCTGCATGGCATAATAATTGTGTGCTTCTTAATGAATAGCAGTGTCCTTTAGAAAAGCCATCTGAATACAGGAATATTTAAACACATGCTTTTGGGTATTCCCTAAGGTTTTGCTGAAAAGTCAAATACCTGTGTGTAACTTCAGAAAAGCTTGGAATAAAGTTATCCCTTTCTGCAGTGTGCTGTGTTTTTCCAGGTTCTGTTATGGTTCTGTTTATCACAGTGGAGGGCAGGCTGTGGTATGACTGTTCATTGCCAAATAGTAAAAAGTAGAGTTTTACTTCCTTTTATTTTCTTGTCAGCTTTTTTGCTAGGACTAAAAAGTTCTAGAAGTACTTTAAGTTATTAAGTAAGGTCTTTTGAATGTTACTGGAATCTTAGCACCTCTGTCATTGGGCATTAGCCTCCTACACCACTGACAATTCTGTACATCTGCCCTCAGGTTCTGAAGTTAATGCTTTTACTTGACTTAACCTGTAGCTTCATGAAACCACAGGTATTCTACAGTGTGCTTACATCCTTTTTCTTTTTTTTTTTTCCAATGTAGTCAATAACTTCAGACCCCTTTGCCTCCTCTTTTGGAGGAGCGGGATTCACAGATGACCCTTTCAAAAGCAAATCAGACACACCAGCATTACCACCGAAGAAAAATGTCCCTCCACGACCCAAGCCACCCAGTGGTAAGGAGGTTTTCTTCTTCTAAAAGCTACTGCTTTCAATTTACAGTGTATTGCTGGATATAAGAACAAGTTGACAGTTTACTCTCTGTCTTATATTTCAACCATGGAGGAAGATATGAAGTTATCAGTAAATTGACAAAATTGTCAGTAAACCAGACTGAAACTCTTCAAACTGGAAAACAGATGATGAGAGGGTGCTGTGACAGATCTGTAAAATCACATGTGGCAGGGAAAAAACCTTGTATTTTCTAAGTAGGCAACACATAAGATTAGTAAATAGCATCTTTAAAATAAATAGGTTTGTTTTTATATGGTAATCTAAATTTAGGGTTTATTTCTGTGTTTGCCAGAGAATATGGTGAATGCAAAGAAGTTTAATGGTCTTAAAAAAACTCTAGGTAATTCTCAGAAGAAATAGAGGCAATGAGGTGTCCCAATAGCCAAAATAGTGGCTCTAGTTCTTTTGTAGCTGAGTAGCAAGGCAGTCTGACTGTGGCTGGATCTTTATCTTGTTTGATGTTCTTCCTGAAGCATCTGCCAATCTGCCACTAGATTCTAACAGGAACAGGGTACATGGTCAGACAGACCTGTCCTGATCTGTCTGTCCAGGTAGGATTGTTCTTGCATTTGCACATTACTGCATGAATTAAACAGAAAACACTTTCTGAATATATATGGCTTTGTTCCTGCTTCAAGTCCATTATTTATGGAAATCTGGGAGATACATAAATCTCATGAATTGAAAATAAGATCTCTTTTAGTGGAGCTTCAATTTCTGTTCTTGCCGGAGTTGTTTTCAAGATATTCAGCTACCTGTGAAACTGTTTAAAGAACTGAAGCCGTGTAGTTTCAAGTCTCCTTTTAACAACAGTGGTAGAGTTCAGTTGATATTGAGGGAACTTTCAGTTGACTCAAAAAAACAACAAAAACTGGATGATTCAAATAAATACTAAATACACCGATATAATCTCTTACATGTGGTTTCTTTCTATTCCTTGTTAGAAACATGATTACTCTTAGCAAATGTGGTGTAATAGTAGCAGCAAAGGCAAGTACTGACTCACCTACATGAGGGATTTTGGATTTCTGGGTCCCCATTCCCTCTTTTGTACGTATTGAGGAATTTGGTGAATATTCAGCTGTATTAATATGTTTTTAATTTAGACATGTGCACTCAGCCTTTAATCAGCTGGTTAAAAATGGTTTAAGTGTGTCTCTTCCCCCCTTCTAAGGAGATACAATATTTGTAAGGTTCCGCTGCTCTACCAAAACCAAATGTTGTTATGATAAAATAGACTAAGGAGGAAACAACAGGGTTTTTTTTAAAGCAAATGAGCCTCATGTGCTTATGCAGTTCTACTCCTCCCTTCCTTCCACAACTAAGGCAATCTTCAGTGGTTACTTCAAGCATGAGAAATTATAGAGTAATATAGTGCGATTGTAGCAAGAGATACAGGCATAAATGTGTTAGAATGGGCTCAGCAAACAAACAAGAAACTTCCGTTGTTTCTTACCTTTCTTATTGGTCTCTTTAATTAAAAAACAAGTAAGTGATAAAGATCTTGCTGAAAGATGAATAAATGCTAGTTATTACCAGACAAACCTGTAATTTGCCTTTCTGTTCCATGCATGTGCTCTTTTTAGTAAAACTGTTCTTTCTGTTGGAGGGGGGTTTAATATTGAAAAACACTTTGGTTTGGTTGCATTTTGGTAGGCAGGTGCAAAATGCTCTAGAAGAAAACTTTACTTGTCCTCAAACCTTTGCAGTCAAGTGGGCAATAGAAATATTTTTGCAGAGCATTGCAAACTGTCTGATTTCCCAGGCCCATTGAGAGTGAAAACTAAACAGGATCCACCAGGGATTGTTCCTGATTATCCCAGATTTTGTGCTTTTCTGCACGTGAAGCTTTTGCATGTGACATACAAACATTGTCTGATAGTCCATCGAGGGACTGCATGCTGTACTGGACCAAAGTGTGCCACAGTTCTCACCTTGCCCATGGGTCTCTGTTTTGTCCAGATGAATGAGGAGTTTGGCTTTAAGTCTCATTCCTTCATGAAAACAAAGGCAGAGCAAACCCTTGGAGCTGAACACAGGATCGGGGAAACACTTAAAATCATGGCGTGTCCTGAGTTGGAAGGGACCCATGAGGATCATGGAGTCAAACTGCTGGCCCTGCCCAGAACACCCCACAGTCTCAGTCTCTGGCTGAAAGCATTATCCTAACACTTCATGAGCTCTGTCAGCCTCTAGGCTGTGACCCCTGCCCTGGGGAGCCTGGGCAGTGCCCAGCACCCTCGAGGAGAAGAACCTTTCCCTGAGCTCCATGCCAAGCCCTGACACAGCTCCAGCCCTTGCTGGGCTCCTGTCCCTGTCCCAGAGCAGAGCTCAGCCCCTGCCCCTCTGCAGCCCCCAAGGAACTTCCCCTCAGTCTCCTCTGCTCCAGCTGAACGAACCAAGTGCCCTCAGCTGCTCCTCAGACCCTTCCCCAGCTCCATGCCCCTCCTTTGGACACTCTTCGACAGCTTTGGATCCTTCTGACCTTATGGTACCCCCAGCACTCAAGATGTGGCCAGCACAGTGCCGAGCAGAGTGGGAGAATTCCCTCCCTTGCCCGGCTGATGATGCTGGGCCTGATGCCCTTCAGTACATGGTGACGCTTTGAGCTGCCAGGGCACACTGGTAACTCAGATCCAACTTGCCACCAACCAAGGGCCTCCAGGTCCCTTTCCACATGGCTGGTGCACAGCATCTTGTTCCCCAGTCTGTGGATGCACCCAGGGCTGCCCTGGTACAGGGACAGGATCTGGCACTTGACGTGATAAGTTGGGGATTGCCCAGCCCTTTCCTTTGTCAAGGTCTCTGCAGCACATGTCTGCCTTCAAGGGAGTCAGCAGCTCCTCCTAACTGTGTGTCATCACCAAACTTACTTAGTCTGCCTTCCAGTCCCACATCCAAGTCCTTCATGAGGAAATTGTAGAGCACTAGTCCTGAAACTGAGCCTTTGGGACACAGCCTTTGTTTACTGTATAGTGATGGTCAGAGCAAAAGGCCTTGAGATGTAGCTGGAAAGGCCTCTAAAAGGAGTTTGTGGTTCAGGGGAGCTGCTTTCATATCCAGGCTCTGGACACAGTCTTCACACAGCATGTAGAGAAACTTCTCTTGTCAGTAGCAGGATTACAGTGGGTCGTCAGGTCTGGTCCTACACATCTGACCTGTTTGCTGGCTGCTTGTAAAATGAAAATGGGTTGTTTGTTTTAGTTCGTTTGTTTGTTTTCAGTTGATATTTGGGGTTTTTTACAGCTGGAACACTGAAGAACAGCTGTGATCTAAGTGTATAAGCAGATAGTTCAGTTCACAACTCTCTGTGGTTGGTACTACCAGGCAGGGATAGGCAAACCCTTTTTGTGTGGCATGGATTAGGCACTCTTCAGATCTTTACCATCTTGAATACTAAGATTAAGAGAGGGTATGAAAATCGTGAGATTAGTTAATTAGAGTTGTATTTTGGGTAGAATCTCAGCCTTATGCTTGTTTAGTTCATCATAAATAATTTTCCTTCTTTCTTACTCTATTGTTCATCAATCTGTCAAGATCTTTTACATGTTTCAAAGTCCTAATCTGATCCTTGCTTGGTCCAAGAGAAATCTCATGCCTGTTTTTATGATAAAATACTGTATTAGTGCATTTTTTCAGTATAACTGTGTAGGGGTTAAGTGCAGAATCTTTAAAGAGAATTGGAGGAAGGTTAATAACTCAGTGAGTCCCAGAAGAGAATAGCAAGGAGAAGGTGTTCCAGAAGCAGCAAACCTAGACATCAGTGGAGCTCAAAGCTCCGACTTACTGTTCCATGAAAAGATTTGTGAAATCACCATCTCTGTCCCATACATGGTTTAAGATTCTCTTTAGGTTAAGGCAGATCAGCCAAGAAAAATGTCTTTAGCTCTTCTGACAAGACTGTTGTAATGAAAATCCCCAAGACTGTGCATGCATGTTCTTTTTCTTCAGGAAGATATTAATCTCCATGAATTTCCTAATGGACATTAGGGTTCACAGGGCTCCCCTAGGACTTAGCTGGAGTAATTTGATGTTCACCAGGTGCAACTGGAGAACTTGCAGGTTTCTTTGGAGAGGAGTGGGATGTTTTGTAAATTTATTGATGTTATATCTTGAATAATGCTCAAAAAGCACTGAAGAAGTTCCAGTGCTTTGTGTAACGAGTGTGATAAACAAAAAACAAATAATAGTAAATTATCTCAACATTCTTAAACAAAGGTGCCCTGTGACAAGGATCTACATTCCACAGCACATTATTTTCTCAAACTCCCCTAAACCGTTGCTGAGTTTTGTAGATTTATAAGTACATTTTATCTTCTCGCAAAGGACTGCCTTTGGTGTTCAGCACTACCAAACTTCTAGTTGCTTTATATTTCTTATGCAGGTTCTCAGGGTTTATTTGACTTCTGTGTAATAAAGGATAAAAAAAATCTGAAAGAACTGGTAGACTGAAACCTGTCAGTTAAAATGGCTCTTGTAGGTTCTCACAGATTAAAAATTATGTTTTCTGCTGTGAGCTGCAGATTGAAATCAGTCAGAGTTTGCCGCTAACTAGTTTCTAGGTAAAAGTTGTTGATTACAGAACGAGAGAAACAGATTTTTTTTTTAATTTTTTTTTTTAAAGTACCGGAAGTTGCTGTGTGGGTGTCAGTGATTGGGTTATAAGTAAAATGCTCTAGTGCTTTGATCGTGGGACTGAGTGCTTTTGCCCCACCCTTACCACTTCCTGTCAGTGCAGCCCCATGCATTCCACATTGCGGTTATAGCAGTGTTGTTAACCATTGAGATTAACCACACTGACAAGCATCTGACACATTGCTCTCTATGCTCTGGACTCTTTGTCAGGCGCTCGAGTTCCTGAAGGAAGCCACTCTATATCCAGGGAGGACAAGGAACACTTGATCCCTCCTATTGCAGCAGGTCATGCCCTGCCTCACTGATGCTGTGCATTAAGGATGAGAGGAGAAAACGCAGGCATTGAACTGTGTGGTGCCATATCTGTCTTTGTGCACCCTTTCAGACATGAAAGCTCCTGCCCCATTGAGCAGGAGAGTGTGACCGGGCTTCCAGGGGGACAAGGCACATCAAGTTGTAGGTTACAGTCAGTTCCCAGTGATGCCTTACATTGTCTTGGGTTTTACCACTGGTATTCCTGTAGGATGGGAGAGGTAACTCACACCCAAGTGTGAGAGAGATAGTTTAGTGCCTTTAAGGCTGCTGGTGCATTCACTGACCCATGCTCCATATCCACCACTCAGTATTCCTGCATGGCACTAAAGTGACGGGAAATGTTGGTGTCACCAGGTACTAGTTGGCATCCTCCAAACAAATGTTACTAGCCCTGCTCAACTAATGATGGTCCAGGTGCACATGGTTGCTGGAGAAGCTGAGAGACATTTTTTGCCATGAACAAGTTCTTGGATGAATGTGATTCTGCTTTAACCCTGATTCCATGAGTGATGGATGAAGTACCCAAATTTCAGGATGCATGGAGAACTGCAGAACTAGCAGTAGGTTCACAATGGCTTCTCATGCAAAAGTCACCCTGAAGCCTCCAAGCTAGCACCCTCAGTGTTTCCATGACTTGTGTGGGCAGCACTCTTACCTTGCTGCAGAAACATGCTCAGTTATGAGGGATTACAGACAAGGGAACCCTATCCCTGGTAGAATTCCCAGATTCCAAGAGAGGTATTTAGAAAGAAACTTGAGCTTAATGGGCAGGCAGTGTTTACTGAGGAGCAGTGGAGGATGCTTGAATCATTCAGAATGACCCGAGACAGAGCGATCGAGACTCTCAGGAAGAAGAGATTTTGCAATGAGTCCTCAAGCTCAAAAAGGATCCATCTCTTGCGTGCCCAGCACAGGAGGGACATGAACCTGTTGGAGCAAGTCCAGGCAAAGAACCAAGACGACTGGAGAGATGGAACAGCTCTGCTATGAGGAAGAGCTAAAAGAATTGGGATTTTTCAACCTGGGAAAGAAAATCTTTGGGGTGACCTAACTGTGGCACTCCAATACCTGAAGGGAGTTCAGAAGAAAGATGGAAATCCTGAGACTATTTACAAGAGCGTAAGTGACAGGACAAGGGGGAATGACATCACACTGACAGAGAATAGGGCTAGATGGGATGTTGAGAAGAAATTCTTCTGTGTGAGGGTGCTGTGGCACTGACACAGCTTGCCCAAAGAAGCTGTGGGTGCCCATTCCTGTGTCAGAGGCTGGGTTGGATGTGTCCTTGAAGCACCCTGGGACAGTGGAAGGTGTCCCTGCTCATGGCAGGGGTGGCACTGGATGAGCTTTAAGATCCTTCCCACTTAAACCATTCTGGAGTTCTGTGATATTAGTGGAAGAACCTTCACCACAGAGCAGTGTGAAACCTTCAACCTTTTCTAAATTTTTATTGCTTGCTTATAGTGGTTTTCACATTTTTAACCATGAAAGAATAGAAGTCCTAAAAACACAACAAGAAAATACACTTTTCAATTTCAGTGTGCTGCTTTCTTGCAATGCTTATTTAATAAAGACAACTATTTTAACATTCTACCTTTTTTTAGCTTGTGTAAATGTTATAATTTATCTTATGTTATTATATATTGGTGGTTAAGAGAGGTAGTGAATATTATATTGCTAGTGAACTTCTTAAATGCTAATGCACTGAAAAAAACCAGTTTTCCTTTGGGGTGCCAATATGTAAATAGCAGAAAAATACAATGTAACTTGGAATGTATAGAATCATAGAATCTCAGACTGATATTAAAGATCAACCAGTCCTAAGCCCCCTGCCTTGGGCAGGAACACCTTCCAGTAGATCAGGTTGTTTCAAGCCCTGTCCAAATTGGTCTTGAACAATTCCAGGGATGAGGAGTCCGCAATCACTCTGAGTAAATTTAAAGGAATAACATGATGAATTAATCCTGTATAAGAAATAAATTAGTGGAGTTACTTAGCTGCTATTTGAGATGCAGGTATTAAAATAAATTCCATTGGTGAATTACTGTTTGAGATTGCACATGGAGAGTTTATCAAAAAACTTCAGCTTTGTTTCATGATCCATTTATTTTTTGTAGCTCTGATCTATGATGGTAACTGAATATTGGCATTTCAGAGGTTAGTGGTTAACACCTCTGTGTTAACCTTTTGGGTTAAGGGCTTCAGTTTTGTTCTCACAGTATTTTTCTTACTTGCTATGGTTTTGAAATGTTAAAATACTGGAAAAATATGGGGGACAGTAGCCTGCCTTCGGTTAGGAAACATGACCCTGATCCCTCAGAGAGGCCTGGTTCTGAGAAGCTCCAGCCCACAGTGCAAACACAAAGGTTTGCACAGTGTTTGAGTGACTAGAAATTATTACAAAATAATAGTAATGATGTTACTGATAATCAGTTTAATCAGTCAAGGTGTTAGGGTTCAGTATTTCACGAAATCACCAGTTACAAGACTGCTAGATGTATTTTGCTGTCCTACCAAAAAAGACAGAAAAGACTGATTCAAGCAAAATCTTACTGATCAACTCCTGTTCTTTCATCTTGCCAATTGGCTGATATATGGTATCTGAACCTATTGATAGCTTAAAAAATTAAAAAGGGATCAGGAGTCTTAAGATCTTAACAGGTTTTCAGGATCTTAATATTGTGTTTATTGAACCAATCTGAAAACTTACAGCTGCACTGGATGTTGCAATCCATCATCTACAGAAACACTAATTCCCTAATTGGGGTGGCCATCCTTTGCCTGTCCTTAGAAGCATAGTTGCAGAAGGTTGTTGTCAGCCAGAGGAGCTAGAAGTGCAAGAAAAATTATCTGGTGCCACTGGGACCCCACAGCTTTAGTGAGGAGATACCCAGCTCATCACACACATGCAGACATATTCCAAATTTCCCTGGACCAGGATTGTCCAGCTGAAAGTTGTAGATTCACTCTTTGGGGGTGTCTTTTGTGCCTGTGACACCATTTCAGAAGCCTCTTGCTCCTCCTGTGTGTGACCAGCTGCTGGCCCAGATCAGGGTAGTGCAGGCAATGTTTGTGCAGTTTCTGCTGCTCCCTTCCTTTGTGTTTGATGCTTCCTCCTCCTTCATGCCAATGATATATATAGTTCTTCTTTGTATGTGTCACTTCTCTAAATTTAAGGCATTTTATGGTTTGACTGTTTTTTGCAATTTTAGACTTATTTTTCATCTTTAAGGCAGCCCAAGAGCACTGACAGTGCTTGACCTCATGTTGACACTTTCCAATGAGGTAAAAGCTTAAATCTTTGAGTTGGATATATAAATGGGGTTTAGTAGTTTGTTTGCCTATGATGTGTCTTCAGTGTCTCAACTAGTTCAAAATTAAGACTTCACAATTTGTTCAGTATCTTCCTTGTAAATGCAGGCCAAAATCTGAATGCTTTGTCTTGTGCATTTACTGAATTCAGTTCTTGAAAGAAAATCATGTCTTGTGAATACTTACTGTTTAAACACATCACAATTTCATGGACACTTTTTTTTTTCACTTGCACCATGTAGTGTCCCCATGTAGAAATTTGCTCTATGTATTTAGTCAGATAAATTTTTAAATACAGAACCCATGGTAGTATAATGGATGTAATCAGAAGTTAGGAACAAAAGAAAGGATTGTGTTAAAAAGAAAAAACAAGTAATATAATTCCCTTAATTTAATTTAGATTTAACTCTGAATTGTGTAGGTTTATTGAAGCTGTGGGGATCAATCATTTGGTCTAGAGCAGGGTATATAGAGTTCTGTTCTTTACTCGTTGTGAGGTCACAGGAGTGTTGGGATGTTTATTTCTGTGTGATACTACATACCTGTTCTTTAGAACCTTTTCAGCACGCAGAGTTACTCACAAGTGCCATGCTGCCTGTTTACCTTTATTTGTTCCCCTCTTCTGCAGCTGAGAGTGAGAAAATCAGCCTCAAAGTTGTGACTGACAGGAAAAACTTTTTTATTTTTCATGCCTTCTAGAAGACCTGACAGTTGCATTTTAAAGCACAGGCATCCCTTGTTGTGTAGGATAAATGACTCATGGGTGGAGCACCTGCCTGGCCACAAGCTAAAAATTCCATTCACGCTTTGATTCTCTTGTTTGTGCTGGCCTCTCAGAGTAAAGATATTTCAGTACTGATGCTTGAAAGAGGTCCAGAAGCTGTTTCAGAGCAGATTGTTGGGCTGAACGAGTAACGATTTCTCACCTTCCAAGAAGTTTGTAGATTGTCAGAATATTTCTCTTAAGCAAAAGTTTTCAGTGAGCTCAAGGTGCAAACTTTGCAAAGCTCTTCTGAGGGGATATTGCATGGGAAAACTTCTCCCATCTCTGACAAAAAACATGTTGTGATTTTTTGCAAAGAACATTATCATCAAATAGTTGAGTTTAAAATACAGCGCAGAAATAGCTCCTGTTGAAGACAAAGACCTCCAAGTATCCTGTAGAAAATTTGATGTAATGTAACTAACCTTCAGGCAAAGGTTGAAACTAGTAATCATTTTTCTGTGAGTTTCTTCAGTTTATGAAGGTTATGAAGCACTGAAGGAGGTGGATAATCTTAACAGGATGGTAGAAAACATGCCAAGTAAGTTGGGAATGTGATGTGAATTTGGTAAGCTGCCAAGAGAAGGATGTGCTGGGAGGCACCTGAGGCTTCTTCTGCCATGTGAAAAAACAGAGACGTGGAAATCCTGGGATTGTATGCTCAGGTATAATCACAGGTATGGACTTAACTCACCCTGTCACTCCTTATCCCTGCAGCACAACTCTGGCTTCTAAAAGGACATTTTTCAGTTTAGAAAGTTTCCTGGAAAGGAGCCCTTGTTTAGTAAAACTTTAAAGTTGTGTCATTTCCGCTCTGTCCCATTTGCCCATGAGCATGATCCATCCAGGCTTCCAAGGCAGGAAAAGGCTGCTTCTCATAATTCAGCAAGATCCTTTTCTAAGCAGAAAGGCCCAGCATTGAAACAGAATATTGAGGAAGCTCTAAACACTTCACTTTGTTGTCAATATCTTGTAATTCAGTAAGACAAATTTTGTGTTTGCATCCTACCAGTGAGGTTATATTTGCTTTGAAATACAGATTTCAGCCCTCCAAACGCAAGTTTGCTGTGGGGTATGAAATTAGATAAACCCTTTGTATGGGTGGAGTTCACTCTAAGTAACAGCACTTGCTGTGGTAAACCATTTTGTTCATCATCTCTTTTTGCTGAAGTGAGTCCTCAGTGTGGTTTGGGTGCACCACTTGGGTAACTGCTGAAACTGCTGTGGTTTCAGAATAGGACCTGTTTTGCTTTTTTTCTGAACTTTTCTCTTCTGAAACTATTAGCAGAAAAACCAAATAAGGGTTACGACTGTTTGCCTGCCGTACCTCAGAATGATGAGCAGAGTCATGTAAAAATGCAACGCTTTCAGCAAATGGAAGATTAATGCAATCTCAGTTACGACTATATTTTGCAGTATTGCAATTTTACCAATGTCCATCAGTACAGCTGGAAGCCTTTTACTGTGGTTTGGGAACTTTTGCTTTGCATTGTAGAAATTCTGTACCCACATTCTTGACACACTAAGCATGGGACTACAAAAATCTTTGTGTAGTTAAGTGTACATTCACTACAGTGGGAGACTTACACTTGCTTCAAGTCAGCAAAGATATCAGAAAGATAATGCTGGTGTTGTTACTACTTGTTTGTGGCTAATAAATGAGTAAATCTGAACAACTAGCTGAACCAAACAAACTTCTACCAGAGTGTGGCAGGATAAAGCAAACTGTAAGCCACAGAGGGCACTAAAAGAGAGATGGACTTGGAGTTGGGCTTGATGGTCCTCGTGGATCTCTTCCAGCTTGGGAGATTCTGTGAGTGTAGGGCTCATTGGAAATTCTTGTGCATGGTGGGGTCGATGTATTTGGAGTAGATTCTGCCCTTGAAATAGCTCTGCAAAACATAAACCTGATTGCATAAGGGTTTCCCTCTCACTTTATTTTTTTTTCACAATAGAAGAATTATCACCCTATTTTATTCTTTAACATCTAAAAATCTGAAGAAAATGGCACTCATTTATGTAAAATGAAAGCTTTCAATATCATTAGCAGTAGCTCTCCATTACATGGTGGCATTTCCTCTACAACAAAGTGATTCTTTGTGATCTTTTGTGAAGATGAAGCATGAGAAACCCTGATGCTCTGTGCAAGTTCAAAACCACCCGAGGCTTTGTGCAAAAAAACCTTAAACAGGCCACCCAGAAAAACCAGGCTTGCTGAACAAATACGTTGCAAACTCGGCGTTTTGTGTTAACAGTCACCAGTTCCACAAAGTGGTTTTGCTAGCAGAAGATTTAACCTAAGAGCTTAAAACGGGTCAGTTTTGCCTCCATTAATCCAAATTTATTTGGGGCAATGCAGGATAAAGTATGAGGGGAATTCCCTTGCTGGTAACTGGCAATAGAGGAAGGAGAAATATGTAGAGAGCTCTTGTTTGACTTAACCAGAAGTTGGAAATGCAGGTACTTTAATTCTGTTCGTAATTCTCCAAGGCCAGTTTGGATGGAGCTTGGAGCAGCTCAGTCTTGAGGAAGGTGTCCCTGCCCATGGCAGGGGGTTAGTACTGGATGAGCTTTAAGGTATACCTTCCAACCCAAAGCCATTCTGGAATTCTATGACTCTAATTTAAAACAAGTTAAAATAAGTTGCTCTTTTATGTGGAACATTACATACTTAGTAATCCCTTGCCAGGTTTGTATGTGCCCTGGCATGGGATGGCTGTGGCGGTGGTGAGATCTAGAAGCCATGAGGATGAAAGGATGGAAGTGCAACCCTCCATTCCAGAGAGAAAAACATGGCCTGGAAAGGCGGCTTGGGGTGAGGGAGGGTCTGTGCTTGTGAGGAGAGCAAGTTCCTGTGTGTTGTGTCACTTCCCTCCATGAAGGACAGAGCACTGGCCTGGTCTGCCTCTCCTGAGGAGTCACACAGGTGCTTGCTGCCATGGGGCTCTGTATTCACATCTCTTATCCAGGATGGAGCATGCACTGGCCTGTGGAAGGTGGTGCTGGGGTGAGCTTTGACAGATCTGCTTTATCCTCTAGCTTCAAGGCAGCTGGACCAGTGTCTCTAGAAACTTTCTCAATCCTCTTGGATGTGTTGGTCACATGGCTCCCCGGAGCAATGGTCATGGTCCCAAGGCTGCCAGAGCTTGAGGAGCATTTGGACAACACTCTCAGGCACAGAGTAGGGTTGGGGTGGTGGCTGTGCAGGGCCAGGGATTGGACTGGGTTATCCCTATGGGTCCCTTCCAGCTCAGGATGCTCTCTGATTCTATGAATGTGTAAGTTTCCTGGGCACTCTGGAGTATCCTTAAGTTTTAAAAGTGTTGTGGATTGTCTGATGTGAATCTCTTTTGGTCCAGTCTAAATCTGTTCACGTTTTTCCATGTGGAAGACTTGCAGGACTGTGATCAGGTTCCCCAGAACACTCTCAGGACTGAACAAATCCATTTCTATCTCCTACTGCACATGCCTTGTTTTCCACATCTCTCTCTGTCTGCTTGCTCTCCTGGGTGCTCCTTGCTTCCTGCTCTCTCTGCATCTTGATGCCTGCTGCTGGTGCCTGCATTGCATCCAAGTCTGACGTTGGCACTGGACCAGTGAGAGTCTGGTGATTTCCTCAGCTCCACCTGAACCTGATTTCCTCAGCTCCGCGTCCACCCAATTCCTTCAGCTCCCCGTCCGCATGTGCCTCTGCCTTTGGGGATAGAGACCAGCTGAGTGTGAGGGAGGATGGCCTTTTGGCCGACCCTGGGCTAGGAGGGGCTGAGCTGAGATTTACTGGAAGTTGCTGGATAGGTAATTTATTGAGTGCAAGTTTGCTGTTCTTTATTTCCCTTTGATAAAAGTATTTCCACAGATCTGAGTGTATATATTATGAAGTTCGTGAGCATGTACCAAAATACTTTCTGAAAAGCTCCCATGTGCCAAGTGCATTCTGAAATTTGGGGGTTGATTCCATTTCTCTGTGCTTTCCTAGTATGTGTACCATTATGGGAATAAATGATAAGATTCTTTTTAAATAATAGTTCAAAGAATTGGACATTTCAAAGCAGCTCTATTACTACAAATAATGTATAGAATTTAGGTTATTACACAGGAAGTTATTTGTTTATTTTAAGAATGTTTCTAGATTTTTCCTTTATCAAGTACACATTGCAATCAAGAATGTTCACCCAAGGAATATTTTCCCTGGAAGCTGGACGAATACTTGTCAGGAGCAATCTTTCTTTTTTTTTTAAGGTGGTGTGGAAGGGGGAGAAATGTATTTATCTGTTTAGTTATTTGACCTCACAAAATAGTCTTTTGGCAAGGGGAATTAAAAACCAACCACTGAAATATAATGAAATATACACATATTATTTATGAGCATACACAATAATTCCTGTGGTTCCATTTGTTGTTGGGGTGGAATATAAGAACAAACAGTCACCTACAAAGAGGTGGGTTGTGGAGCAAACACCCCAGAGAGAGGTAATTTCTTAATCAGCCTCCTTTTCTTTGTGTGTGTGGTGGTAGAAGAATAAACCACTTCCAGGAAAAAAAGCCGAATGCAGGCATTCTATAAAGTGACAGCCAAGTTACTCTCTAATCCTATTTAATGTGACTTATCTTTAGGGATAAATGTTTTTAATATTGTCTTCTATATAATAGCAAACTTAATCTTGAAATATCTCTAATCCTGGAAAATCAAAGTCACACTTGTCAATTTTTTCTGACCAAATGTCTCTATAGTAGGTTTCATCTTTTAAAATACTGATGGTATTAATATTTAGGTATGTATATGCATAAGGTAATAAATTTGTTTAAATTAAACAACTGTTTTAGATAAGTTGCACTGAGAAATGAATACTCTTATATTTGGTTATATTTTCACCCACCCCAAGGAGTATGGATGATGCGAAAGTGTATCAGCAGTTTCCTATTTCAGGCCTTTGCATTGTCCATGGTAAGTAACTTCTCTTTTTCTCCTTTTGTTTTCTTTTTTTTTTTCCTAAACTTTCCAGGTAAAAGTACTCCTGTAAGCCACCTTGGGTCTGCAGATTTTCCCAAGCCCCATGATCCATTCCAGCCATTTGGGGCTGACAGCAGTGACCTGTTTCAGAGTAAAAAGGGGTTTGGGGACCCATTTAGTGGAAAAGATCCATTTGCTCCCTCCTCTTCAAGTAAAACTTCTAAAGACTCTTCCTTGGGGTTTGCAGACTTCAGCTCTGTAAGTTAAGTTCCTTGTCTCTGAGCAAACCACTTTCTGCTCTGCTTGCAGCAATCTCTGTTGGGTTTTTGTCTTACCTGCAGACCTACGTTCCCTGGCTTCTGTCTCTCAGTACCTTCATGCTGTCCTCATTGTTTTTGTATTAATATTTCTGTAATAAAAAGGCATTATTTCAATAAAAAAGAAGTTTCATATTAAATTTTAAAGGGTTTACGTGCATTTAAATTATTTTAGTACAGTGTGCCTTTACTCTCAAATTCTTTGTAGCAGAATCTGTGTATTGTTTTTGTTGCATGGAGGCTATTTTGTAAACAGATTTTTGGGAGCCAATGATGTAAAGACTCAAAAATAATTGCTGAAACCATTTCTATAGCAATTTCACCATATCCTGAGAAGCAAATCCTTAAAGGGAAAGTTTCTAATAAGTACTTGTAACTGTTTGTGGAGAAAATTCTGACAATCCTGTTGCAACGTTTGCTGTATATGTTGGAATGTGGTCATATATAAACACAGATGAGACAGAGATTGAAGATTTAGCTGTTGAATTTTGTTCCTGTTACTGATATTATAGAAAAGACAGAGAAAACAAAATGGTTTTGTAGAACCAAGATAGAAAGGTCCACACTGAACTCCAAAAAACAGTTCCAGAGGTCTGAAAACAAAGCCAGGTCCCCATTCAATGACAAACGCCGGGGTTTTTAATGCCTGGCTTTGGTTCTAGTGCTGGGATTGGGAACCATTGTAGATGCAGTGGTGCTGTGGTTCTTGCTGCTCCCATGAGTGGACAGAATCTGTTCCATTCACAGCCTCAGGCTTCTTCCTTTTTTCACGTTTTTGTTTTCTCAAATTGTCACGCAGTAAAATTGCAAACTTATTCTGTTGCTTAACTCTGCTGGACACAGGTCCATGTTCAACAAGGGGAGACATTAAAGCTGAATCTTTCAGGTTGTTTCTTTTTAATGTTTTGGGGGTTTTTTCCTAGTTATTATTTAATGTTAAATGTGTATCACTTTCTTATTTGATATTGTTAGCTGGGGTCATCTTTGCAGACTTTAGGTGGCCTCAGGGCTTTAATTTCTCACTTTTGAAACATCCAGGTTCAAGATTTGCTGTATGTTTGACCACAGCTAGTTGGATTTGCACAGTTAAATTCTGATTGTATACAAACTGGTGACGTTCTTAATAAAAATAAGACACAAAACCTGCTTTATCTGAAGTTTCTTCAACAACACCTAATTTCTTCCTGCAATGAAAGACAAATTATGGAATGAATTGACTGTTACCCAGTTACTGTCATCTTACTTTCCAGACTGTATTTCTGAAGTTAAATCATGGTTTACGCTTAGTGATTGTATAAAATGATTAACCGAAATCTCTGATCCCAATCAGAGTGGGTGCTTCAGGGTCAAATTTTCTGTGCCATCAGGTTCTCAGTTCAGATTAACTTTAGAAGATAAGGAACAAGTAGGAAAAATGAGATAATGAGCAGTAGCCACTTCATAATTCCTATTAAATGACGTTTAATCAAATGAAATAATTTTTGAAGTCAGTTTTCTGAATTAATTTTTCCTCCTATAGAAAAAAAAGAAGTGTTGACTGAATTTGACTGAAAAGACAGATTTGATCCCTTTTCTCCTCAGTTCATGGGGTTTTTTCCTTTTCTGTAACACAATTATGCTGCTACACTTGACAATTCCTAATCCTTCTGTATGTTTTAAATGTACCAGTTACCTTGAAATCATTGAGAATATTGTGCTTCTCTCTGCCTTATGGTTGGGAAACTTTGTTCATAATGGAAATGAAAATCAGTTTTGCTTACAGAAGCTTTTTGACATCTACTTTAAATCCATGCAATCTAAGAACAGAATCGTGTAGAACTGAATAATCAAACAACCTGATTTTTAATCAAAATCTGTGACTGTTGCAAGAAGGAACACGAGAGCCTTCATTATATTTTAGTTGGAAAATCTGGTGCTTTTTTGACACACTGACAAATTCATGCACCCAGAGTTTACGCGTATTTTCATTGCATTCTTAACTTTGTTGCTGTCATTAAATATGATTCATTGGAACAAAACAGTCTTTTGGTAACTCAGATTTCAGTTATTTCTGGGTTCCAGCTGCAGTTTACAAAAACAAGAAAAGCCACTTTTTTGCCAACAGAAAGTGTTTAAATTTCCAAGAAACAGAACACTTAGTCCTAAGCTTTTTGTCTCGGTACCCACTGGTAATTCAGTACACACAAGTTAGTGGAGCTTTTTGTGATTTGATCAGTCTTTCTGCAGTCTGCTGGTTTCCTCATCTATGCCTTGGATCTGTGCTTTCTGTACTTCTGAAAAAGAAAAGAAAAGAAAGAGTTTAATGCAATTACATGTGTGACGTATTTATAGACTTGTTGAAACCTGGACATACGCAAAAAATTATTATTGTATTAAATTACCTGCAAATTGCCTTTTTATAGACAGTCTGTGCAAGTGTCTGTGGCTTTAATGAACTGTTCTGTATTTATTTCACTATTTAGTGGTGAGAGTTATCTCCTGAAAATTGTACTTTGTGCCAACCACTTGTAATAAGGCACAACCAGATTTGTTTCCAATGAATCACTTGCCTGTTTTTCCTTATTTTTTTCCACTCGGCACTTTCAACCACAAAAGTATAACTTATGTCCCGTAAACAAGTTATAATTGGGACTCCCATAAACTTTGGAAGCCTTATCCTAGAATGGAAGCTATAGAAGTAAAACTGGTTTCTCAACATCAAAAAAAATCCCAGATAGTTTGACCAAAGCGTCTTGAATTTCTGAAAATAGTAACCATTCATTCTCCATCCCAGCTGTTGGATCTACCTAAATCCTGGACTAAGCAGAGAATTCCTGCTTCCATTTGTATCTGTCTTTACTTTGAAAAAAAAATAATCTCTTTAAAATCTCAGTGAGCTCTTCAATCTTACCTATCAGCTGACATTATTTAAATGAGGAACTGTAGTAGGGTCTCTCCATTTTAAAAGTAAAATATCAAAAGATGTGACTCTTTTATTGTATTTCAGTAACATCAAATGCTCAAAGATTCTCATCTAAATTTTTATAGTGATGAAAGCAGAGATATTGCATGAAGAAAAGTTTGGTGTTTTTTGCACCAAGTCATCTCAGAAGTCATACTGGGAGAAATAAAATGAGAAATTATGGGCATCCAGAGGCATGATTAAATTATGAGTAAATGAGAATTTGGCTTAGGTTGAAAGAAATTCAAATAGGCAAATTTATTTCAAAATACATAAAAAATAAAATGTACAGGTACACTGTAGAGTGGAGGAGGAAGCTGGGGTGGGGCCATCACACAGTGTTAGTGCAGCTGGACAGGGTTTAGCACTGAAGCTTGCTTTTTAACACTCAGTTCAGTATTCCAGGTCGCTCTGGGCAGGTGTAGCTGCATCAGTTTGTGCCATGGCATAGCAGGCTGTGCTCAGTCACCATTTCTGGGCCACAAGAACTTTTTGCAGTATACATCCAGCTGAAATTTTTCTCCTCAAAAAAACCCCTCAAATAATGTTTTCCTGCACACATGCACAAAAAAAAAACCAACAAAAAAACAAAAAAAACCCCCAAACCCCCCAGAACAAAAGAAAAACAAAAAACAAGACAACACAAAGCAGATTTTAGAAATGGGCTTTAATGCAAACATTTGCATGCAGCTGTTCCTATCCTCCTCCTCAGCAAATGCTAAGTTTAACTGAGAACAGATTATATTTGAGTTTGAAATTGCTATGATTTCAATAAAGTAGTTTCAGATTTTGTTCAAGAAGTTCAAACAAGCAGACTTTTGCATCCTTCAATGGTAAATATTAGAATGTAATTTTGGACAAGTTTTGCTGCAATGTACTTCTGTTTTGGGAAGCCCCAAACAGGTTTCGGAGCTGAATGTTATAAAGTGTCATATTTTCTTGGATTCTCTCACATTATTTCTTACTGGTGAAACTATGTGTGTATTTTATGAACAGCAACAGAAACACTTCTGGTAACTTTTGATTTGGTGATGAAACTTTACACATGTCAGCAGTGTCCAAAATCACTTAGCAAACACCTCACCCTCAGCATGAACTACCACAATAAAGCTCTCTGTTGTGCAGTTGCACAAGAGTAAATAACTATTAGCTTTACCAGCTATTTACCAGCTTTTACCAGCTATTTATTCTTAAAAATGGTTACAGTTGCTGTGCTTTAAAACCATTCACTTCCTTTTTTTGTGCTTGTGGAGGGTTTTTTGGCCATTTTCATAGCCATGTGAGCCACAGGTGCAGGGATGCATCCCTTGTGAGTTAATTTCCAGGTGGGAGGAGCAAGAAACTAAGGAAATAAACTAAGTAAAGAGGTAAAGGAAATAAGGGAGGAAGTGAAGGAGGAAGAAATTAAGGAAATAAAGGATGAAATGAGGAAACCAGTGAGTGAATTTCTATGTCAACCTAGAACTGCCCTAACGCAGCCTGGTGTGCTTGAGCTGTAGATTTAATAAGTCTGATTCTTTGTATTTTTTGCATAAATTCTTCAATCTGGTTGGTAACTTTATTAATTCATTTTCCATTTTCATTTTTTAGTTTGGAAATGAGGAACAGCAGCTGGCCTGGGCAAAGCGGGAGAGTGAAAAAGCAGAGCAGGAAAGACTGGCTCGGTTGCGGAGACAAGAACAAGAAGACCTTGAGTTGGCCATTGCGCTCAGTAAGGCTGACATGCCAAACTCTTAAAGAGGGGCTTGGGCTGTACCCTGCTTAAGAGAAACCTTGGAATGAGGCTTTTATAAAAATACTAAATCCGTGGTTTCTATTGTGAAAATAATTTTAGTCACCTTGAGATCTAAAGAGGACTGGCTCTTGATTCCAGCCAGACTCTGTGTGGCTTCTCATGTGCATAATCTTCAGGAAACACTGTATAAGCTGTATTATATGTTCTAGATAAAAATTATTGCTTGTAAGAAATTTAACATATAATCCTAAGGTACTGAAAGTTTCTTTATCTGAAACACAAATGTTGCATAGAGTAAACTGCGGCTTGTAAATCTGTTTTTTTATAACCTGAGCTCCACTGAGTCTTTGAGGCTGCAATATGGATTTCAAAGAAAGTGTCATAAAAAGAGAATATTTGTAGAATTAGCTTTCACTTGTTATATTTTTTTAATAACTCATGGTAGGCAAATCAGTACTTCTTCTGCATCATCTATGTCAAAGCATAAATTTATTATTAGATGGTCACTTTTTATCCAGAAGTTGTGGCTTTTACAAAAGAATCGGACAATTTATATATGATGGATACAAACAGTGAACTCTGTACAAATGTGAAGACTCTAGAAATTAGTAGTTCTTCTAAATTAAACATTTGTTTGCATTGAGTTTTAATAATTGTATGTGACTAAAAGAGGGAGTTAATTCAGTTGTAGTAAATGGGATAAATAATCTAGCAGTTAAATTATGAAGTAAAAATTTGCTTTATTGCAAGCTAACGGGATTGCAAGATGGTGATAGACATTTGGGTGCTGCTTTAATGTGACATCAGGAAACCAAGTGGTGGGAAAGTTGCCACGTTTGAGGAGCGCTCATCCCTACAACTCACTGGACCCTCATTTATCCCATTCCCAGCACACAGACTGGGCTGTGTTACCCAAGTGACTCTCTGGGACAGTCTCTACCTCTGCTTCTTCAATTCCACCTCTCTGGGGTTACAGATCAAGCATACTTAACTGAAATAAAGCCAAGTTGAATCAGATTTTAGTTGCCAAATACACATTCACACATAAGTTGTGGCAGCACTGTCTGGGTTGGCTCTAAAATCCAGTTTGCAGTACTCAGACCAGGTAGGAGCAGGTTTTATGTGCACTGCGTGCTTCCACCTGGAAAAGACAACACAGAATGTGTTTGACATGTCATAGGAAAAATAAGTCTGTGAATTTAATTTGCTTACTAGAAATGCCTTTTCTGATTACAAGAATTCTAAAACTTCAGTTGTGTTTGCCTTGGAATTTTCTGTCCCTTAGAGTAGGAATCTAGCATTTTTAATTGTCCTCAGTCTTCTTTCCTGCCCTTTGTTCTCTGGGAATACAAAAGCTTTACATTCTGTGTTTTTACTGATGTGGCCCTTAACCTTACAACATTTTCTCTCTTTTTTTAATGTCAGATTCCTTCATCATCTTTAATGCATTTCTATTCTTTATGTCCTTGCTTCCTTACTTTTATTTTCATACTACAATGATAGTGCCTGCTCAGTGAATGAAAACAATCTTTCCCTGTTCTGTTGGGATTGCCTTATCCTGGGTACTTTCCTTGCACAGAGGAGTCAGGTTGCATCGTTTGAAGCATCTTGGTAGTTTTCAGCTCTGGAATGCAGCCAAGATGTGGCATTTGTAGTCTCAGGCTTTTGTGGGGAAGTGGATGGGTGGGTGGGTGTGCAGACACACACATCTATTCGTGTTTAGGATGTTATTTTTAGGAGTCACAGCTCCCCTTTTGCTGTGTGTCTCCTGTGCTAATGGTACTATAAATAATGTGAACCTTTTATTCTCCTCAGAAGGAGAGAAGATTTATTTCTGATACCAAAACCAACCATATAATGGTATTTAATACTGTCCCTTAAATGAGCCCTTTGAGATGCGATAGGAGCTATTTTTAATTTTGAAGAACCTGATTTGAAATCCCCATTGCAATAATTTTTCTCTAATACATGTTTGATTACATGATCAAACATACTAAAACATCCAAAAATTCTTCTATTATAGTGTATAGAACTTGAAGTCTCTGAGAGCTAACTTGTGTCTGTCTTTAGGTAACATGATAAAACTTTTGCTGTGAAAGAACAATTTTCAAAAGCATCTGACTGCACTGATTCTCAGTGAAGGTAAATAAGCTGTATCCATGTGTAAAGATCCTCCTGTTCAGTTGAACCTGAGCTGCTACAATGAAATTTAGAAAGTAATACCAGTTCTGGAGTGGATGATGTCACTCCAGTGGCACAGGTGGATGACTAAACAGCTTGATGCATGTTTGAAGTCCTGTACCATAACAAGACTTTCTGCTGCTTTGTCAGGGCCCTAAAATACTGAATTTATAATGCTTCTAGGCCAATGAGATGATATTTTCAAGATGTCCAGCAGGGAGGCAGAAATGCGAATTAATCCAGCATTCTGTATAGTGCTAGGGCTTGTTTATGTATTTCCTTATTGACTCTTCCTCATATTTGCTTGGACAGTAACTGCAGATCAACAAATGAACAAGGAGAGAACACAACGTATTGTCTATGCACAGTATTAGATTTAGGAACCTTAAATTTACTGAAACACTCTTGATTGAAAATGTTGTCATTGCAGTAGAAGAAAACCTAGCTGTGATTTCTTGCTTTGTGTTTAATATAGTTTTCCCTATAAAAAGGAGGATTCCCCACATTCTTTCCCTATGCTGTAACTCAGTGTTTATACAATACCTGCACTTGCTCTTTGACGCAAAACTTTATTGCAAGACATTGACCTTCTTCCTCCAGACCAGTTAAATTTAAAGCACAAACAGACCTGTTGCTATTTGGGCAGAGAAAATATGTACAATGTAAGATACGGAAAATGTGAATACCCACAGTGTACAGTAAGATCCATATTAGTTGTGTCTATGTGTATATATATATATATATATGTGTGTGTGTATATATATATATATATATATATATATATATAGTATTGTATAATGTAATCATAGTGCGTGTATATACTCTACATGTCCACATGTATGTCCAGTATATAGTTCCTTGTACTGTACATAAAATGTGTATATACAGTGAATATGTAGAATATGCATATATATTCTAGATATTAAAGCTTGTGTGTATGTATGTATTCTGTAACCACAGATGGATACAGAATTGGAATCTTTACAGAAAACTCACGGCTCTGAGAATTTCAAAGTCCTGGTTAAAGAAAAGAGGAGAAATTATTTCTATCAGTTTGTATCAAGATTTCTTTAATTGACATGAAAAACTGTGTTCATTACCTGTGCCAGAAAGTAGTAATCATCTGCACTCGATATAATTTCACATTCTTTGTAGTTTTTAAAGTATCTGTTTGGAATGTAGCTCAACTCCTGATCTTGCATGTCATATTTCTTCTCTGGGCTGAGGCAATGAGTTTTCTCCCATGTTTTCTCATCGTTTCAGTTCCCTCTTTCTTTCTTTTTCCTTTTAAAAGAATTATTTGTAAGGAGCTGTTCCCATACACACACCCCAAGCAGTCACAGGCAAAGGTGGAAAACACGTTTTTCTTGCTTCATTCCAGTTAGATTGGTTGTGCATAATTGTCATCTGGATTCCAGTTCTGGTTTTCCTCCATTTCCACCTAAGCTTTTACTTCAGGAGGAATGAGTATCCATTGCATATTTGGCTTAGAGGAAAGAGTGGGGGTGATTCTTCTTTCTACTTAGATAAATTACTAGACTGTGTGGTACCTTGAGCAATCACTAAGAGTTTAGCAGGGTTTTATGGTGGCACACGTGTTACATGGAATATCTGCTGCTGGAATGCCTCGTGGAGAGCCCTGGACTGCACAGAGCACTGAGGCACAGCAGTTCAACAGGACAGACAATTATTCGTTGAACCTGCGTGCAGACACATAGGCTGAATTGCCACATTACCCTTCCAGAACTCTGTGCTCACCTTTGCCTTGAGTGCTTTCTCTCAGTTACCTTCAAATTGTCTCGCTGTAAAACCTCCCAGTCACCCTGCAATACAAACAGATGCTCATAAAAGTCATACTTCCACAATAATGCTGTGTGAAATATTTTTATATAGGCAACATTTTCTTCAAGGAACCTCTGCCCTATGAGGGTCATCAGTCCTTCCTATATCTTGTTCCATGTGCTGTGCTCTCAAAGTGTAGGAAATTCCAAGCTTTTTATTAAAAGCCTTTTTATTTTTACTTCCCATCTGTGAAATCTGTTGGCACTATTGTAGAAATTTTGTCATCTTATGCTCAAAGATAATGCACTTTTCTTGAATTCTTCTTATAATCCTTTTGGGGTTACTATTTCTTCTTTAGTGTTTCTCCATTGAGAAGAATATTTGTTCTGTAAAACTGTGGCCCAAGGAGTTTTGGTCCAAGTAGAATTGTTGCTTTCCCTTGTGTAAGAGTTTGATTTCTCCTTTCTTCTGCATTTTATTCTTCCCTCTCAGGAACTTAAGTTCTGCTTGATCCTTATTTAGAGCTGGAACTCTGTTGAAGTGAATTGATCTCTGCTATTAATCATCTAATTCAATTATCTTCCTGTAGTAGTGGAACAGCCAAGTTTTTGGTTATATATTTGGTTATATATTGCACCTACCTAGACTTCACAACAACTGTCTTTTCTTAGAAAGTAATTTTGCTTGGAGTATGATGGAATCATAGATCTATTTTTAGAGTAAATATGTTAACTATAATTCATTGACACACCTGTTTGATCAGTTGATATACTGCTCTTTTTACTTGAAAGTTTTATAAATAAAGGGTAATTTGTTATAAAAAGGAATTTTCATTTTTCCAACACCTGCCTCTCCCTTTAAGTTTCAAAGGAAAACTCCTAATGACTGTGGTTCCTTCTGCTGTTGCAAGTACAGAGTGCTCTTCTGGTATCCCTTTCAATATATCATTCTTCAGTCTGATCTGAAAAAGGTGGAAACACAAAGTGGAAACTGCAATGTTGACCTAAATCTGACTAATATCTCGAAATATGTACATTATTGTGGTTATATTTATCTTTTAAATGTTATAACAAATTTAATTTTAACCCGATCTCATGTGTTTATTGTTTAATAAAAGAAGAGAAATGTTATTATTTAATATAATAAATGAAAGTTACTTTTTGGAGCTCTGAGATTTGTGCACTCTTTCTTTACTTTTTTTTTTTTGTCCACATTTTCACAAGTTTTTGTGTTAAATTTGTTAATCTTGCTTTGAACAACAACTCTGCACGGAAATCTTTTTCCTCTTGGCTGGTGCCCTCTGCACTGTTTTCCCTCATGTCCTTCCCTTTCTTCCTTGTCCCAGCCTGATTTGGGCTGAGCAGCCCAATCCCAAATCCAACACCACACCCTTTCCAAGCAATTTGTGTTCAGCACTGCTACATGTCCTGGCAATTAACACCGGGAGTGGTTGGGGAGATCACCAGAGACAACCTTTGGCTGGCTGGAAAAACACACCTCACTCTTGGGCTGTTCCTTTACTCACTGTGACTCATCCCAGCTGTTCCCTGGCTGCTCTGCTCACCTGGCCAAAGCGAGCAGCAGGTTGCCAAGGCAGGTTTCTCTCTGATATTTTTATCGTGTTGACGTATTGAAGAATTTGACTGTGGTGCATCACAGATGGGCACAACTCCCTCCCCAGTTCCTCTCACCGGGTCCTGCTTCTCGTGTCTTATAAAACCTTGGCCGATCCCTCCATGTGTTGCTCTCACTCACATTTCAGGGATCTGACACACAGCATTATCATCCCTGTGCTTTCCCAAATGCTTTCCTAATCCACATTGTCTGAGCTTAATCTGAAAGGACGCCCCTGTACCCAGCATGGCCTAAGAGCCCCTTCACTGGGAAGGGAAGAAAAGCATCACCATTCTCTTCAGGATGTGGAAATTTGACCCTGAAAGGTGGCCAAGGTCTGAGCCCAGCTGCTAAACCTTCAACACAACTGTAACATTTACTGACTGAAACTAAACATGCCCAAGGCCCAAGCTCCTCTTGGAATTCTGAGCTCCTGGGGACATTGGTGCTGCCCCTGTGCTGGAAGTGCCGTCAGGTTTATCTCCAAAATTGCTGAATCTCCCATCTGCTGTATGTGACTGTCAGTGTAGTCACTCTGAGTACCTTTTCCCTCCTGTCTGGCTGGCATTTTTCTTTTAATGTAATGACCACAATTAAATTTTTTTATTGGTGCTGATGCAGCATCTCTTAAAATTGCTGTAGCCTTCCTAATTGATGAAATCTCACAGGACTCTGCCAGCAGCAAACGAAATATATTTCTGCTGTTTAACTTCCCATAAAGGTCCTTGATCACAATTTTCAGAATGAAAAATGAATGCTCTCTGCCTATCATTAAGATAACAAAACTGACTTATGCTATCATTGCACACAGGCTGTACAAAAGTGGTTGTTGGGGTTTGAGGATATTTGTGTGTGTGTTTTGTTTTGTATTTAAGCCTCAGGCTCAGTAGCTATTCACCTAATATATTAAATGTCACAGGAGATCATATCCCACATGATATTCCAGATATTTCTTGGTGACATAATGAGCCAGTACTCCAGGTATGCTCTGAGCTGTAAGAAGTGCAAGAAACCAAAGTAAAAGTGATTTGAAGCGATTCTCTATACCTGCACCAGGTAAGTTCACCTGCAGTTTCTGTGGCTGAATTTCTGCTCATGTCAACAGGCAGAAAACTTCTGATTTGCTACAAGGATTTACAATGGGAGCATGTAAATAAGCAGGTAACAATGGTTACAGAGGAAATTAAAACTTGGTTGCTTCTGCTCTCCTTGTCCTTAGAAAGGGGGTTTTGGTAAAGTTAACCCCTTCTTCGTTCTATAAAGCAGACCTTATTGTTCCCCGTTGGTGTCTGCACTAAATACTATTAGATCAAGTAATTGTAGCTAAAAAATCAGACCTCAAAAGAGTAAATCAAATATATTTTCTACCTAACAAGTTCGGGATAAATCAGTGAATCCTTTGCATGCTGCACGTGGAAGGTGCTGGCATGTGACAATGGCTGCTCCCAATCTCAGCTGAAGTGACAGGGAATGGGTTGTGATCAAATTATACAGAGCTGTAAGGAGTCTCTGGGAATCAAGATGTTGAATGAGTTATCTCCAGGGCCTGTGGATTGAGCATGGCTGTGTGCTTTAAGTTCCAAGTGTTTGGCTTGTAAACCAATTACTTCTCCAAAACAATGGGAAGAACATTCCTGCCAGAGCCTGGGCCTTGGCAGAGGAGCACTGCAGTGCAGCTCCAAGCTTTGACTGCTTCACTCAGAGCATGCAGGACATGGCACAGACCCAGCTGAGAGCAGCTGCTTCTAGGACACTCAGGAATTTTAAGGTTTGTAGATGCCACAAAGTAGGTTTTGGATGCTATCAATGAGGATGTCTTTCTCCCGGTTAAATTACATGGGGTTTGGGTTGATTTTTTTTTTTGCTAGTTACCATAGTGATGGCTAAGTGACTTTGTTTTAGTTGTTTTATCTAAATATAGCAAAAGAAATTGCTAGAGCTTGGGGTTCTGGCTTCAAAAATTCAATTTAAGCAAAGCCTAACAGCTCCTCTGTGTTAGAGGTGCACAAAATAGCTAAAGAAACCACAGAGCTTCTACCACAGAAAGCCATAGAACCACACAGTCCTATAATTTGAAGAGTGGACAAACTTATTTTGGCATTCTTGTGGATAGAAGACCGAAGTTTAGAGTCAGTCAATGTTTTGAGGCAGCCTGTAAATGGCTGTGAGTAACCAAGGGCTTGCACAAGTTGAAATGCCCCATCCTGCATGAGGTGAGCCTTGTCCAGCCCTAAAGCTTCAGCCCTCAGATGTGATTGGCTACAAAACTGAATCTAAAATAAGCTTCCAGAAAAGCCAGAGAGTTTGTAGCCCAGCCTTCCACTTTAGGGTTGAAAAAAGGAGATTTGAAAGTGTCCTGCCTGCTGGGTGCTGGCTATGCTTGTTTCTGCTCTTAGCCTGCTCTAACTAAATCTCACAATCTATCTCACAACAATAGGGAGCCCACGGCTGTGGTGTCTTATGTTAATATGTGTGAAAATCTTGTTTTCAATGGACTTTACATTTCCTCCCATCAGGTTTAACTACAACTTCTGTAGTTTTTTCCTTTCACTGGTATGTCAAAATCAAATCCAGGATAGCTGTAGGTTGTGGTTGCTGGATGCTCCCTGGGAGGCAGATGGTTAATTAGAACAAAATTTCTTAGGAGATGACAACCTGATGGTCAGTTATTTGAAGATGTGGAACATTAGTGGTTTCCTGCTGACTAGGGGAGGCTTGGTAGATTACTGGAATTACAGCAACATATCTTTGGATGCACTCATTTAAAACAATTTTAAAAAGAAACAAAAAAAAAAAGAGATGACAATTACTCATAATGGAATGTGAGAAGAATGAGATCAGCATCTCTTTTTTTCTGCTACAAGATGATCTCAAGATTCAAGAACGTGCAGTTTCCTGTAAAGACCACACAGCAATTATCACAGATGCTCTCCCTTAAAAAATGACAAGAAAGTTTCTTGTGAACTTTTATTAGTGCTTTGTCCCCCTATCCCTTACTAATTTAAGAGGACTGACTTTGTATATTTTCTATGAGGTTTTTTATATTTATGTATGAGGATTCCTCTGCTCTATTTTTAGTTGAATCACAAATCTAAGAACTCAGAGAACATCACCTGCTCCTCTTTCCATGTCTTCACTGCTCATTAGGATCTGAGCGCTATTTGGTAACAGCTATCAGGCTGTCTGATATCAGCTGTCTTATCTGAAGACTTTTTAGTGAGCAGGAGCAGAGGCAGCAGAGGTGATAACCCTCACAGCCAGACTCTTCCCTGAAGCAAAGGCAGATTTGGATGCTCCCATGCTGAGACACTGGAGAAGGAGGAGGAGGAGAAGCACCCAATGTGGTGTGGGTGCTGCAGAGTAGCCACATGAGGGTTTTTTTAAGGGTTGGTGCCTGTGGTGACATTTATTTCTGCACAAAGGCCCTGAGCATCACACAACGCCTTTGTGCTACTCACTGGCTGCAGCTGACTCGGAATCCCAGAATCCCAGAACGGTTTGGGCTGGAAGGGAGTTTAAAGTCCATCCTGTTCCACTCCCTGCCATGGCCAGGGACACCTTCCTTTAGATCAGGTTGCTCCAAGCCCCATCTGAGCTGACCTTGAACACTCCCAGGGATGAAGCAGTCACAATTTCTCTGGGAATTCTATTCCAGTCCCTCACCCTCTCACAGAGAAGAATTTCTTCCCAATATCCCACTAATCCTGCCCTCTGGTGCTGTGAAGACATTCCTCCTTGTCCTGTCACTTCAGCCCTTGTCCAAAGTCCCCCTTCAGCTCTCTTGGACACCCCTTTAGGTACTGGAAGGGGCTCTGAGGTCTCCTTGGAGCCCTCTTCTCCAGGCTGAGGATTTGGAAGGGAAGAAAGCTGGTCAGACCAGCCAGAGGTCAGAAGGGGGACTGGGGACAAGCAGAGCCGGTAAGGATGTTGTGATGCTGTGATGCTTCCAAGATCTCCTCCATCTCTGGAAAGCTCTGGCTGGGCCCTCCCCAAGGCAGAGATGGGACTGGGCACTGAGGTGTCACACCTCTTTTTCTTTTGAATTGCATCACAAAAAAGAGAATAGGTAAAGTTGAACTGTATTACTGAAACCTGGGTTATAACAAAAACTGAGAATGCTGAAAACTGGGAATGACTATAACCATTTCCTGTTCTTCAGAAGGAGCAAGCAAAAACCAGGTGAGTATGAAGAGACTGACAGTAAGAATTTTAAAAGTTGTTTTCTTAAAGTTATAAACACCAAAGGACATGCTGAACTATGAAAATATTCAGCGATGGGGAAAGAGAAGGAAATACCTAGAACTGTTGCAACAATGAATGTGCCAAGTTTAGAACATCTTTAAGTCATCCTTACTTTCTGGAATTAGATTGTGCAATTTATTTTTTTACTAGCAAATAAATGAGTTTTGGTTTTGATGAAGAAACGTTAAAGCTCCCTTAATATTTCACTTTGAAATGACTACAAAAGTGAAATGTGGAACTCGTTCTTCCATGCCAGTGATTAGAAGCCCAAAATACATCTGTTCCACATGAACAGCTTCAGCCTTTGCTTTCACAGAAGAACAGCTATATTTGTAGTTACTTTAAATGCATTCCTGTTGATTTCATTTTTGTGTATTCTAACATGTAAAGTCAGAAAAAAGGTCACAATCTTGATTAAAGCCAAGTTCCAAGTATCCAGATGTTAAGGCAAAAATGCTGCAATGGATTTACTGCGTGGCCTTCTGAGCTCATTTACAGCCGTGTAGAATTTTTGGGGGGCTCAATTTGACTTTTGTAGCTTTATCGCTATCAATCAGAATCTCAATTCCTGCCTGGTTTTTCCCCCAAATAGTTAATAAATGTCTTCCTGAAATCTAGGTGGCACTCCTACTATAAATTATTAAGTGAACTTAAGTTTTGGGGAATGAGTTATGAAGGTATTTTAACCTGTGTTGTGAATTCATGCTTGAATTCCATTACTGTTCTATTGGAATTCAGCATTGAGCTCTTGAGAACAAGGGTAATTTTTGTACAAGAATGCCTTAAAATAAGCCTCCATAATTACAAAAATGCGGTGTTTAAATTTATAGTAAAAACCCACACACTGCTGGCAAAACTATAACTGCATCTGGAAAACATTAAGAATGCTATTGAAACAGTCTAGCATAAACTAGAAATGAGACTGAAATTATAGTGTTGCTTACTTAACCATTTTTAGGAAGTGTATTTTGAATACAATCTACTTTCCTATTTGGTTGGGTTTTTTTTTTGATAAAGCACTGTACTGTCTTATTCACCACTGAGAATACCTTATTTTGTTATCTATTTCAGAAAAATCCACGGCTCAAATTTTTGTAAGTGTTTTGTTACAGTTGTCGATAATTTAAAACACAACCAGGTGGTTGCTGGTCCAGCCATCAGGGAAAAAGTAACAGGAATATCTCAAAGGAGAATAAAAATCATAGGAATTAAAAACTGATTTTATTAAAAAGATGAAATTTTTTCAAACATTGAAAAATTATGTTTTTATAAAAACTGAAATAGGCAAAATACCCATTTGTCTTCTATTTACATATACAATATTTCTCATTGTATAAAATTATTTACAATATATAAAAAAAATTACAGTAAATAGGTTATTTTCTTACAAGACATCAAGCCCTGTACTTCTAGTGTAGATCATGGCAAACAAGAATACTATTGCACCTGTGAACCAAACAGTCTAACAAGAGGAGTGTTCTTTCAGCCATGCCTTCAACTGAGATCTAAACTAACATTGTTAGCTACAGTAACATTCATTTTATCTCTTCTAGGGTCAACTTCAGGCAGTTTCCATACAAACATTGTCTTGTAAAACTTAGGAATGGGTAGTTAGAATTGGGGGAAAAAAATAATATTTACAGCTTCTTCTATACAATCTGTATGGAGTCTTATGGAGTTTACCCTTCACAGAAGCTGCATAAATAACCCCAGTTCTCCTGCCCGGGACGGGCCGATCACTGATTCTCCGGCTCAGCCTCCCCATGCCAGCTCCTCAGCGCCCGTCCTGGAGTGTCCGTCGGTGCCTCCCCGTGTAGTACCAGCTACAGATTCTGAGCCCTTCTGCACCTGAGCAGTTAAATAAAGTCCACTGTGGGCAGGGCAGAGTCCCTGGGGCTACATGTGCCGCTTCATGTGCAGAGCCAGGTGGTCGGACCTGGAGAAGGCCCTGTCGCACAGGTGGCACTGGAAGGGCCGGTGGCCCGTGTGCTTGCGGTAGTGGCGGGTGAGCTCGTCGGAGCGCGCGAACTTCCAGCCGCAGCCTTCCCAGTTGCAGTGGTAGGGCTTTTCACCTGTTTGGGGAAATTGGAAGGCATGACTCAGCATGGCATCAGAAACCAGGCAACCTGCTGAGTTTTATTGGACTATATCCCTTCATTTGCTACCAAGCCCTTCCACAGCAAGATCCAAGTGTTTTTAAGCTGAACTACTAGAAATTCCTTTACCCGCCCATACCTGCAGTGAAAATCTTTGGAGAAAGGGCTTTAGAAGCCCTTATAACAGCTTTGAATACATAGCCAAACACCAAGATGTTACAGACCTGACCACCTGCCATAGCTCAGCTGTGAATTTAACAGAGACTACAGGGTAAAAGCGCAGACTGCAAACTGTTTTACACCGGGCTATCCCAACCGGCACCCAGCACATCTCCACATGAACACCATCAGCAGTATTTACCTGTGTGTGTCCTGAGGTGAGCCTTCAGGTGTGAGCTCTTGGTGTAGGTCTTCCCACAACCAGCATAGCTGCACGTGTGAGTGGCCGTCCTCTTCCTCGGCCAGGACCGGCGTCCTCGCTTTGGTTTGGAGTCCAGCAGCTCCAGAGGGGAGGAAGGAGGGGTGAGCATGCCCCGAGGAGCCGAGGGCTGTAAGGGCAGGCTGTCCTCGAAAAGGCCGAACTGCGAGGTGCTCTGGTACTGGAGGTGCGTCTGCGGGTGGTGGAAGCCGGAGGCCGGGTGGTAACTTTGCTGGTAGGACACGGACGAGGGGCACATCATCTGTGTGTGGCAGTCATTCACCATGAGATCGTCGGGGCTCAGCGGGGGCGTCTCTGCCCCCGGGATCTGGGGGGAACTGGCCACCCGGGGCTGCTCGTAGCCCATCATGCAGGTCGTATTCCCCTCCTGCTTGATCTTTGGGCAAGCCTGGGGCACCAGACCCAGAACCGGTCCGTAATTGTCCATGTCGGGTTCGGGCTTAATGTTCTCAACGAACTGCGGGCCCCCGAAGGTGGGTGTCACAAAGAACCGCCCGTGGACGCTGCCAGAGGGGCAGTAGCTGGAGTCCATCTCGGACCGCATCATCTCCGGGACGATGCCGGCGTTGTAGGGCGGGGGGCTGCCCTGTTCCAGGGCATTGTAGCATCCCGGGGACGGGTTTGTCTGGTAAAAGCCACTGCTTTCGCCTTGGGCAGGGGGATAGTCCCCGCCGGCAGCGCCCTGGCCGTAGCCATCGCTGCCCATGGAAAGGATAAAATCCAGCACGTTGTTGAGATCCTCATCCTCTTTGCGTGGGGAGAGGCCGCCCCAGGAGCCGGCGGGGGTCTTGGCTTCCTGCTCACACTTCCACCTCTGGGAGAGAGAAAAGGGAGAGGGTTAGAGTGGCCGTTCCCTTGGGGAAGTGGGGGGGCGGACTCGGGGCGCGGCGAGGCGGCGGCACCGGTGCGAGGAGCCGTCGGTGCCGAGCGCGGGGGACACTCACTTCGTGCAGGGCTTTCTCGCGGCAGGGGCTGGCGAAGGTGGCGAACGAGGGCAGGGCGGTGTCGCTCAGCGCCATGGTGCGGGACGAGCGCGGCCGGCCGCCCTCCGCACCTTATAACGCGGGCGCGGGCGGCCCCAGGCCAATTGCAGGAGGGAGGAAACGCGTCCCGGACGGGGCGGGCGGGAGGCAGCGGCTCGGGCGCAGCCTAAATTTAGCCCCGGTATAAAAGGACGCGGCGGCGGCGGTCCCAGCCCGAGCGGGGCGGAGCGGAGCGGAGCGGGGACGGGCTCGGGCCCCTTCGCCGCCCTCCCCTCGGTCGCGGGCCCGCGACCCCCGGCTCGGGCAGCGCCTGAGACCTCGCACTGAGGGGTCTCTGCCCCAAGTGAGCTGGGGGAACGCCAGGGGGTCTCACTGAGGCTCCAGGGACGCCAAGGGACCCTGCCGTGTGCTGAGAGAGACTGTGAGGGAATTCAGTGGGATGAGGGGGACACACGGGACCCTGCCCTGGAAACACCCACAGGACCTATCCTGACATGAGAGGACCCTGTGCTGAGATCCAGCGAGGAACCTGCTGGGGGGGGGGGGGGGGGTGAACGGCATCGAGGGCTCCCCGACCTGGAAACACCGAGGGACCATCTGTGACGTGAGGGGACACTGATAACTGCAAGCTTCAACAGAGACTGTGAGGGGCTTGCTCTGGGATGGGGAACATTGAGGGGTCCTTGCCCTGGGGATACAAGAAAGACACCATGAATCAGGGGTTCGATCCCTACACACCTCAGCGCAGCTGCCCCTCAAGCCAGCCTCGTTCCTGTGCCATGCAGTGCGATCAGACTCAGAAAAAGCAGGTGGGAGTGGAAGGTGTCAGGAGCACAGTGAGGGACAGAGATGTGCCCTGCTGCCATGGGTAAACTGCTGAGCTGACCATGGGGCCTCTTGGCACTGCTCACCCCAAAGATGCATACTGTTGCTGACAGAAAGGTGTTTGATGCCACTCTTGTACAGAGAAAAAATGTGTGTAGCTTCTGTGATCTCCTCTGGTTGTAGGCAATTTATGGTCTTGGGCTTGATTTTTGGGAAGGGAAGATTGTTCCTCTCCCTTATCTTGGCCTCTAGCTCAGATGCTGAGTCTGAAGGAGCAATTCTCCAATAACTTCTGATAACATGCTCCAGACTCCTGTTTCTGAGGATCGTGGCTGCTTGGCCATCATCCAGGAGCAAAAGTGGCAGATCCAAAAGTGGAGAAAGCTATGATCTGTCAAGAGACAGACTGATTCTTTGAGAGCCTGTTCAAAGAAAGAGCTATGCTTTCTCCTTTCCTCCTTCATATCTCCTTTGCAATCACTTTTACAGGGGTTTCTAAGTGAGCTGGGAATCAGGAGAGTGTGGGAGAACAGCTCTCACTTTTGTGCATGGTGTGCCCCAGCAGGGGAAGGAGCAATGCCCTTGATGGGCTCTGGTTCTCTGAAGCACTTTGAACCTGTTCACCAGAGCCCATCCCAGGCTTGTGGCTGGGGAAAACTCAGTTGCTAGGGTGAGTAAATGATCTTTTCAATAGCTACACGTGTTTTAAAATCAGGAATATCTCTTGTTTAACTTTCTATAGTTTTCATTCTAAAAGTTCACAGGTTGGCCAGAAGGAGCAGCCAAACTTCTGTGGCTGGAGCAGAATCAATACACTGAATGCATGGTAACGCTGTACACAAAGATGTGTGACTCATGGCTCTGTAATGTCACACTTGTGTAATCTTTCAATGTAAACTCTTTTCCTCTAATAAAATGTCTGTAAGTGAATGATACATATATATGGGGCTGTGAGTCAGCCAAGAAAATATACTCTGATGAATTCAGAATGAATGTGAATGCTCCCTTGATAACACACCCTGAATGTCTGTGTCAGTTTATGTGCTTGTGATTTCAGCAACAGCTATAACAAAATATTTTGTTTCTAGGATATACAACTGGACGTGTAGGTTTTGCTGACAAGCTCCAATCGGATGCTGCCTTCCAGTAGACACTGGAAAGACTTTTGTTTATAGCTCTGTAATGGCTCCTTCACCGAACTCTGCGTTTGCTTTGTGTAAAGGAAACGTTTAGTGAGCAGAGAGGATGAAAGCCTAGCGCACAAAATAATAATTTCACTGCCTTTAGTTTCTTTTTGTTTTCAAGATAAGCAGTTAGGCTAAAAATTGAGAACTGCACTAAACCTGGGGAGACAAATGTGGGAATTTATTTACCTTGTGAGTCACTGGTTCTGTACACATTGAGAACAACTTTGCCATGACCTTCCACTCTGTTTGTGACAGTTGTACTGACATTTTCTGGCTTTTTGCCGCTCACAACTCTTATTTTAAATACCTAAATGCAAGATCCTGGCAGTGATCTCACAGCATAGATCAGGAGTGATGCCACTGGTGTATAAATGTGAAGAATGTGAGATTAGAAAGTATTTGTTAATCTTCTGTGGGTAGAGGAGAGCTAAATGATGTGTGATTTGTCTTCCAGCCAAAGTAAGCACGGACTCAGCCATTTTTATATGGCAAAGTTCGTTTTCCTAGGTGTTGCTGCTGCTCTCTCTTCTTGTTTTTAGATCAATAAGAAACTTTTTAAGGGATTGCAATCAAGATTTTGCATGTCAGTAGAAGAATCCAAGCTAGGGCTGTGCTGGGCTGTGCCCACTGGAGCTCGCCGCTGGATGGGTTGGTGCGTCACCTGGCTGCCCCAGCTCTGAGTCAGAACTCAAACAAACAAAAGTCTCCTTTCTCAGTGATTGTTCTCTGAAAGTCCTGATTGCACCTAGAGCAAACTAATAATAATAGTAACAGCAGGGTGAACGACCCGAAAATGACTCCTCTTAGCACCTACAGTACACAGTACAGGTAACACCGTGACCAACCCTTCATATTGAAATGAGATGGAGGATTTCCTTGCCTGCGTCTCAAATTGTCACAGTTCTGTTGATTATACTTTTTATACTTTTTTTTTTTTTTTTCCTATTTTAAACTACAGGTTCTGAGTTAGCACATTTTAGAATCTGCTGTCAAGGAATGAAATATACAGGTATGTGTCAGAGACATCCATCTTAATTTGTGGAGAGTGATTTAATCCTGTAGGTTTTTTGTCTGAATAAAGTAACATCATGAATTAATTGGAGAAAGGAGCCTTTTTGACCAGACCTTTCATGACTGGAACTGATTCCCACGCAGGGACCGACAGATGAAGGTGAACCATCTCTTTGATGAGCTGAAGTTGAAGGGGCTCATTAAGCTTTTAGACAAACATATTTTCCTTTAATACATTTTTCCTTAGTGATTCTCCTCTGAGCTACCTGTGTATTTCCGAAGCCTTTCTTGAGGTTTGAGCACTGGAAAAGTGGAGTAACAGACAAGTGTGAGTCACTTCTCTTTAAGGATTTGACTTGTGCCCTTTGTCATGGTCTTCTGCCGAGCAGCTGCTTGGCAAAGGCGTCCTCTTCCCCAGCTCTGTGTCACGGAGTGCCAGGCCACGGGGAATGGCTGAGATGGGTTTGGGAAGGAGCTTCTCCCTGTGATGGTGGGGAGGCCCTGGCACAGCTGTGGCTGCCCCTGGATCCCCGGAGTGTCCCAGGCCAGGCTGGGAGCGATGGGACAGGGGCAGGTGTGCCTGCCATGGCTGGGGTGGGGCTGGATGAGCTTTAAGGTCCCTTCAAGTCCAAACCATCCTGTGACTCCATGGTACTGTCCCAGCTCCACCTCCCGTGCACCCTCTGCTCTCAGCGCTGGCTCCCAGGCTCTTTGGGAAGGTTGAATCCATGACAGTGTTGAAAGCAAGAGCACGTGGAATATGGGGGAAGACGGAAGGGCGAACAAAGCTGATGGAAGTGCTGGTGGCAGGGCTAGGAAGAGAGAATTGGAACCACCGTGAGAAATCCAGCTGGTTTAGGGTTTGCGTGGATGGAAGGTGGAGGCTGTGAAAAGATACTGTGAAACAAGATGTCTGAGAGCAGAGTAATTTTGGTGTCCCAGTTTTTTCTGAATAATTCCCTGTTGGCCTATGTAGGAACCTATTTTTGTCCATGCCAAAAAGCAGGGCTGCTTGCATGTTCCATTCCTAGAACTGTGGCCTTCAGCTTCTCTGTGTTGCCATGAGTGGAGTTTGTGTCTGCCTGGATAGCTAGATTAAACCTTTAACAATGACATGTTCCTCAAATTGCGATGCACTTCTGTGACCTTTGTCATCTAGAGCTTTATCAGAAGCAATTTCTGTTTCTTCCAAGTTATTGGTAACAACATTGAAAGGTAAATAATGGGAAAAAAAAGATCAAGAACCAATAAACCTGCTTGATTAAAATCTAAATTCCATTTCCAGATGTATTTGCCTGTGGTTGGATCAATTTTCATATGCACACCATGTTAATTTGTCATGTATTTATTTCTTACTGTGGAAATCACACTACACTGAGGCACATGATTATTTAAAACACTATCACAAACGTCATTAACCAAACCATCTTTATTTAGAATTCTTTTTATGTCTCATTCCTCTGTGTCTCAGCCCAGGTTTATGTAACACTGACAGGCATATCTGGGTGATTCTGTTTACCCTGTTGCAATATTGACATAATATTAACATTCTCAAAGTCACCTGGGGCTTCCCCACTGCTCTGAAATGAATTGATAATAAACATTAACCATCTGGATATGTCCTTAGTTGGTTCTTTTGAAACACTCACTTCTAAATTACCCAGACCTGGCAACTTAATGCTGTTGGAGATGAGCAGCAGTTGTTTTAACATCCTCCTTAGTTACTGTAATGGAAAGTATTTCAACATCATTATTGTCTGATCTCAATACAGCATCTGGCTTTTTCCCAAGGAGAGAACAGAAATATTTTTTAGCACTTCTGCTTTCTCAATGTGATTATTGGCAGTTCTATCCCTTCCATTCTTTGTGATGGCAATCTTAACTGGTTTTAGTGAAAGCCTTATTAGCTTAGCTCCCAAAGATTAGCAAAAGTCAATCTCTGATGCTTCCAATCTGCTTTAGCAAGGCAGACTTCCATCAATGCAGAGGAAAACCAGCTTATATTGCATTTAAATAAGTAAGTCAAACTATAAAAATAAAATTTTCTCAGAAATATGCAAGAAAATATGTTCCTGGTTGAATAGATCATGCAAAAATTCAGCTATTTTAGTGAATATAATTGAGGTAATTATGTATTGCTACTTGAATTTGCTGTGTGAAGAATGATAGCGTTCAGCTGTAAATGATTTTTTGTAATTTTTGATCTGGGGACTCTTCAAACCTAAATAACATATGCCACTTTTTAAATGATCAGCTTTGTTTAGGTATGTAGCTGTGTTTCTGCCAGCTTTAACTGACGTGTGTGCTGAATCCCATATGTTGTACTGCAGATGTCCCTTTCAGCTGTCAAATAAAAACATGTTTGAAAAATCTTTTTTTTTTTTAATTTTTACAGAACTGTGAAATGATACCACAGTTTCCAAAACTTGGCAAGCATGTTGAATCATATTAGCAAAACTGCTTGCAATGTCAGTCACTGATCATGACGAGTAGTTTTCACTTGCTGCCAAATACTTCAGATTACAGAACCAAATATTTAGTGAAGAAATGGGCAATTGGGGCATGGAATAACAAGAGCACAGGGCAGAAGTACCTGTGTGGTTTCATTCAGAAAAATTGCTCTTATGGTTAACAAATATTTAATGGGCTTTACAACATCAGAAACCCAGGATGATGAAACTCATTTAATTCTGGAATACAGGAGTGTTACACTTTGAGTATTCATACTGGTTATGCCATTCCTGGCCTGCATTTCTAATAGACAATTTGTATAACTGGCTGGAGGTGACAGGAGGGAAAGGGAAATGATGTCTTATCTGTCATGTCCACTTAAGACAGTAAGTGTTGTCAGATGTGCCAAGTTGACTGGGTTTAGAAGTAAGAACTGTGTTTGAGGTTTAATAAAAGCAGGGGAAAATCTGTTTGAGAGAAATTCAAAGTCGCAATCAGCTGGTTTTTTCTCTTTTTAATTTGTGAGATCTGTTGCAGTCTGAGTCAGCACAGGTGCCCTTCTCAGCAGAGTTTTTTGCCACTTTTACATGTTTTAACTGGGAGAGGGGGAGAGAAGACTGGACAAAGCTTAACACCAGCCACAAGAAGAGGATTACTTAGGAGTTAGGAAGGTTTTGGGGTTGTTTGCCTTGTTGGCATGTAAAACATGATTATAGGTTATGGCTGGGTCTGGTAAGTGGTGCTTTATTCACCAAACATACAAAATATGAGTTCATGTAGGATGCAGGTTGCAAAGCCTTGTTTAACATGATGAACATGTGGATTAACATGTGGAGTTTAGTTCTCCTTTATAAAATAGCTTCTTTGTACCGCACCTGTATGATTTATTAGTCATAGGTCCTGCAGTAAAGTAATGGGAAATATTGGAGCAAGCATTTCAATTAACCGTGCCGCTGTTCATCAGTACTGCTGGCTGCCTGGAATGACTTTCCCTGTTTGAATGCATGGAAGTGTGAATCAGAGGCATGAACTGGCCAGGGAGAGGAAGACAGGCACCTCTGCAGGACAGACTGCATGAATAGAGCAGCTGATTTCATTTGTCTTCCTGGCCTCTCAAGTCCTTGCAGACTTAGATCACTGAATTATTCAATATGGTATATAATTTTTTTCCATGATCACACTTAGTTATGCAATTATGATTAAGTTTTGAAACTTCAGTGGGATATTTTGGGATAGACTTTTTTTTCCAGATGCTTGTGTCCATTGTTGTGATAATCATTTTTTTCCCCTTGAGCTATTAATGCCTACATTTTAGGATATTTATATATTTAAATTCCAGGCTATGTCTGAGCTTAGAAGCAGTGCTTTGTGTTTCATAGAAAATGCTTTCTATTCCATAACAAAACTTCAGCCACACACCTGAGCTTTTACTCCAAATTGTTGAGGTGATGCCTGGGAGGAGTGTCACACTGACTGCTGAGGGTGGGATCAGTTGTCAGGGTTAATACTGATCAAAATTATTAATATTTGATGCTGTAGTATATATAGCAATTGTTCTCTGAAGAGAACAACGCTGTTGAAAGCCCTTGAACGGTTACAGCAATTCTTGAGCAATAAAATGCTTTTTCAAGGGACAGCCTGATTCAATGCAACTTTGTGGAATGAGTTGTGAACTTCTCTTTTCATTTGCCACATAAAGGGCCAAATAAATGTTTGTAATAAAAACACAAGCCTGGGAAGAAAGTGTTTTGCCAATTACAGCATAATGTGAGCTACAAAGAAGGGTTCAGCATGGACTGCATGGGGCTATTAGTGTCAGATTACAGCAGGGAAAAAGGTGCCTTAATTTACCAAATAACCAGCGTGGGTTTTATCCCACATTTGCAAGGAAAATGACTGCTTTGAGAGAAAAGGGGTGGGCCTAATCCCATGCAAAATGAATTTGGTGAGGGGAAGCAGGGTGAGAAACCCAGGCAGGGGGACTGCAGAGCTCTGATTGATGGTGGGTGGCCAATCCTCCGCTCGTGGTTGCCACATGCATCTGCCCCAGCCGGGCGAGGGGCTCAGGGTGGGACTGAGCCTTCCACAGCAGAAGGGGGACAAGCCACACGGGACCTGACGGTAACAATTTTAGGAGGCCCTTTCACCTATTGCCCAAGACCTTCCACGATTCGCCTCGTTCCCCTTTTCAGGTTTCGTATCACAGAAAACCGAGTTATTTTTTTCAACGTAACTTTTACTTCAGCCTGAAGTTAGACACTGAAATGCTCCGTGGCTGTGGCTGGGCTCAGCCTGACGATGCTCCTGACAAAGCCTGGATCCTGCTGGCTGGAAGCTCAGGAGCAGCTGCCTTGTGCTCAGCTTCTCTGCGGGCTGTTTCTGTCTCGTCCTGCTGGAAAAGCACCTGCCAGGGGATGGGGAAGCGTCCCATTGCCATGGAGGCAGCGAAGCGGCGGCCAAGAGGCAGCGGCGAGAGTGAGCGAGAGGGGATCCTGCAGCCTTTATATACCCGAGTTATTTTTAACCACAGCCTCCATGCTCATTACAGTGTTTCCTCTCTCAGACGCTCAGGAAGCCCACTTGGCTCTGTTTCCTGCTAACATTCAGCTCTGGCTCACAAAATCTTTGAGAACAACAGGCCTGAGACTACTCGGCTCCATTAAAAAAACTGGCAACTTTTCAAGCCCTGACAGAAAACCTTTGAAAACTCTGGATTTCCTCCAGCTAACATATGAGGCTCCTACATCAGTGACAAATTAGACTGAAACGGCACAAAACACTCCTATGTAAATAGCCTTTTTCTGTGTTCACTCTTTTAATAGTTCAAACATTATTTATAGTTATTTCTTTGGTTGGAAAAATATTTTTATATTTTTCCAAAGATGGATTCTCGTGAAATGTTTTCTTTGTTTGTTTGGATTTTTATGTTTTCTTTTTTCCTTCGAGAATTTTGTGACAGTTTTCTTAGGCTCCAGGAACAACCTTTTCTTCCTGGAAGCCAGGACAAAATGGCTGTTGTGAGTTCTTCACTGAAAGACCTCTGTCCAACGCTGAGCATAAGTCTTTAAATGCTGCCATGCCATTCCCCAGCTATTAAATAATAGTTCTAACAGGCACGACTGAGTTTTGATTTCCTGAGAGACAACAGGAGAGGTCAGCTGCACTTTATCGCTGACTTCACACATGCACTTTACATGTAACATAAATTGTATTGAGTTTTTTCTTGCAGGGTTTTCACTTCAATTCCAAAGGGACTCCTACTTCCAAAATTGCTTTAAAGTATCCAAATGGACGCGTTATTCATGGCTGAGAATGATATTTTATTCCTGCCTTTCTATTCTACAGCATCTTAAGAAATCTTAATGTTAAGTGACTTCTTGTATTTGTGAGTAAAAAATACCTGGAATCATAGATGATAAATCCAGATTATTAGACTGGTGGGATTTACTGATTTTCTAGGACTATTTCCAGTATTTCGCATCCTTTTCTGCATTAGCATCACCTTAAAGGTTGTTTATTGCCCTGGACACAAACAGAAACCATCAGTAACTTTTCCATGCCCTTTGTAGTCTCAGTGTTTGTCTCAGAGTGGTTGGTGGTAGCAAGTTCACTGGAGCAGGAGGATTTCCCTGACTTGCCCATTTTCTGGGCAGTAAGGTGTTTTTATTACCTCCTCCCAATTTTAATCATCCCCAGCTTGAGTGTAGGCTCGGAAATGGTGGTGCTCTGTAAGTGAAGGAAAAAGTGGTGAAGAATTCATTCCTCCCTGGGATGATAAGGCCAGCTCTTTACCCAGCTAAAGACAACTGTAGCTGATACTATTGCAGCTCTACAAATCCAAGGAATTCTCTTTTATTTGCTCCTTAAAGGATTACCTTTAGTCCCTTAGTTGTGTCCTGAACTTCTAGATCCTGTCTATTACTCTGGTTTTGGGGTTGGCTGTCTCTGTGGGGTTTGTATGACAGCAGCATTTTTGCTCTCTGCTTTTCCTTTGGAGCTTGCCTATTGTGTGAGAGCATCTCCAATGGGAAAGCTCCTCTCTATCATGAGGAATTGTCTCAGTTACACTGTTCAAACAGCTGTGCTTTTCTATACCAGACACAAGGAAATACTGATCAGGGAGCTGAGCATATCAAGCATGATCTTCAACAAGTAACTACCATCATCTCTCAGCCACCATCTCTACCATGACCCTTATTCTGATTGAAATCACTTTACTCCCTGATTTATCTACATTTCACACAGATGTGGCTAACTTGTGCAGCTGAAAAAGAGGTGTGTATACAATTTCTACATGTGAAATAGTTGAATTCCACAATTTTTAGCATTTAGTAGCTCGTTGTGCAGTTAAGTTGTTGTTTTTTGTGGCTTTTATCTCACATCATACCCAGCAATGGGGTTTTAGCTGTGCAAAAGTTGTTCTCTTTTGAATGGATCTTGGCGAGTGAGGCTTTTAAATCCTGCATATCATTTTGGCAAGTGATCCTTATATTGCAAATGTAGAATGGTTCCAGTCATAGCTCCCAGCATTTGCCCTTGTAGTTTATGGAACAAGTTGTATGGAATAGTAGATTCACATTTATTTTCAGGCAGGAAGCCAGTAGTGCAAAAATGCCTCATGAACTGAAGGGTTGGGGTGGAACCTTTTTAAAAAAGAATCAAGGTGGTTGGGCTGCGTTTATCGTGCACAGCTAAGAGATCTAAAAATGACTTGTTTTGATCCTATTTGGAGCTCACTATAATGAAAAACTGACTTTGTGCAGATTGACTTTCTGCGTCACAGCCCATCTTGGGACAGTAATACCAGCAAGAACAATTAGTTTAAGTGTCCTTCACAATTGCTGTTTGTTTGCACTCAGTGGTTTCTGGTAGAAGCTGTGACCCCACTCTTGCCAGCAGCCTCAGTGATTGCCCACTAGTCACTGAAGGACAGACTCACCAAGCACTTTCAAAGCTCACTTACCCTCCTTCAAATATAACTGAAATTTATAGCTAGCAGCTTCTAAAATAACTCACATCACTACCACCTCCAAAAACAGCTCTGGAACCATGTGGCCTTGTGGTTATGGCTCTGGGGTTGTGGTGGTGAAGTCAGAGATTCAAATCCAGTTGTAGGGAGATAAAAAGCTTCAAAGAAAGTGAAACTGGTTTTGCCTTGATTAGGTGGAAATAATAACACCTCATTTTGCTTACACCTGAAAACCTAAATTCAGAGCCAAAAATCAAGTACAATGCAGAATTCCATGCCACAGCAAGAGATGCACTGGATGTGAAAGCATGTGGTTGCTCCTGCCAATTGTCATGTCAGAGGGGCTTTGCTTCTCTCAGTACATAATATTGAGGTGTGGGATGATGAAAGTCAAGGTCTGAAGCCTTCACAGGCAACACAGACAGAGACTGGTAAGTTCCACTCTATTTTTCAATGCACCTTTTGGCTGATTGGCTGTTTCAGATAGGAAAGGATTTTATTTCCTTAGCACATTAGCTCTGCCCAGATCTCTCTCTCTAAGCATTTAGGGAACATTTGCAGTTGTGCAAGAATCCCATGGATGCTGCACTGGAAATTGTTATTATTGTACAATGATTAGTAAATGCAAATACAATAATAGCTCTATGATTTTACATTGTACAAGAGTTACAATTTGAAGGAGCCAAATAAAAACCAGACAGCTTTATAAACAGATGACTTTAGCCTTCAATTCCAAAATTATCTAAACCTGAACTAAATGTAAATATATTTCTGAGTCATTTGGCACATCTGGAAAGCTCTAAGTCCCCCCTCAATATGCAGAATTTTCACAAAGCCATTACTGTCCTGAGTTATTCCTATAGCCAGTTGATATGTTTTGGGGCTTTACAGAGAAATCCTTGAGGGAATTTCCTTCAAAAACTGGGCCAGCTCCTACATTGGCTTTAGGAGGGACCTGCCTACCTGTTCAAAAGAAAACTCACCCCAAGCCCCACTGAAACTCCAGACTTGTGATGTTAGCTTCCAGGTTTTATATCTCTCACTGACACTGGAACTAATTCCCACTATTTACATAGGGTTCAGAAGAATTTAAACTTGATAATGAAGGTCAGGTTTAAGTCTCACTTCATTGTACACAAGAAATAAATGTGAAGGCATATTTCAAGCATAAATGTCTACAAACTCTCTGCTACAGATGATAACAAGAAGAGTCCAGGAGTTATTAATCCTAAGGGTAGCTGTTACTGGGTTAAGAGGACATCTAGATGTGACCATGTCACATTTTTCTGATTTATTTAGTAGCATTCCAATGGGAAAACATAGAGATGATCACATGCATCAGTGCTACATATTGTCCCTGCAGGAAAATCCAAACCTGATTCCTTGGTGACAAGCTTGGCAGATTATTTCTTGAACTGAATCAAGATTAAGTCTGCAACAGAGGCAGATCTGAAGCATTCACAGAAAGAGAACTGGTGCTTCCATTGTTGGACTCCAGTGGATATCAAAGATGTCTTTGAATTTCTGCAATTAGAAGGAGCCAAATAAAAACCAAACAATTTTCCAAGCAGATGGCCTCAGCCCTTGATACCAAAATTATCAAGTTCCCTACACAGTGGTTTTAAGATAGATGTTAATGGATCTTCAGGCAAGAAGCATTACTGATCTGGACTACAGCAACATTTTAATTAAGAAGTTGTACAATAACAGACTCAAAATGTAAACTTCAAAACATTTAAAGCCTAAATTGCCATGGATTCAGAACTGGCGTTGAGCATGTAATTTTTAACATTCCAGACTGCCTTCATTATAGTTCAAGAAGCCACAGAAATACACCGTTACGAGCCAGGAATAGTTCGTCCTTTTATTTGGAAAGAGAATTACAGAGGGAGCTATTGGGAACTGAAGTTTAGTTCCTAAAGCAGGAGCAGTCTGCAGTATTTTTATACACAACTGCAACCACAGACTCGCACTCATTCAAACACGCTGGACTAAACGGTGCCGGCTGTATAAATACTCAACACTAAGTTAAAACACAGGTTCTTTTTTATTTCAGCTTTGAAGGTTTATCATGCTATTTCTACTTTTTCAATATCATTTAAAGTCTAGATGACATTATATATATATATATATATATATATACGAGTGCCAGTAACTGAAACCTACAAATTAAATTCTTCAGCGGGTTTGGAGAAAAGCTGATTCCTTTCTGGACATTGTTGATGGACACAAAGCTTGCTTACATTTGTGAACATCCACTTAAAATTACAAAGTAAATCCTCCAGGACTTGTTATAGTATGATTTTTTTCCAGTGAGTTACTCCACAACTACATCAGAATGCTCATATAATATTTTCTTCAGAAATTGGACTCACATAACTTGTTGGTATGCAAAATATGTAAGGCCACAGTCTGTTCTGAATTACACTCATGCAAACCGTTGAAACTTAAAAGGGAGTTTAAAATATGCATGAGTAAGGAAAACAAATGGACCCTCAATTTGCAGAGTGCCTTGAGATCTTTAGAAGATTTTCTGGAGATCTTTACAAGATAACTGTACACTTTGTTACTGTACCTTCAAGACAGGGAGGGGTTCTGATTCTTAAACTACTGTAGTCCAGGTTTTATCAATGCTTTTGATAAATGAAAACGGTAGGAGCAGCAGATGCCCCACACTAAGGTTCTAAACTCACTATAATTAATTAAAAAGCTCTAATGGAAAAAGATCCTAAATCTCATGGCTGGTCAGACATCAACTCTGGTTTTATTTTACCAAGAGCAGTAAATAAACCTGACATGGATAGGCATGAAAGGACATTCTAGAAGTGGCCAGTTGCAATAATTCTGCCCAGGAAGCTGCTGAAGAGCATGGCAGACTGGCTGCCCTCTCTTTGCTGTCTCGTTTCCCCTGTGTTGTTATAAAATCAGGGGAATTGATTTTGCTTCGTGACGTTGGTTGACTTGGGCTATAGAGCTGCACTTCTAAAGCCTGAATTCTGGGAGAGAACATTTTTAACGTGCTTTACAAACTGTTTTGGCTATTTTCAGATTGACTATTGAACCACAGTGGAAGTCTATGTATTCAAGATATTTCGGGTGATTGTGTAACTGGAAAAAACTGTCCTGATTTTAAAGTATTTTTGGCCTACAAGTGGAAGTAAATAAGCAATTTTAGAGACTCGCTGGAAAGTAATTGCTCCTGCAGGATGATGGTTGTGCCAGGAACTCTGGCAGATGCACTGAACCTTCACTATTAAGCTTCAAAAACCCCGTATTTTCTGATGCAAAGGATTGAACCAAGGATACATAATCTAAAATGTAAGGAACTTGGAAAGAATGGATGTCTGTGAAGGGAAATGTCCAAGCATATGAACGGCACTAGGAGGGAAAAAACGCCTGTCAAAGTCTGGAGGCTCCTTGGCTCGTCGTGGAGGGAAGCAGGAGCTGTGGGGCAGCCAGAGCTGCTCTGGGGAGGAGCTGCTGTGGCACAGACTCCAGCGTTATCAGATGTGATCTTGGGCTGATCGAGAGCTTGTGCAGGAAGAGCTGCTGATGCCAACGACACGAGAGAGAGCAGGAGCAAGAGAAGCTCCTTGTTTTGGGTGACAGGGAACCGCTGGATTCCAGCCCTTGGCTAAGAACAGCCTGTCCCTGCACTTCCATCCAGTGATTCATCGGTGACTGGGAAAGAGTCATAAGAGCACCGCTGTCAGCTAATGTGTCATTAAAGGAAGCGTTCTGCTGCTTTTTTTCCTAAACAAGAAGTTAACAAGTGCTGTTTTTCCCTCACCACGCTGCAATCTGGCATTTCAAAGGCTGCAGTGCCTTGCCTTTGCTGTTGTTCCCTCGCACCCAGGGCTGTGACTGAATTCACCCAGGCTGGTCTGCAGGGCTCTGCTCTGTCAGCTCTCTCCCTGCCTCCTCCACAGAAATCCCTGCTCTTGCCCCCAGCAGCCCCAAAAGTGGAACAGAAAACCTCAAGGCTGTGGAGAGCCACATGCTCGGTAGTAAAGGAACAAGTGGCTTTGAAGCCAGAAGAAAAGTTTTTTCACCTGAAGAAAAATTTAGAGATACGTGCATGACCAACTCCCTCCCGCTGAATTTACTTTTCTTTTTCCTTTTCTTCTTCCTTTTAATTTTTCTTTTTCCTATTTTCTTTTTTTCTAACCAATATTTGCTTGAGCTGCCCTTTCCCTATATTCCCAGACTGGGGGCTATAGCACAGCAATAGTTTTTTGGTTGTGTAGATTTATCTTTGTACATGCTTCTTTCCCAATCCAGCCCAAATGGGTATGTCCAAAGAACTTTAGCCTTCCTGAGGCACCCAGAATAGTTCAATACAGGATGACAACAGAAATAAAGGATTTTTAATGTTTTGTCTTTAAGATTTATATCTGGGTTCAGTCTATGCAGTAGCAGAGTAGTAAATCAGCCATATGAGCATTAGCTCTCTCTTTATGCTGATGGGACACTCAATTCCCTTCTGAGACACACTGAGAGGAGAGGGGAAAGCCTCCAGAGAGAGAAAATCTTCCTGATAACAATTAAAATGCCAGTGCCATGGTGAAATGTGCATGTCCCTGTTTTTCTGTAGTGTCATGGGTAGTATATATGAGGTGCTGAATTCATTAATGTTAGCAAAGATCTAGTTTCCTGTCTGATAGAAATTTATAGTATCGTAATTAATTTTTTGCTGCTCTTTAGAGCAAGCAAAGTCATTGCATTCTGATTAAATTATATATTTATATTTATATTATTTATATTTACATTTTTTATATTTATATTTATGTTTATGTTTATATATTTATAAGATATAAGCCATCTCTGTATAAGCTATATACACATATATATAAATCCAAAGATTTTGTCTGAAAGGGGCACTGAAGAAAGGCTACAAGAGGAGAAGGACCAGTGTCATCTCTGCGAAAACAAGCTATTTAGCCATAATGCAGGTTTTGGAAATTGTTTCCATATATCTTTTAGGAAAAACAAATGCCTTTGCTATAAAATAAATTCATGTCACATGTATATAAATACACCAGAAACCATCACTAGCTCAGCATCAAATGGCACAAAACAAGCACGCCGCAGATAAACCTCCCCAAACAACCTGCCAAAAGCTCCAGCATTAAAAATGTGGAAGAAAAAAGTAAAAGGTTCAAGTAACTACCCCATGGATACAAATTGCATAAACTGTCCTATCATGAGCTCATCTGGGTGGTTGTGTTTGTGGGGTTTTTGCTTAAAACATCACCCCTTCAGTGATGTGTTGGCTCAGCTGTGCTGTGGGAAGGGTTGTTGTGATGGGATGTGGTGCCAATACTGTGCTTTTTCCATCTTGTCACTGCCCCTGGCTTTGTGGCAGCACTTCGTAAGTAAATGGGCTTGTGGCAGCAGAGGAGCAGCTCCATTTCTCATTCCAGAAGCTTCTGCAAATGGGTGATCCTGCAGAACACAAGTGCACACCTTCCAGGCGTCCCTGACACCGGGGTTTTTGTGACAGGAGGGAAACTGGCAGCTTTGGGCGTGTAGTGAGCTGTTTCAGGGACAGGGTGCAGGCTTGTACTGCCTTTTCATTTGTCTGTTTGGCCTAGAGCACAGATGAGTTTTCAACTCCTCCACAATTTCACATTAACTGAACAAGTCGTTGGAAACCACCGAAACTCAACCCTCTACGAAAGCAATGGTTCTATAACCCCGAGCTGAGCAGCAGCTGCTGTAGGGTTTGAAGCGACAGTGGTGAATTACAGTGACTATCAGCAGTGCTCCTTTTTCCTTTGGAGCTGCTTTGGAGGGTGCTGCTGTGGCCAGGTGCCAAGATGCCCTGGAGAAGGACAGGACACCTCTGCATGCCAGGCAGTGACATTTGTGGCTGTTCTCTCCTCCTGCTGGTTTTCTGAGACCTCAAACAGCCTTTTTGACAGAAAAGCAATTTTTCAAACTTACTGCCATCTTTGAAACTGCAGCCTGAGAACAAACAAAACTCATTGCATCTCGCCAGTAGCATTGCCTGCGCACTTGGGCTCTCAGCTGTGCTCTCACTGATAGTGGTGTGCGAAGTGGGGAGTGGACCCTGGCCCTACAGGAGAGAGACAAGCCCAACTAGATTTAAATGTGAATTACAAGTGAGCTCTTTAGGCAGGGGCTGGTTTTGCCCTTGGTGCTTGCTCACTCTGTGCTGCACGGGGAGGTTTTTGTGTTCCTGGGACTTGCCGACACCCCAGCAGTGTCAGTGCCAATGGAAGAGCAGGCTCGGGGCAGGTGGCGATGTGAGCCGGCCGGGAGCAGCCGCTGCCGCGCGAGTGCGACGGATTCGCCGCAGCAAACGCGAGAAACGCTCGGCTGCGGTCAGCTGGGGAGTCACAGTCCTCTTCCAATTCTCTCTCCCCCTCCAAATTACTCTTGGCTCCTGCACCGGTGCAGCTGGTAAGGACATGCTCTGAGGCAACTCCTACAGGCACTCTGGATTCTGAAATGCGCTGCTCAGTGAAGCAAGTTAGTAGTTATCATTCCCTCAAAAAAGTCCAGAAATAATATCTTAGAGCCAAAGTGAAGCTTGCCAAGGAATGAATGCCCTTGGGTGGAGATTACTGATTCTGTATTTGTTACAATAGGCAGGAGATATGAGACCATTCTTTAAAATAAGCTACAGTAAACAAGTTGGGTAGCTGAGCCCTTCAAATATTTCATTACTGATGAGTTTTAAAGTTAAGAGCCTCTATCATACAAATCTTGATCGAGGGAAAGATAAATATGCTGTTTTTTAGCATTTCACTACAAACATGGTGTTTGTGCCAACTGACACAATGATTAAATTCTCTTCTGAGAAACGGGGAGAACTGTAACCGCACTGAGCTCCCCGCCACCGATTGCAGATAAAAGAGTCAAATCATGTGTGGTTTCCTTCAGACCAAACTTGTGGCGTAGCGTTTCGTGAATGATGTTGTCCAAAGTCAAAATAATCTGTTTTGCCCAAAGATATTTTTACAGAAGACTACAAGAGTTTATTTTTCAACGTAATAATAGACAAAGTTAATTTATCCTTTGCACCATGCTCAGTGATGGTTCTTTGTTAGTGCAGAGATTCGATGCTGCAGTGTGCAATGGGAATTTTTATGTTCCCAATTGCTTTAATTCTAACAATGGCTAAAAAGGCAATAGCCTCAAAACAAGCTGAATATACGGTGGGGTTTTTCTTAATAAAATCTAAAATTCTAGCCATTTTCCCACCACCGTGCCCTAGCACCTGCTCTTGCAGAGTGGTGCCCCCAATAGCCCTGAGACAAGGGCTCAGCCCAGCTTCATGGGCATCGTGGGGCTGTGACAGCAGCCCTGGCACTGACAGGTGCTGTTTTACACAGAAAATGAAAAGCAGCTGTTTCTTTCTTTTCAAGAGTATCAGAAAAACAAGAAGATGGTTCCCTCCCTATGTGGGCCAAAGGCTCCTTCAGTCCTTTCACTTTCAGCCACGCTGGTAGCACTAGTTCTCTGCCTTTCCCTGAGGAGGTTTTCCAATTTATTTCACTGGTGCTCTTTCTGGCCCGTGGGAATTAGCTAAAACTGTCCTTCTCCTGTTACAGACCAAGATAAAAGCAGTGGTGGAGCCACCCAAAAACCCCAAAAAGAGCAACAAAGAGTCCCAGCCCCAGGCACCTCAGCTCCCAGAGGGTGCTGCAGGCTCGGTGCTCTGCAGAAGGCTGGGTTTGCTCGCCCTGGGAGGATGCTCGCCCTCCTCAGCAGCCCAGGGCAGCTGTGCCTCCCTTCACCAGCAGCTCTGGCACCTCATGGCACCTCCAGGGCCCAGCAGCCCCTTTTGACAGGCACCACCAGGCAGGAATGTTTGCTTGGCAGGGCTCAGTCGTGGCCCATCCCCAAACTCCAGCAGGTGTATCCCAAGTGCTTTAAGCTCCACTTTATAGGCAATGGCCTTTACAAGACATGGGCTTGGGGCAGTGGCCTGCTGTCCAAATAACCTTCTGGAACACCTGGACACTCCCAAGAGGAGGATCTTAGAGGAAATTTGTTGTGACTGACAATTGTGATTCATCGTGACTGACCTGTTAATGCCTCCTGTGCCCTGAGAGGGTCCTGAACCCACAGGGTGGTGTTTAAATATTTCCTCTGCTGGCAGAGCTGTTCAATGGCTCTGAATCAAAGGGTGTTGAAGATGGGATCTGACATGGGGCACCATTAAATGTTGAGCCACAAAACAGCAGGCTGACAGCCTCCCTTCAGAACTGCACTATGGATGCAGGGAAAAGCAGCTGTAACATTTATTTTCTCTCTCACTCTGTGGCTATGGGGAGAGGGGATGGTCAGAAGCCAGGAGATGTGAGGTCAACATCCTCCACACAAGCACCAAGCCAGCAGCTTCTCACCCATACAGCAAAGGACAGGGGAACCAATGGGCTGGAGGGAAAAGGGAAAAATACCTGGTGCTCAGTCTACAAAATGAGGCAGCACTGGCAGCTGTGGGTGCGGATGGAGGGCAGGGAGCAGAACATTTTTGATACCAGCTGCCCAACAAGGCAGAGTGGGACACACCATGTGCCACTGCACTTTCCCACAGCACTGGCTTTCCCTGTGCCCTCGCAGAACCAGCACTCTCACCCAGGATTCGAGCAGGAAACGTGGGTGAGAGGTTCTCCGAGAGCAGAAATGATCCTGCACCAGCCCAGCCTCCCTCTGTGCTGGGCTGTGCCTTGACTCAGCGTGTGGGGAGTCACAGCTGGGGACGTCCCACAGCACCTGCAGGAAACTTGAACTGAGTGTGGAGGTGGTGGTGCTGTGAGGACAAGAGCTCTGGTGAGATCAGCAGGGGAAAGCCTCGGGGAAGGATAATGCTGATGTTTTGGAGCTCCTGGGGCCCTCAGGAGCATCACCTGCAGAGTCCACCTAAGGACAGGACCTGTGGCAGCAGCTCTGGGGCTGCAATTTTTGGAAGAGGTGTGTTTTCTGGTAGAGGTTCCTCCCCACCTTCACACAGGACTCTGAGCTCTCCCTGCATCAATTCTATCAGTAAATGCCTGCACACAAACACATGCTCTCCTGGAAGCTTCTCTTCTGTCTTCTAGCTTGACTTAGCTTTAACTTCCAGGCATTGCAGCTGCTGTTTCTTTTCTCTGCTGAATTCACATTTTCACCCCAATAAAAAAAAATCTTGTATTTGCTACAAAAAAATTCACTTCATTAATCTGCATCCCTCTGGCTTTACTGTCACAAAATACTGCTTGGAAAAGAGAAAGCTGCCTCAGAGGGTTTGGACACTCCAACACTTCAGGCAGGAAGACCAAAATGTTCCCTCCTTCCCACCACCTCCACCAGCATGTTTCAAGAGTGAGCAAGAGGGAGGAAATAAAACTCTTAGTGCCCCATCTACAACTGTGTCACCCCTCCAAAATAACGCCTGCCATCATTCAGCCCGTAATATTTTGGGTATTTGACGCAGTACACGAACAATGACTTTGGGGACATAATTCTGCCCTGCAGTCGTGAGCCTTCAAGTGCTGCAGCTCGTGGCTCTAGCTTTGCCTGGAGGTCTCAGGATGTTTTGAGACAGGCATCAGGGAGGGCCAAATGAAGTTTCTGTGAAAGCTAAGTGCTCAAATGGGCCTGCAAACTTCTAGTTCAGGTTGATTTTTTTAGTGTGTACTATATAGAATAAAATAGAAAGAAAATCCTGACTTTTCTCATTGTAGAAGCCAATTTTATTAGTAACAAAATGATCCTGTTGTCCATATTTACCAAAACATTTGCTATATAAAAGATATCTTTGATTTCTGATGTAAAGAGGTTTAAGAAAAATCGTAATAAGAGTGGAAGTTAGAAAATCTGGCTGTGTGAACTCTCTCAGAGCAATACACAATAGTGCATTAAGGGTTGTATTGCACTGATTATTCAGAAGGATCAAAATGACCCTCAAGTTATTAGAATTTCTCATTATGCACTTTTTAGGAAAAATTTGGGCAATCTTCAAGCTGCAGGTTTGGTATTGTAGTTTTTCCTTCTTGGTAGTTACAATTACTTTGGATGAAAACAGTGACAACAGCTGTGGAAAAACCCACTCCAGCTTTATCAAATGGGCCAAGTGAGGCTGCCATAATCAGCAAGTGGTGTAATCCCATGCAGAAAATTAATTGCAATATTGGCCCCCTTCCAACAGAGCTCTTTACAGCTCCACTGAAATCCTATTTGCTCTGATCTAACACTGGTTATAGATGTTACTGCACTTTTTTGCCATTAACTGTGTGAGGCAGAAGGGCTGTTTCAGTTCCACGCATGGATCATGCAGAACACTGCTCATTTCAGAGCCCAAATATAACATTTTATCATCAAGTGAATCTGAAATTTGCTTGGATAGAACTCAATCTTGCACCATAGAAGTCTATGAGTATTTAATGAAAGCTAAACACGGCCTGCATTGATATGATTTATGGATTTGTTGTTTATATGCTAAAGGCTTCTTTTCAAGGGTTATATCACCGTATTAATTCCTTTAAACATCTGCACTCAAATAATAAAAATACACATATGGACTGTAATGAAATACCATCCTGAACCATGCAGGGCAAGAAAATTCATGCTGCAACTATAGCAACTACTAAAATAGCAAAGCACACTGGTTTCTGACATGAACCTGTTCCTAATGTCCAAGAGACACTGTGTGCTGCGAGCTTTATATACCAGTTCCCAAAATATCCGAGTCCTGATAGGATGAGAAAATACTGTCATGTTCTTGCACCAGGCCAATTACAAAGCTGTAGTTCCTGTGCTGGTAAAGATGTTTCCTGTTGATAACACAACAGGACAACACAGCACTTAGCTGCTAATGTTATCTGGGACCCTTGTGACCTCTTGGAAACTTTAACAATTGTAGAGTCCAACACACGTAGAAGCCTCTCTTCTTGTGCTTTTGTTGGAATAAATAAGCAAGAAAGAAATAAACACTTGTTCTGCAGCCATGTGCTCGTTATTGGTCAGGGAGTAATTAGAGATGGCTGAAACACAGAGAGCTCAGTTCAAGGAGCAACAGGTTCCTCCCTCTGATGCAGAGCAGTGCTCGACTGATAAGGCCTTTTCTAAGCAAATACAGTGCAGTGAATTCTACACTGTAATATTTTTTCGTCCACTTAAAACATACTCATCTTCAGCTTTATAGACTGCCTTTTTGTGTTTGAAGATGAAAAAAACAGATTTCATTTATTTATACTGTCAGCAATTCTGAACAATCCTCCTTCATTATCCTTTTCCCTCAAGCTTTTCCCTCAACTTTTATACTGAAATTCCTTCAAACTCTTCTTGCCTGTGCAGTTTTGTCCCATTTCCTTGGCCAGACAGCAGCAGTGACAGGTACAGCTTGGAGCAGCCTCCCAGTAGTTTTAAGAAAGGGCTTCCTGAAAATAGAAAACTGCGGCTGAGTTTGGGTGTTATATTATCTCTCAATAACTGGCTGTTTCTAGCACACCTTTGAGATCTCCTACATCCACCATCCAATAGATATTTGCCAGCCCACAAAGCCCTTATGTAAAACCCCTCTAAATCTTGATACACAGTGCCCTACTTTCTCCTAGACTTTGTGAGTCAAATTCTTCATTGTCTGCTGGGGAGGAGCCAGCAGCTTCTATGACCTCTTTAACTTCTTAAAGTAGAAAAATCCAGAGCAAGATTTGCCCTGATTTGGAGCAACACCCATTCTCATCAGTTCAATCCAGTCTGTCCATGAAGCATCACCTGCAAAGCTTCCCCTGAAATCCAACAGGTACATCAGTGACCTGTAACCCAGTGCCTTGAAGATCTATAAATAACAGATAGATGGATTTACTCCGTGTGCCTGATTTCCCTAGGTATTCTTCTATCCCTCAAAAACTGTAGTGCACCCACCATGCTGCTTCAGATGGTCTGAGATTCTCAGATGAGAAATTCTCAGAAGAAATTCTCTGATGAGATATAGGAAATTCCTTGACAAAAGTGCTTTTCCTATCTTATAAGAAAAAAAAACAAACATTTTAAAAGCTTTATAATTGAATATATGGACTTCAGTTCAGTGTGAAGAGTGAGTCCTTTCAATGGTCTTTTAAACAGCCAATTGCTCTTCACCTACACCTGCCCAGCTGGAATAGCAAAGGTAAACCTAGCCAGTGTTCTTCCTTGCTCCATTGTTATTCCTGCTGGAAAGAGGCAGAACTTCTTGCAGTGATTTCCTCTGAGTGCTGCTTATTCACAGCAAGTCACAGTGGGAGTGGGTGGGAGGCAGAGTTCATTCATTTTTGTAGCATAACATAGAGCAGATTGTGTTTGGATTTCACTAGATATTTGTTGTTTTATGTTTCTTCGCTTTATATTGGAGAAGGGCCTGCAAGAAAACTTTGATCCAAGGTACAAATCCACAGCCAAGATTTGAACTAGGCCTACAAAACTTGCTCCAGAACAGGCTGCAGCCCAGCATGCTGACTCTAGAGCGTCTTGTTCCTCACGTTGCTGATCATTTGATTCAGGCCTGGTTCTATTTATTTATTTGACCATCACCCTGCAAACAAACTCTGAGGCTCCATGATCTAGTCCATTATTTGTTGAGAGTAACTCAGTAATTCAACGCACAGCAAAATAAAGATTCACGGATGCAATGCTTCAGCTGTCAGGGTAGGAACTAAGACCAGATGGACACAAAGAGATGCAGTGTTGAGGAGGAATGAGATAAGAGGACAGAGGTTATAAGCTGGGCAAAATTTCTAATGTGAAACTCAAAATTATCCAAATCCTCTGGTTCAATGAATTTGTCAACAATCACAGAGCAGCAGAACAGCTGAAGTGGGAAAAGTGGCTTTAATCTTCCAGTGTAATGCCATGGATTTTGTAGGGATATGGACGGTCTCAGTTTCAGATGGCTGTTTGCACCTACTTCTTGGGAGCTTAGTCTGGGATAGATCCTGATAAAACAATACTCCTTCATTTTCAGAACTAATACTGATCTGAATTTAGCTATAACTCCTATCTCCAAAAAAACCCCTACATCTTTCTTTTTAGGAGCTGGTGTGAAGGAACAGTGCTGCCCAGAGCAGTGATGACACTGAGCCCACAGCACAATCCCCACACAGCCCCTGCACTGCCAAAGCCCAGGAGGTCAGTCACAGCACAGGAACTGGACAAGGACTTTAAAGCCCATCTTGTTCTATCATACCCTGCCAGGAGGAGGGACACCTTCTATTAGATCAGGCTGATCCAAGCTCTGTCAAACCTGGTCTTGAATATTCCCAAGGATAGGGCAGCCACAGATTCTCTGGACAGCCTGTGCCAGGGCCTCACCATCCTCAAAACCAAAAACTTTTCCAAATATCCAATCTAAACCTTCTTTCTGTCAGTGTGATGCCATTCCCCCTGGTCCTGTCACACCAAGCTCTTGTAGAGTCTCTTTCCATCTTTCTTGTGGGCTCCCTTCTGATACTGGCAGGTCACACAGTTAGGTCATTGCAAAGATCTTCCTCTCCAGGCCCAACAATCCCAATTCTCTCAGTCTTTCCTCACAGGAGAGTTGCTCCATCCCTCTGATCATTTTGGTGGCCTCCTCTGGGCTTGTTCCAACTGGTCTGTGTCCTTCCTGTGCTGGGGTCCCCCAAAGACCCAAAGTTTTTTCACTAATTCCCTAATGTGCAATAGCTACAAAAGGGAACCTCCTGCATCTGCCTGCAGTGAGCTGGAACTGCTTTCACAAACGCTGAGTCAGGACAACGTGCTGTAACTACAGGAGAAACAAGTTTTATCTGTGTGGAGGGAGGGCACGACTTAGAGAACACACTGAATTGCACAAAGTTCCCTGGAAAAAAGTTTTACAATTGTGTGTTTACATTTTTCCTTCTCCTGTAGCATTAGTAATATTGTTGCATAGTTAATTACCATGGCAATTAAGATAATTCATACTGTCCCTTGACTTTGTTCTCTCATGCTGTTTTCTGCAAGGCCATCAACTCTCACTGTGCCAGAGCTGCTGAAATTACAAACAGCAGTGGGTGTCAACCACAAAGGGGAAAAAAAGAGCACTGAACATATTGCAACACTGCATTTGGCACAAGATAAGGACGGAGGTGCCAAGGTTTAGCCTTTTTATTTTCACAGAATAAAGTCAGAAATAAACAGGTGCAATCTCCTAACCAGAGGCAAATCCACTCCAGATAGCCTCATGATCTCTCTTTATGTTTTACAGGCAAAACCAGCTCAGACTAGAATTAGGAAGCAAATACAAGCAGTACAAACAGTATTCCAGCAGAAAAAGATGGCAAGAAAGAGGAAGAGTGGGAAAACTTTAAAGAACACAATGAAAGACTCTCTGCAGCTGGAAGACCAAGGTGGAATGAAGCTTTTCTAAGGCACCCATTTTACTTGATTGGGAAGCAGGTTTTGGCTTTATAGAGACAAAACCAGTTTTCCCTAGAGCTAATCAAGTGTGTGGAGGTGAAAAGCCCCTCTTTCTTTTATATTTTATCACACAAGAGCTTTCAGACCACCAGCTGAGGTTTAGTTTGTGACCCAGCAATGTCCAGTACCAATGTACAACCCCGAGTAGCTGCTCCTGTGGTGCTGCACTGGCTCATCCCTTCCCTTGGTACCGACCCCTCTACTGGACTTTGCAGGAGTACCAGTATCAGCCACATGAGAGAAAAAGTTAAAACTATCCAGCTAAATTGAGAAGTTGCTCAATTCCAAAAATCACACTGCATAAGGCTAAGAAAATAATTTAATGCAGCCAGTCACTAAAACAGCTGTGCCTTGCAGGTGCAGGCAGGTTGAGCAGAGCCCGTTGTGACTCAGTGTCCCCCCGGAGCGGCGCGCTCGGGATGCCACCTGCCGGCACAGCTGCTCCCCAGCGCCCGCGGCTCTCACTCCTTCTGAGAGCCGGGAGCAGTCACACACACCCGCTGCTAGGGGAAATAACGCTGCTGGGCCAGCGAGTGCCGCTGAGCAGCTGGAGGCAGCTATCTGCTCAGGGGGCATGGAACGGCGGAACGGAGCGACAGCACTGCGCCTGGCAGGGACAGCGCACAGCTCCTGCTGCCGGGACCTCCAGCCAGCTGCCAACACAACTAGGAAACCACAGTGAGCTGAACACACAGGTTAGACACCTCACTGTGATTTGAAACATGCAAATTTTCTTTTAAAAGTCTTTTGTATTAGGTACTTACCTATAAACATGGTGGCAAACCAAGACATTTACATTTTACCACATTAACCAGAAAACGAAGTTCAGTGAGATAAAGATTTAGCAGTTGGTCTAATAACAAAACTTGTGGGAAAAAAATTACTCACAGGATCACAGGCTAGTTTGTGTTGGAAGAGATATCACAGCCTATGTCACTCTAAATGGGACACCTTGCACTGTCCCAGGTGCTCCACACCCTGTCTGACCCGGCCCAGGGCACGGCCAGGGATCCAGGGGCAGCCACAGCTCCTCTGGGCAGCCTGTGTCAGCCTGCCCACCTGCACAGGCCAGTTCCCTCTCAGTGTCCCATCCAAACCTGCCCTCCTCGTACGAGATCAAGGGCTGGAAAAACATCCCTTGTTTCTTTCTTTCTGTGCAGCTACACAGGCACCCACACTGTAACAACAAATGGATGAAAAAGGGGGGTGGCATTTTGCTTTCTGAGCACCAGTTTTATGGTACATGGGTGGATTTTGAAGAGAATAGAAAAATTAATTTTTTTCAGAATTTAGTAAACAAATCAAGAATACCAGTACTTCCTGCTTTTACAAAGGTCTGTTCCACCTATTCAGGCCTCACATTAGAAGAGCTGAACATATTCTGAGATTAGAGGCTACTACCTGGTGTAGATCAAGCTGAAAAAGAATCAGGCAAAGTACAACTGATTCAAAGAGGACTTTTTGCCCTTTATTACCTTCTGGACAAGCATGGCTGATGCCCCATCATCAAAGCAACCAAACTGTAACAAAATAGGAGAAAACATGGTTCTGGTCTGCAAGATCCAAACTTCAAGAGGAAAACAAAGATATGGAGAGTCACATTTTACAGACATAATTAGAGCAAACACTTGGAAAAAGAAAGTCAGCAGAAAGTGATTTGTCAACCAGTTACAGTTTTAATATAAAAAGTTTTAGTCCAGTCATAAGCTTAATTGTTCAAATGAAAATGAGTAGTGGAACTGAAATCTTGAACAAGGTGATTTCGTTTCAACATCAAGCTTGTTGGGTGACAGAGTCAGAACACACCTGTCCACACCCATGGCCGCCAAAAACTGGGGTGTGGTTGTTGCCAAACACACAGACTTTATTTCCTGAGGCAGATCTGCAATGTCCCAGCAGCTGCAGCTCGGGGGAGTTTAGCTGATTTTTGGCTAACTGTACACACAGGTGTCTCTATACAGTCTACAAGGACTCAGTGAGGACAGTGACTGAAATATCTTCTCACTCTCTGTGGACACTCCTGGACTCTCCCACCAGTGGAGAATTTAGCACACAATGTATTATCACACCACATCTGCAGACATAGATATTTAGATTTTGATGGTTTAAGTTTAGCACCTCTCAGGAGTACTAAATTCAACCCAAAACATCCTAAAAGTTGTGTAAGGAAAATACTGATAACCGTCACAATTTTTCTGAAAAAAACCCTCACCAAAACCCAAAATAACTATGTACACTCATGCCAATTGTAGCTTCTCAGAAAAAAAAATTAAATGGCATGTAAAAAAAATAATACCTTTAAGAATAACATTGTGACCTGTTATTCATTCTGCCAGGAAGATACAGTAATAGCTGTTTACAAACAGAAAAGATAGAGAAAGAAAACATCTCCTTAGGGCAAATGAAGTTAAACAATTCTAGCTAACTATAGCAAAAAGGGAAGTATTTGCCCTAAATTAACACAAAAGGCAAGCTGGAAGAAAGATGACAACTGTATTTCTGTCGGCCTCTTCTTATACAGTAACTTGCAGGAAGAGCTTGGAGTATAGTACTATTATCTGGAAAAATAATAATGAACTCTCAATCTTCCTACCAAATTACATCACCTCTAGAGGAATTTTGGTCTTTTAATACCTAATCTAAGGCTTTATGCCTACATATTACAATTGGAAACTTGTTTGATGAACAGAAATTTTAAAAAGCAAATACTGGTCAGTTGGCAGAGGGTTTCCAGGCCCTGGGGAGTCAAAAGGTTGGAACTCTTCCACCTGTATTTCGACTGACTGGAGCCAGCACTCCTGCTCCCAGAGCCTCTCCCACAGGCATTTACTCCTGTCATCTCTTGTTCTCAGTTAACCCAGTCTTTAACAAACCCCTATTTTTGTTTCCAAACCTTTCACTTGAAGTTCTCTCAGATTCATTCCTTTGAAACCATGCAAAAAAAAAAAAAAACCAAAACAAAAAAAACACAAAAAAAAAAAACAAAAAAAAAAAACAAAACCCAAAAAAATCCAAACAAGCTAACAGTATTTTTTTACTTCAGGTAATTCCAACTCATATTCTGCAATTTTTTTTAAGTTAACATAGCTGTGAATGAGTTAAGGCACCCAAATGCCCAGAAAAAAGAAAATAAATACCTTGGGCTAAATACAACAAAGTGTTCTGCAGTCATTTAATTGCACAATCATCTCCCTAATTTGTAGCACAATGCTGCCAATGTCTTTAGGGATCCTAAAATACAAATACTAGAAACTCTGCAACTGTAACGGACAAGGCATCGACAAGACATTCCCAAGGCTCATTCTGGATTCCTGGCTCCTCAATGTAACTGCTACTCCTAATGTAATTAGCATTTAGCAGCAAGATCAGCATGTTCTAAGAATGAAATAAATATTCACACAATCAATACTAATGGTTGAAAAGCTCAAACACATTATTGAAATCAATAAATTTCAATCTTTCTTCTGTCAATCCGAGATTGCAGAAACGAGACCCTTGGCAACAACACTCACAGCTCCCAGGACCACAGAGGCTTCTGCAAATGAATTCTGGGCCCGCAGGCTCCTTGTCTGTGGTGCCTGTGAGGTGTTTTACTGTGTTCGGAGCTGGTAGTCTATGAAGGGGGAAAAAAACAACAAAAATGCAATTTTAGTAATTTGTCTCATTAAAAGTAAAGTAGAGCAGCAAGTTGGGAAAAAGTGATAAAATGCATTCTCATATTAACATATATTAATACAAGAATATGCAAATATCAATAAATACTGAGAGGAATAGCCTTCAACTATAGGACAGACAGGTCAGATGGGAAATCAGGAATAAAGTCTTTCCTGTGCAGGGGATGAGGCCTCCCCCATCCCTGGAAGTGTCCAAGGCCAGGCTGGATGGGGTGGGAGCAGCCTGGGACAGTGGAAGGTGTCCCTGTCCAGGGCAGAGGGTGGAATGAGATGAGCTTTAAGGTCTCTTCCCACTAAAAATCTGGTATTTTGTACTCAACAGTGTCTTATACATTTTAAAGCTGGCAGAATGGTATGTGTGAGCATACTGCTAATGATGTGCTTGTTTTTAAACTTACCAAATTCCAGCTCAATTAGAAAATGCTTGAACAGCATTACCACTCCACCCCACTGGGTCTTTCATTAAGACACCAAAAAGGGGACTAGAAAACAAACAGCTGTAGCTTAATCTACTGTGTATCTAAACCAGACGCTCAAAAATATGAGCTTCAATTTGTTGGTGTATTCTGGAGAAACAAAATACTTCCTGACTCTCACCTCCATTCTGGGTGATGTACCGGACCCAGGGCAAAGCCTGGTAGCCACTCTTCTCAATTATCTTTAGGTAACGAACCTGAAAAGAAAGATCTGTAAGACAAAGCTTCCCATGTTGGCCAAGCAGTATTTACCAAAAAGAAAAGCAAAAAATCTGGCCTTTTTATGGGTAAAAATCTGTCTTATGGATAAAACTGAACATCAAGATGAGAAACACCTTGCATGTTAAAGCCCATCATGTGAATTTTTCAGTATTTCTGATCTCAATCACTAACCTGGATTCCTGAAGTGGTGAAATATGGAATCTCAAACTTTACGCTAATGGGAGGTTTTCCTTCCTTGTCTTCAGCTTCAACACTTGGAAGTCCAAAGTGAGCTCTCATCAGGTATTCTTTTCCACCCTACCCAAAAGGGACAGTTTAGTTTTTTTTCCTTGAAATAATAATAAAAAACTTGCAATGATACAAGTTTTCTTAATGTCAAACTACTGAACTCCACTATTTATTCCAGCTCTTCTCCAGGGGTTCAAAGTTACATGTGTTTTTATTTTAAAAATCCTTTTTTTTTTTAAAAAAAAAATGCAGATCCAGCTTGAGGCATAATGCATTTTCTTCCAGTCTCATACTCAAAAATTCAGATTAAATAGTGACACACAGCTGTATTATCACACCATTAGCAGTGGATAGAGCTCATGCTCATGGAACCACCCAAGAAGTAGAGCCTGACAAAACTCAAACAGCTGCTGCTAAAGCCAGGCCAAGGATTACTCCACCCAGAGACATCACTCAAAAATCTGCCCTCTACCCGGGTTCTGAAAAAACACCCAAGTCAAAAAAAAATATAAACAACATCTATTAGCAAGTTCCAATCTTTCATCCATGGAAAAAGAGGAAGAGTCCACTGCTACTTGTCTGATACCAACAGAATCCGCTTTAGGCAGAGTCTAAATGTGAATGAAATATTAGTGTTAAGTAATTATTACACTCTTGGGTGGTAAGAGTGAAAAATAACACTTACTGGAAAAGATTTAATGGACCAGACAATTTCACTGTTCTCTGGAACCCATTTGACACTTCCAACAGTGGTTTTAAACTTGGGCGAGTCCGCATCGTTTGGAACCGGGATGTGAATCTCCACGTTGTTGGCAGTTGATCTACGCTTAAACTGACTCTTTGCCTAAAGAAAAAAAAAATAAAGCAGTAAAGCAGGGTCTCAGTATTTTCATGATGCTGGTGAGTTCACAGAGCTGTGAGACACACAGCTCCCCTCCACCCCAACCTGTTATCCTGAGAACCAGAACTGACACTGAGACCATAACTTAACAAATGAAGTCTACAAAGGTATCTAAAGTCCCACAGAAATACTGAATTCTTGTAGAAAAATGTGTATGCTGCTCATCAAGATTTGAAAACAAACAAAAGAAGACTAAAATTTGCCATAATTATTTAAGGATGTCTGACCTTGATCATGTACTCGATGCGGCTGTGAGAATGTTTCTCAATAACAGACTCAATCCAGATCAGGGGTTTTACCTGGTGGGGAAAAAACACATCACAGCTCTGACTTTTAGACAGAGTCACTAAAATGTTGCTTTCCCATAAGAATACACTCAATATGTCAACCACAGAGAACATGCAGCCTGTGGTGTTCAAAATGACAGAATTGTGGTTTTGTACAAAATAATTATACACAGGAGCAAGCACTGATACAGCAATGAGCAAATGTACAAGAATTATAGGTTTGAAAAGGAATATCTCAGATTAATCATTAATCCCTAATGACAAACACTTGCATCAGAAAATATTCAATACTTTAACATACTAGGGACTGAACTATTTATTTGCTATAGACCTTCTCTAGATTGAATTTTTTGACTCTTCTGAAACAAAGGCCATCTTTATCACCATGGCCGGCACAATCCAATAAAACTAAGTGACAAAAACTGTTGTTAACAAGCACAATGAATTGCTACACTGACATTATCTAGTTAGATTAAAAACACAGCCACAGTGTTTCAAAAACAGTTTCAATAGCAGCTGAAAATACAGAGATTTACTGCTAAGTTAAGTCTAAACTTTCTTCTTACTCCAGAAGGAGGGAGCGCTAAGTTTTGCTATAAACAGTTGACTGGAAAACCCACGTGCTGCTCACGTTCCAAGAAAACAAAATGCAGGCAAAGCCACTGTGGCTACAATCTAAACCATTCTCAAAAAGGCAAACATCCAGACTCACGTGGGTATTGAGCCGATACGACATGAGCTCAAATTCCCCATCAGGTGGAATGAAAGAGATTGTCCTGTCGTTTTCAAAGCGAGAGAGACGAACACACTGGTGAAACTTCACATCTTCCAGTTCTACTGATTTACTTTTCCCACCTAGCAGAAAACGCACAGGTCACACAAACTATGGTCCCAAGACTCACAGCAGCACAACTGCTGCCTGCTGACGTTCCTGCCTTACAGCCAACTTTCTAGGACTGGGGCAGTGACTGTCCCCCTGTGCGGGGCACTGCGGAGGCACCTCAAATCCTGGCATCAGTTTTGGGCCTCTCACAACAAGGAAAACACTGAGGGACTGCAGTGTGTCCAGAAAAGGAAACGGAGCTGGGGAAGGGGCTGGAGCCCCAGAAGTGGCTGAGGGAGCTGGGAAAGGGGCTCAGCCTGGAGAAAAGGAGGCTCAGGGGGGACCCTGTGGCTCTGCACAATTCCCGGGCAGGAGGGGGCAGGCAGGGGGTCAGGCTCTGCTCCCAGGCAGCACAGGACAGGACAAGAGGAAATGTCCTCAAGTTTTGCCAGTGCAGGTTTAGGTTATATTGTGAGAAAATTTCTTCACTGAAAGGATGGTCATGCATTGGCACAGGCTGCCCAGGGCACTGGTGGGGCCACCAGCCTTGGAAGTGTTCAAAAGGCCAGTGGATGTGACACTTGGGGACACGGGTTCGTGGTGAACACAGTGGTGTTGGTCAGCAGTTGGATCTCAAATTTGGAGGGCTTTTCCAACCTTTGTGATTCTGTGATTACAATGCTATGCAAGCATCCCAAACCTCACGACTCCAGATGGCATCTGTCATGATTATCACGATACTGCAACACTCACGGCCTGTATTATCGAAGAGAACTTTGTCATTCAAGCCCAGGCGCAGCTCCGGCATTCCTGACAGGAACACTCTCATTTTAATGGATCCAACAATCTCACTCCGTAACACGTTTCCGTTGGCACTGACCTGAACAAAGATGAAGAACAAGGTAAGACATCCTGGGTTTTCTTGGATGTATTTCTTATGAGGCATTAATCCAGTAGCGTGAATTAGATCAGGGAGCTGAAGGAGCACACACAGAGGAGGAAAGGACACATCCAAACATCAGCAATGCACAAAATTAAAGCATTATTTCTACTGGATTTCCTTGGGGGAATTTATTGATTACATTGCTTTAAATGTCACAGCACACCCTCCACAGTCAGACTTTTTATTGCAGGTTTTCATACAAAAAGCCGTTTTTAACACTTCTTACTACAATTCTCATGCAAAAGTCAAACTACAAGGTACCCACCAAAAGGTTAACAGACTCTATGACATCCAGGAACACCTCGTTTTTCCTGTATTTTATCCCTTCTGATCTCCATGAAACAGCGTTGGTAACAGTGGCAGGCGGGCGTGGGGCTCCAGTTTCAAGTTTGTGGCCTTCCTGAGTGATGTACCTTCACAACCATAGAATTGGCATTGCAAAAAAACAAATTCAATATTTTTGATAATTAGAACACACCAAAACATTTGTTTGCCCACAGAAAAAGGCTCAAAACATTCCAAGGGCTTTGTTACTGAAAGTGACGCAGAGTGATACTTACTCTTGTAAAATTTTACTATCAGTGGTTTGTGGATAACCAAAATCCATAAGCTCATCTAACAACTCATAAATAATAACAAAATTATCCCTAATGCTCTCTTCTTCCAGCTCCTTGAAATATTCAGAAAAAACCTGAAATGCAAAAACAGGAGGGAGAGGGAGAAGAACATTAACCGAGGAAGCGCAGCACATGCAGAAGGTATTCTTGCATCTAAAATAATAATCTTCTAAAGTTCCAACCCAGACCCCATACTTCCCAAACAGCATTCTGCTCAGATCAGCTCCAGCAAACCCACCACAATCAAAACAGATACAAAGAATCCTAGAAGAAGCTATTATGAAAAATATTTATTCGGGAGAAAATATTTTTCACACCAGGCACAGATGAACCAAACACAGATCTGTGTGAGGCACCATGACACACACACCAATTCACAGTCTCCACAGGTGCTCAGGTCCTGTGTAACTACTTACAGCACTGTGCCTCATCCTCTGCCTACACAGCTACAAAATACCAGTGCCCTTATTAGTAGTGAAGAAAATAGCTCTACAAAATGATAAAAGATAACGTAAAATTGCTATTATCTAAGTTCTTAAAAAATGTGAAAGGTCTATGCACTTCTGTTTAGACAGAAAAGAACACAAAGGTTACTTTTGAAATATACTCACCTGAACTACTTTATATAAAAATGAAAACACCAGTGATACACAAGCATTTTTCTTAGAAGTTGCAACAACTGAAAAAGGATGTTCAGGAATGTGCATTTAAAACAAGTTTACTAAGAGCATTTTAAAAAGCCTAATTTTAGACAATTGGAGTTGCCTAGAAGATTGATGCATTAACTTCTTAACAGCACCTATGTTCTACAGAGATATGAAGATAAACATTCAGGAAGTCATTAATTAAAGTAAAATGAATAAAAATACTTTTCTGGACCTTATACTGCTGGTGTATATTACACTACATAAAGCATAGAAAAACCTTATTTAATATAACCAACATTACTGAATACAGCCTCTTTATACCACTTCACTCATTCTCTGACTCCACTTTGACATTAAAAAACTCCAAACCAGTAACTGTTGGCATGTCAACACATTGGGGCATAAAGGATACGATACAGGTTGTTATGCTTAATCCACATGAAACGAACTCCTCCATGTGCTAGGATAGGAGAAAGCGTCCCTTCTTCTTCCTTTTCCATAAGGATTGGCATAAAATGTTCCACCTCTGACATGTCCACATCTCCACGATAATTCCGACAGATCAGAACCTATCAAGAAAGCAACCAAATCCTTGTTTTTTCTCTTTCACTTGCTTTTCCTCTTTCATAAGGACGTTATCATGCAAGACATTAAATGCTTGAAAAGCCCCTTTAGAGTCATCCAGCTTCCCTCGAGCCTCTCTGCATTTATAAGTGCAAATCACAATGCCAAAATACTTTGACGATTAGAACGCAAGTACCAATATTTAATTGCAAAGTCATGGATTAGTATCTTCCAGACCTACCCTTCCCCTATTACTGCTCACGCTCTAACAATGACTTTAGGATAGGAACACACCCAACTCCCGTGAGGCAAAGCAGCCGCACTAACGGTAGAGATTATTGCCCTGGGCATGCCGCCTCACTCAACATCTCTAGCGGCGAGGGGCTACAGGCCACAACGCCCCTGTCCCCGCTCGGCTAATGCGGGGCTGGCCGCGAGGCGGTGCCGGGAAGCGGAGCGCGGCACCCGCAGCCCTCACAGAGGCGGCGGAACCCCCAGCTCGACGCCGGCGCCGCTGAGCCCCGCGGCCGGGCCTCACCTTCCCCTTCAGGTCCAGCACATAGACGGCGCTGGCCGACATCGCCGGGCCGCGTCCCGCCCTCTCCAGCTTCCGCTTCCGCGGGAAGTGGCGTCAGAGCCGGAACCGGCGGCTCGCGCAGCGACGCGCGCGCTGCGGCGGAAGGACACGGCGAGTAGGAGGTTCCGTTAAATAGTCCCGCTGAGGCGGGGCCAAGGCACACGGAGCACCCGGGGCTCAACGGCGCCCGCGGCCGGACGCAAGTCGGGCTAAGAGTGTGCCGATTTAAGCGGCGCGTTGGGATTTCGAACTTCAGGATACTCGTTATGCCTCAGAGGGGATAAGAACCGTAAAAGCAGGTTCGGCGCTTCCAAAACTACACACACAAACTTTGCTCAGCGCACCGCCCCGATTTTATAGTTATACCAGCACCAAAAAAGGGATGAAAGCAACGTTTAAATAAGTTACATCGAAGTTACAAGTTGCAGTGGACTCCTCTGAAAGAGCTCATTGATGCATATATGAAAAATGATACTGTTTTCCACAAAAATCGGATTCAGTACCCGCTGGACATCGAGCCAGTAATGAGACGCTCGAGAGACAAGCTGACAATTTATTTCAGAGTTGCACAAGCCTGGGTGCTCGGTGGGATTCCAGAAATCCACCACATCAGCTATCAAAACTTGGACATCACTTAGAGCTTGTTGGCTGTTCTCTATTTCATGCATTAAACCTCCCTTCTTGCTTATTAGGCTTGAAAGTATACAAAGATCGATTGTCTTTCGTAAGACAATTTTACATATTTCACATTTGGCAACATGGCCTCTAACAGAACTTGATAGAAAGTAATTATACAATTCACATAACTTACAAGAGAAGCTTAAATGTGAGACTCTTCACTTCAAAAAGGGAGAACTGTTAGAACCAGAGAAATAAACGAATGTTTTCCATCTGTCTCACAGCAATTAGTTTTGGCCTTAATCTCACTATAAACACAAAAAACCAGCCCTCTGCATTGACATAAACCAGAGCTCCTCAGCCCAGAGGAGACATGGCTGTATATTTGGTTTTTAAAAACAAGACTATAAAATAAGACATTATAAAGTCATAAAAGCTCAGAAGATATAATAGACAATATGGAGAAAAGACAGATTTACATGGCAACCCTGCTTGATACAAACAAAACACAACTCCAGCTCCAGAGCCATGAAAAGCAGCCTGGTCATTTAGTCCAGCTGACTTTGGGAATGTCGTAATGCTCAGTCAGAGTATCCAAGTGCCTGTTGAAGTCCTGGGAGAGAGAAAGAGAAAGAAAAACGTGCTGACATCACCATGTTGAACCACAAGATCCCCTGGGTCCCAGCTTGTGTTTTCCAGGGTGAAACAGTTCCTTCAGCCCAACAACAAACACACGCTGGCCTGAGGTACTCGGGATGGTTTTGCTCACCTCCACTCGCTGCTTGTGGGTTTTGGACGCTTTCTTCAGGATCCGCTCCATTTGCTGCAGGAGACACAGAAGTGCCGATTACTCCCGACACTCGCAGCCCCCCCAGCGGCCGCACCCGAGGGGAGACGGGGGTTTCTAAAGCCTTACCCGCTTCTCCTGCATCTTTTCGTAGGCCACTTGCGCCGGGGTCCGCTTGTCCAGTCCGCGCTTCTTCTCCTCCTCCTGCTTCTTGCTGCTTACGATCTGCTCCAGGATCTGGGCCTTGTCTTTCGCCTTCTTCTTCTTCCTGCGGGGAGAGCCCGGTCAGCGCTCAGTGCAGGGCTGTGTATGCCCTCCTCGCCCACCGTTCTCCTCGCCCCTCCTCACCAGCACCGTTCTCCCCTGGCTCCCCCCGGCCCCTCACCGCTTGCCGGCCCCCAGGGCCCCGCCGCTGCCCTTCAGCCGCAGGGGACCGCGCTGCACCGCCTCGTAATCCGCCATGGCGGAGCGGCCGCGCCCGCGCCCCCTGCCGGCACCGCCGCGGCCGGGAGCCGCACTCGAGCCCCGCCCGGCGCCTGCGTGAGGGCAGCCGAGGCGGCACCGAGCACTCGCGGCTGCGTGAGGGTAGCCGAGGCGGCGCCGGGCGCTTGCGGCTCCGTGAGGGGAGCCGAGGCGGCAATGAGCGCTCGCGGCTGCGTGAGGGTAGCCGAGGCGGCGCCGAGCACTCGCGGCTCCGTGAGGAGAGCCGAGGCGGCAATGAGCGCTCGCGGCTCCGTGAGGGGAGCCGAGGCGGCGCCGGGCGCTCGCGGCTCCGTGAGGAGAGCCGAGGCGGCAATGAGCGCTCGCGGCTCCGTGAGGGGAGCCGAGGCGGCGCCGGGCGCTCGCGGCTCCGTGAGGGGAGCCGAGGCGGCAATGAGCGCTCGCGGCTCCGTGAGGGGAGCCGAGGCGGCGCCGGGCGCTCGCGGCTCCGTGAGGGGAGCCGAGGCGGGGCTGAGCGCTCGCGGCTCCGTGAGGGGAGCCGAGGAGGTCAATGGGCGCTCGCGGCTCCGTGAGGGGCACCGGGACGGGCCCTGCCCGGCCCCTTCGTGAGGGGAACCGGCAGTGAGCCCAGTCTGAGGGTATCTCCGTGAGCGGAACAGAAGCGGAACTCGCAAAATGTGGAGTATGTCAAGATTATTTTAAATTAGAATGTTTTTTAAAATGCAAACTCCTTGTATGCTTTCAAACCTAATCAGCAAGAAAGGAGACCTAGCAGCTAGCGGCCCTTAGTCAACGACATATGGGAACTAACAAGCTTTAGGGATGCATTAAATCAAAATGTTAATGCATGTATGTATACATTGATAATTCGGCAAAGGCCTCGAGGTCTGTATATCCTACAGCTGAACTATCTTCATTGTAACACTTAAGATCATGTCTAAGGGCCAAAAAGACCCTGCCCGGGTGCAGACCCTTCCCCATTGCATGTGGAGATAGCTGTGGATTGGCTAACTTGTATGGAAATTAGTAAATAATCTTAATAGAGAGGCTGATCTTGGAAAAAGACTGACTCTGAACTTCTGTAAATAATGGTGTGGGAAGTCCAGTGGGGTGTGTTGGTTTTGTAGAAACCCCCCAAGCATCCATGCTTGTGCAAGTAATGTCTCTCTCAAGTGTGTAATTATTGGCCTGTTGCACACTACATAATAAATCTGATTTTGAGGACAACAGGGTGGAATTGCCTTGAGGAGAACACCCAGAGATCCAGGCTACACCAGGAGAAACCTGCTCCATCCCTCCCCACACTTCTTGTTGCACCCTGAACAGAACCACTCCAGATAGTTTTTGCTGGGTGAAGATGCCCTGAGGAGCAAGCTCGCCCCAGGAATGGATCTTCCAGCAGCCAGAGGGAACCAGTGACCCAGAAACAGACACTTTATAGTTCCATGAAAAAGCAGCCTGCCACATGCCAGCAGCCAGTTCCTCTTTTTTCCCCTTGTTTTTCATCTTTCATACAGCCTGCAGAATCACATTTCTGCTCACATGTATAAACTACACACACATCTTTTCAGTGTAAAGGCCATATATGCATCAGTGTAGATGAATGTCATGCTAATAACCATTAATTAGTAGTAACATACATCAGCAGATGATGCAGAGGAAAGGGAGTGAGCAGACTTTATGGGCACTACCTCCAGTACAAGCTACCATCAGCATTAGTGTGTTATAATGTGCATTAAGGGAAAATACTGATACAGGCTGCCCAGAGCAGTGGTGGAGTGACCATCCCTGGAAGTGTTCAAAAAACGTGTGGATATGGCACTCGGGGGCACTTGGGGACATGGTATAGTGGTGACCTTGGCAGTGCTGCATTAATGGTTGCACTCCATGACCTAAAAGGGCTTTTCCAACCTCTACAATTCTGACTATATGAAGTAAGAAGGAAAGGAGGAGGGGCTACCAAATTCCCATCATTTGGTGTTAAATTTTAAAGAAGGAAAACGCTACTAACATTTTTCAGTTAATTCACCATATGTGAAGGCAGGAAAAAGCAGGATCCACTGGGTCTACCTGCAACTGAAGAGCACTAATGAGCAGCCATTACTTATTTGGCTAAATCCTGTAACCTGAGTCTCCGTGGTGCACACAGGAGACGGGTGAATGCTGCTGCATAAGAGCCTCAAGCAGCCACACTAAAGATTTGATGAAATGCTCTTATTATGATACTTTGCAGCCTGTAGAAGTTGGTTACCTGATCCTCTGCTGTACCTGAGCCTCATTGTTACAGCATTTAATAACTGAATATCCAGAGGACCTCTAAAGGTGTCTTTGAGGAAAGAACTGACAAGAGTCAGTATTCCCAGCTCAAAATGGGCAACAAGCAAACCATTTTCACTCAAGAGCAACTGGATGCATATCAGGTATAAAGCGAACTAAATGGCTGTTTGGACAGGACATTGAATAATGGTAAAGATGTTGTTTGGTTTCTTAAAACAACATATTTTAAAAATGAATAAATAGAAGTACTGAATTGCAGCAAAGATTTTAGTAACGTAGTTTGATTTTTACATCAAAAGGAAGGGTTGTAAGGTACTCCTAATTGTATGCCAAAAGGACATCTTTAATGCTTACACATACACTACAGTATAACTTCATTTAAGTATGGGAAAAGTTTGGAGCAATGCATGCTAAAAACTGTCATTACATGTTATACCTTTTCTTATTTCCTAGGACTGCACATTTTTCACAAGGAAAGAAATTCTGAGGTGAGTCTTCTGTATGCATGTTGTGAGTAAAGGGCAGAGATTGCTGTAAAGGCAGGTTACATATGGGGTAAAGTATTAAAAAATAATTTAAAAATGGATTTACTCAAATTTAAAGTGATACCTTGGTGTGATCTGAGCAGTTTGGTTGGCTTTTTTCATTTACAAACCCTATCCTAAACTGAGTCAGAATTCTAAATTTTGTGGTAATGTACTAGTCCCTCTTTATTTATTAGAAATAAATGTAATGAATTATGTCTTAGTGGCAGTGATGTCCACGGTTCTCTCACATGGTTTTCAGACAGATGCTTCAAAGCATACTTTTATTCTCTGGAATACTTGCTGGTTTATGGAAACTTTAATGATTGTGTCAAGTTTTCTTCATGTTTTCTTGTAAATGATTACACTGCTGCTCCAAGATGCATTTTTTCTGAAGCCTTCACGTGCCTCATTGAACTCCCTATTTAATCTCTGGCCAAAGGATCTGACAAAGGCAGGATCAGGATTCTGTTTGGGTGGGAACAAAAGTGAGAGTCCTCACTGAAAACATGAACTTGTTCTCGTTTTGTAAGAGTTTGGCTGCGTGTCCTGTGTAAGCATTTTCACCTGACAGTTTTATTGTGAAGCTTGGTATTTTTCACCAGCTACACTATGTTGCTTGTTTTAATAATGGTTTTTCCAACAAAAAACATACTGTTACTTAGTGACCGATGCCCACCTGGTAACGGATGCAAAGTGTGAAAAATGAGGTGGAAAAGCACCTTGTTCTCAGGAGTCTGAAGAGCCCGTTCAGCCACCAAGCCTTTGTGTGTGTGTCAGGCTGTTTTACAGGTACCGCGATCTGGCCCCGCAGCTCGTCCCCCTCGACTACTCTGCCAGCCCAGCCGTGACTCTGCCCTACGAGCTCATCAGCAGCATGCCAGAGCTCAAGGTACCGAGCACTCCACTCAGTGACACATTTCAGTTCCATCTACCCTTTATGAATAATTTGATCCACCACTAATTGCTGGGAGGCTTACATAGAAATAAATTTGGGCTATTGAAGTCAAAGTCTTTCTGGAAGCTTCTAGTAATTCCTAGAAAACACGCTGAAACAGCACAAAGATTAAACAGGGTGCAGCTGTGTCTGCTTCTGACCCAGCATTAGACAAGAATTTAAAGGCAGAAAGGGGAGAATTTGCTAAAAAGGTGTTTCAATAAAAACAGACTTGCTGCACTTGCCTTACCAATGCTAGTGAGGATGACCTTCCCTTGCTGCTGTGCTCTGTTTCCCAGGACAACCCATTCCGCCAGCGGATAGCAGAGGTGTTCTCAGAGCACGGAGATGGCAATATGACTTTAGATGATTTTTTGGACATGTTTTCTGTGCTAAGTGAAATGGCTCCCAGAGACCTGAAAGCTTATTATGCTTTTAAAATTTATGGTGAGTGAGAGATGTTTAAAAACTAAGTGGGGAAATCCTGCAGCTTCATGTAGGGCTGCAAAATCCTCACTTTGTCACCATAATGATTTCTAGTTACCATGTCTTTTAATTGCACTTGAATGTTTGTTCTCTGTCTTCTAAAAACTTCTGGTTTTCTTTATCCTTTTGTCTCTAATTTATTTGGTATTAAGATTTACTACAGAATTTACAACTTAAAATTATCTGCAGTTTTCAAGAGCTGATAAACATTAAGAAATATTTCTGTCTGAGGGACTGCTTGGAAAAGTACAGCACAGGAGATTTGGCTGCCTGTGAATCTCTGGGGTGGATTTGGGAGGGGGAGGCAGAGAAACACACTGCAGCCTTTTTTCTCCAAGGACAAATGTAAGGATTTTTTTTTTAAAGTACCCTTTACAGTTTCTTTCTTTATGATCAGCTAAAGACAAACAACATATCAAACCAACATAATTTTGCTGGAATGACTGAATGATGGCTAGGCTATGTTTAGCCATTAAACTACTTACAGTTGTTACCCTTATGTAAGAAAAGGAGAAATTAAGATATTTTTATTTTGTACCTCATTTCTTTTATAAATAGATAGTGGTAACTTAATTTCTGATTTGAGAGTTTTGATAAAAATCCATCACAGCCTGGGAACCAAACCCTTCTATTGGGTCCTGGCAAAAAACCCCATGAAAAATGCTGATTTCTGTCGCTTTAAATTAACTTTGTCTCCTTTGCCAGACTTCAACAATGATGATTACATATGCAAATCAGATCTAGAGAAAACTGTTAACAAATTAACCCGAAATGAACTGACCCCGGAAGAAGTCAGCCTTGTGTGTGAAAAGGTGATTTACGAGGCTGATGTGGACAACGATGGCAAGCTGTCCTTGGCAGATTTTCAGCATATGATCGTACGAGCTCCAGATTTCCTCAGGTAATATTTGCTTTTAATTTCTAACATAAAATTATCTTAGTTTCCTTGTCAGAAACCTCTGAAGTGTGTGTTTACATCTCCTCAGCATTTGCAGATCACCACTCTTCCCTTGCAGGTTCTAGTAGAGCTGCCCACTGCAAACACTGCAAAAATAGATGCTTGAAAAAGCCTGGAGGCTTCTTGACTTGCTTTTGAACTTCCAAAGTACTTTTTACATGCTAAAAGGTCCTTGTAACTTAAAAAGTTAGCATTAGTGCTTAGGCTACACGATAAATGCATGGTATTTGCTCACTCAGTGCTTAACATAGTGTTAATGTGGTTTCTGGTGCACATCTTACACAAAACAACACTCAAATCTTCAATTTATTTAATGCACCCAGTCTTTGCTTTGAAAAAAAAAAGTTTCCAGTCTATCACAGAGTCCTACAATTATGTAGTAATTCCTTTTAAAAGAGTGATACGTAAGTATCATGACTTCCTTTTTTTAACAGCACCTTTCATATTCGAATCTGAATCTAGTCAGCCACGGGGACGGGAGCGCTCTGGGGCTTTCAACAGCTCTTGAGATAACCAGCCATGAGAGCACAAGATGAGAAGGGGCAAAGAGGACAACTTCTGGTAACAGAACACTCAGAGAACTGTCTTTCATTTCTCTCTTTCAAGGGAACAATTAATTAACCTCTTCATCAGGATTTCCCTGCACTTTAGCGAAATGTCTACTCCCTACTCTCAGCGAGAGCAAACCTGGCCTGGACACTCAGAAGGGAAGTATTTTTTTTTAAATTCCGACATCACCAGGCAGTAAAGGAACTTGTCTCAAACGATAACCTCTAAAAATTCACCCAAAAATGTCTTAACCAGTAAAAAATCCCTTTAGTTTCCAAAACCTAAGTAACTCCTCTGATTACTTATGGTTTTAATAAACTGTCCAATGAATCAATTCCTGAAGTATTCTCCCACAGTGCAGGATTTACAATGAAAAAGTCAGCATAGTTTAGACATAAAAGAGTCTACCTACCCCAGGTCCTGTCCCTCTTCTCCATTTTCAGAAATCCCCTGTTTTCCACGCCCACTAGGGTCCCTATGCACAAATGATTAATAGGACTGAAAACTGAAGTTTGTAAAATTCTCTTTTCATAAGAAGTTTATTTGTGCAGTGCTCAGGGTCCTGTACAAGAGAGTAAAAACAGACATACTGTAATAGTTTTGTTTTAATGCAAACATGAAAATCAATGAAAAGTGTTTAAGAAAGCAGTTGTAATGTGGGAAGGGTGGCAGCCAAAAGTGATCATTCGAAAAATACAATTTACAGTTATTTTTACAACTTTTGGGATGCGTTACATTCCCTTCAAAACAAAGTCATAAGTCCCAACTCACACTCACTGTGGAACAGATGATTCCTGCAGAAAGGCTGGGGAGACCAGTTAACCAGCGAGTTACCTTTATCAACCACAGCAACTCCAGGGATCAGTGACAGAAGGGTCAGGGAATAAGGCAGCCTGGAACATTCAGACTGCAGTTACCATTCACATTCCTTTGAACAGATGTTTAGTTAAGCCAGAAATGAAGATGCAAGTTAGTCATCCTTTTTCCCCAAGCTCTCCAACTTCTACAAGCACAAAGGAGCCCATCCTCACACAGCTGTTTGTGCATTCCCCTTGCAAGTCCAAGAGAAGAAGGAATCATGGCAGTTTTCAGCATGATCATCAGCCAAAACCACCATAATAACCCCTCAGCAATCACCAGGGAGATGATCAGCATCTCATATAAAAGGAGAAATCAAATAATTTTCAGCAGCAGTAGAGATTTAAAATAATCCATAGGATTTATAAATCTGAGGCTGAAAGTCTGATGCTGGCATAAGCTTCTGATGTCAGGAAACATGAGCTGTGCCTGTCAGCACAGCACATAGACAACACAAGTGTTAAGTGTTAGAACAGCAGCTCCACTATTTATTGACACACTGACAGGTCTCCACCCCAAGGAGTGACAACTCTGCAACGTACTGCAACCAGCCTCAAAATAAGGTCATCCACAGAATTCCATGATACTCACTGAAGTAAGGGAATCTGACGACATGCTCAAAAATAGGTTTGTTTCTCTGCAAAAAACGTTAATCAATTACCTGGCATTTTAGTGGTATTTAGACACTGAGAATGTGTAGTAAGCAGATAGTTTTGCAGACCTACCTCCGTTCCTCAGTTTTACAGATTTTGTACCTAATTTCTGACTTTTTCCTCCTTATTCAAGAAAGCTTAGACACAAGTAGACTACTGTACCTCTCTGACAATTGTATTTTCCATTACATTCATAGTTAATAAACACAGTAATCGAATGATGTGATGGAAACTTCTCCTAGATTTGATGCCTGTGTTTAGTGGCACACAGCTAAGCCCATGTGCGGTGCAGTCTTTAACCTTTTCCTCTTACACTTGCATTTTAAATTTCATGTTGCTTACACAGATCTAATGTCTGTGTAGAGCCTTCATACCCAGAGGTACAGTGATGACTGCAGTCAGTTTGAGACTTCCTGAGATCAAGCAATAATGCTGTTGTTCGTAAACCCAACCATTTCAAAGGAAATAATGTCATAATTAGGTATATAAACACATGCAACAACCAGTGTAAATTTAAACAGAAGGTATTCACATACAAAGAATTCTGAATGAAAGAGTAATTTCAGATTTAGAAAATGAGTGAAAAATCACAATACTGTCGTTCAGGTATTACCCATTTGTAAATGAATACAGTTTGCTTTCCCATCTTGAGGTGAGTTATTGATACAGTCCACAGGCAAGAACCAGAATCATGGCAGACCTATGGTATCAAGTCAGATAAACCACCAATTTTCCAGTCACTCTGAAAAAGAAATCTGGCTCAGCATCTGGCTGTAAAAAGCACAAGATAGATTCTTATTATAACTACTACAGTTATTACTAAGCCAGAAGCAAACTGTTACAGTTATGTAGGAAATTCAGCCTGTCTTATCACTGCCCCAGTTGTGCCTCAGTCATTTATAGAAGCACTCACAAACTTTTTAAAACAGCCTTAGCTCAAGACAGAGGTGCTGCTTGTCCAGTCTACAGCTCTGTGTTAACTACACTCTGAAGCACACACTGTCTAGAAGCCTCCTTAGTAACTTAACATGGTTTTATCCTACAAATACCTCTGTGTGTAAATCCACTAAAGGGCATGTTCATCAAGTCCTCATGCTAAAAAGCCACAAGTAAACAAAAACCCAAACCATCATAAGGTTCTGGTGAGAGGAAAGCTTTAATCCGGAAAGAGATCATCTAAATGCATCTAAAATGCATTTTTATAAACCAGTAAGTTACACAGTGAAATCTTCTTCCATTTTGGAACAGGCAGTATTCCTGTTGGGCCCAATTGCATGCTGCAGATTTATACAGTTTAATTGTGAATCCAACAGATACTTAACTACAAGAACACCTTTTAGTACTACTCTGAGGCCCAGAGTTCAATACCACAAACTTGAAGAAAACAAAACTGGTTAGTAAATTCCACAACTCCAAATCCAACTTCAACTTCACCCTTAACTGCAGCTGTCAATGTAAACAGAGCATGTTTCAGTTGCAGCAGGCTGCAGGACACAGGTGCTGTGCTCAGTGCAGTCAGGTACAGCACTGCTCAGTCCCTGGCAGCAGCCCTGGCAGCTGGCGCTCTCACCGCTCCTGCCATCGCTCTAATGCAGTCAGGCTCGCAGCCCCTGACCTGGGAGCAAGCACCCCCACAGCTGCACTGGCTCTGGCGTTTCACACACTGCAATGTGCTGGGCTGGGCTGATGGGAATGAGGAACACAGAGAGCTCCTGTGAGAACAGGCTGTTGCTGCCTGACGGGGCAGTCACCCAGCAGCAAGGCCAGTGTCAGTCTGAGAGCCTCTCTGCAGAAAGTGTTCTGATGTGCAACGTTGATTTGCGTAAGTGAGCAAGTGTGCTTAGGAGCACACGACTGGGAGCAGTGCACTACATTTCCTTGTCATGATTTAAAACTACCTACTGTAGCTTGATAGGTTTAGAGTCTTTCCCAGGGAGTGGTAAAAATCACCCCACTGTAAGGTGATGGATTTTGTGTGTCTCCCTGCCTGACCCTGGTTCTCCAAGAATAGATGTCAGATCATCTGTACAGGACTCAGTGTAGCCATCAGCTCCTGTTAAACATGTCTGAATGTCTGGAGTACTTAATTAAACACAGTCAAATCTAATATGGATGAATTACCAATGGTAAGGACCCTTCTATTTACAGCACATATTCTTTTTTAAAAAATATAGAGATTCCTTTGAGGAGAATTTTTTTAAAACTTCAATTGTACTTGTGGATTGTCTAGAGTAACACAACTGAGTAAGAGGCAGATAAAGGAGTTTCTCTGCAGGAGTAAAGAGGTGGAGCTGCAGAAGGCTCCCTCGTACCTCCTGGGAAGGCATCAGCCTGCACTGCTCATCCTGGTGCATTTGTGGGATGCTCTCATGCCACTGTTCTGTGTGCAGCTACAAATTGGATATGCACATGTACCATGTATGCACACCTGGACTTCATTACAGTGGCATTTAAGTTTCTTATTTTGATCACAACTTCATCTTTCTAAACTGGATACGTGACAGATATGAATGAAGACTGAAGTCTGTCAGCAATGCTGCTGCGTCCCAGGTCACGTGATCCATTCTTCCTCTGCTAGACAATACACACCCCGTGGCAATCTGACAAAAATAAACTTGTTTCATCTCCAAAATTGAAGAGTCAGACAGTTACCAAAATAAACCATTTCTTATTCAGATGGTCACAAAGTGACAAGGTATGTTGGGAGCACTGAGTCCACAGAAAGAGGAAACCTCACTTAGCACAGGCACAGTCCAGCTCAGATTAAGGCCGTGTCCCTCACAGAAGAACACATCGGAAAAAGCTGCTTTTCTTTTGCTGGTCTTGTGTGATTTTGACTCCCTGGTTGCTGCCTTGAGGGCTATTGCCTTCCTGAAGATGGAAAGAATATCCAGTTACTTATTTATACTCAAGAGATTCTTCATCTGGTCATTCTGTTGAACCAAGCCTGACATACACAAAAACCTCTCCCACAATCAATAAGAAGAATTATCAAGTCTTACACCAGCCACGATAAAAAACTGGAGAACTGCATCTGAAATGCAGAGACAGGCAACATCAGAGCACACTTTGACAAACTAAAAATAAAAACTTCTAGAACTTTCAGTGATCCTTCATGAAAGAGACTATGATACATTTTTTATACACTGTAACAGTTCTTGCAATGTGGCTTTTGGTTTGCTTGTTTTTCCTATCTAAATCCAGCATGGATGAAATCAGTTACTCACCAACTTTTTGTCCATTTTTGCTTTGATATCTCTCGCAAGAGTGAAAAATGCCTGTGACAAGTCCAACAGTTCAGTGTTACAGGATAAATAAAATGTTTTCTAACAGTTTTGTTTAGCAATAAGCTGCCTTCCCAAGTTTTGACATACTACACAAGAACAGTATTTTTCCCTCTGCTCCTTCTCTAGCTCCTTCTTTCTGAGCCCCAAAGCCTCACTGGCCCCTCCAGCCAGGGTCTGTGCTGCAAGAAAACACTTAACAACCCTTCTGTGGCACCCAACAATGGAGTTCTGCATCCCACCAGGATGGGCAACTGTTCCACACTGCTGCTTTGCACAAAGAGGACAATAAATACGAGAGAAAGGCATTAGTACTTACATTCTCTATGTTTATATTTGCTTTTGCACTGGTCTCCATGAATTTAATCCCGAAACTTGCAGCAAGCTGAACAAAAACAGATTGCACATTAGCTGAACAACTGCAGGAACAGCTCCAAACACACCCCTGAGCACAGCATCTGTCCCTGCTGCCACCAGTCAGTGGAGTTGGGGATTTACTCATGCAGAACAATTTGCAAAAATCAGGAATTAAATCTCACTGCAATTGGCATCTGATCTCACTGGCTTTGCTATGCTCTTTTACATTCTGCACACATTTTAACTTGCTGTTTCTTGTTTCTTGCACAGCTACCTTGTCAGTCTTGTAACAACCACAGAGCAGAAAAAAACTCTGCCTCAATGAACTAACATCTGACATCGGAAAAGACAATCCCATCTACCTTGTCTCACAGACATTTTCTCTGTGTCCAACTCTAGCATCCTTTTAGAAAAGTCCCGCTCACTGCCTTGCATTTGTTAGATAATTGACAAGAATACTTGATGCAGGTTCTGCTTTTGATCCCAGTGGGGAAAAGCATTGCCAGGACATTCAGTCATTCCACTCAGGCACCCCACTGTGCTACCATGGCAGACAAGCATCAGTGCTGAAAAGCCTAAGTCAAAATACATCAAAGCCACAGCACTCACCTTCTCCCCCTGCTCTCTAGAGACTTGTCTTTTGTCATTTGCATCACATTTGTTCCCCAGGATCATTTTTTCAACATCTGGAGAGGCATGCTGAGACAAACATAGACCAGAGACTTGGGCTTGGCTTTTGTAGATAAACATTGTCAGACAGATGAGGCACCGTTGAGTACCCAAACCAGAGATGCCAGGCCTGAGAATCTTCCAGAGATTTCCAGGCTCCCACCAACCCCTTATCCCAGCATGTGACCTGCACCATGGCAATTATTGGATCAGTTATTGTGGCAGGAAACGGTCACATTAGGTGCCCTCAGAGTATAGGGGCTACAGCCCTCACAACAAATCCCCATCAGCCAAGGTATTCCAGAGCTATTACTGATTTCCAGCCCACTTATCTTTCGAGTACCCCGCAGCGCATTCAGTAATACTTCTGAAGCAATTAAAGCTTCAATTACTTTCAGAGGAAAAAATGACACCTCTAACAGTCTAGTAATAAGGAGAGAAATTACCTCTTCAATATTCCTCACCCAGTTCCGAATGTTTTCAAAAGACTTTTCGTTGGTGATGTCATACACTAACATAATGCCCTAAAGGAAATGAAAAAGATTGTTTCAGCAGGAGTTAAAGGTTTATCCATAGCAGCGAGGAGCATCTCAACAGTGGCTATTTTTAACAACTGGTTCCCAGTTAATGGCAGTGAGATAAGGTGTGCAGGACATGTATTCATAGAGCAAAGCACGGAGGAAGCTGCCTTTCCAAAGTCCTGTATCATCCCAGCACAGCTCCAGCTGCACCAGGAGCAGGAGCACAGCTGTGAGAGTCCAGCCTGGCAGACCATGCTGCGAGAGGGTCAGCTGTGAGTGTTCCACCTCAGACCCAGCTGACTGACCCACCCAGCTGGGTTTATCACGAGCCCCGTCACAAAATCACCGATTTGCTCCTACCATGGCTCCCCTGTAGTAGGCGGTTGTGATGGTCCGGAACCTCTCCTGCCCGGCTGTGTCCCTGGAACAGACAGAACCTGGCGCTCACACAAACCGCCTCCACAGCAGCTCAAGGTAACACTACCAAAAGACTTAAACAAATCTGAACCAGTCTTCAGAGCACTAGAACTACCTGTTGGGTTCTAAGATGCCATAAACTACTGAACAGGACAACTGGGTAAAAACCCATCACATCGCCACGCACACCACACAGCCCCGGCTATCAGACGCTCACTGCAGCAGAGAAGGCTTACCAGATCTGCAGCTTGATTCTCTTGCCATCGAGTTCTATTGTTCGAATTTTAAAGTCGATACCTAAAACGAGAACCGACTCCTTTACTCACACGTCCTGCCCAAAGGCCAAATCCAGCGCTTTCCCCTCAGTGACGCCGCTCAGTTTCACGTCCTTAGTGCTCCCTCCCCGCTGCTCCCCGGCACCGCCCGCACCGGCCGGAGCGGCCCCCCACGGACGGGACCGGAGCTGCGCCCCACGGACGGGACCGGAGCCGCGCCCCACGGACGGGACCGGAGCCGCCCCTCACGGACGGGACCGGAGCTGCGCCCCACGGACGGGACCGGAGCCGCCCCTCACGGACGGGACCGGAGCCGCCCCTCACGGACGGGACCGGAGCCGCCCCCCACGGACGGGACCGGAGCCGCCCCTCACGGACGGGACCGGAGCCGCCCCTCACGGACGGGACCGGAGCCGCCCCTCACGGACGGGACCGGAGTCGCCCCCTCACGGACGGGACCGGAGCCGCGCGCCACGGACGGGACCGGAGTCGCCCCTCACGGACGGGACCGGAGCCGCGCGCCACGGACGGGACCGGAGTCCCCCGCCGCGGCAGCGACCCCGCCCGCCGGTGCCGCGGAGCCCCCGAGCGGGACCCCCGGGCGGGCCGCTTGTAGCGCAGCGAGGCGCGGCCCCGGCGGGCGCTCACCGATGGTGGAGATGAAGGTGGCGTTGAAGGCGTCCTCGGAGAAGCGGAACAGGGCACAGGTCTTACCCACGCCCGAGTCGCCGATCAGCAGCAGCTTGAACAGGTAGTCGTAGGTCTTCGCCATGTTGGTGGCACCAGCCCCGCCCGCCACACGCTCATTGGCCGAGCTCGGCGGGGACCGCACGGAGCCGGCACGCCATTGGCGAGCGGCCGTGCCCCGGGTGTAAGCGGCTCTGCGATTGGCTGTCGGCTCCACCGCCTGTGTGTCGTCACTTCCTGTACGGACCGGCTAGATCGGGCGGCTACAGTGACGTCACTGTCCAGCGCCGTGACGTCACCCCAGCAGCGGTACAAAAAGTCGCGGAGGCCTCGGACTGTGAGAAATTGTTTAATATGAAACGGCAGGGACAGGTGCCCGCGGGGCGGCGCCGCCGCTCGGGTGCAGCTTCTACTGGGGTTTATATGCAAGGACTTAGGAACCGTGAGGAGCAGGCAGGCACGGCCGTGCAGCGGCCCCGGCAGGGCAGGGCAGCGCTCCGGGGGCTGCCCAGAGCCCCTCGTGCGGCTGCGCTGCTCATAACTTAATCGGCTTTTCCAGGACACAGAGAGAGAAAGGAGAGAGGGGCGATGCAGGAACAGGGCTGGCTCCTGTTGGCTGCTGTCAGCTCTGCGCCTCTCATATACAGTTCAGTTCATTTAGCGTCTGGTCCAGTGTCTGGTGCAAGCCCAAGTTCTCCTCCTTGGCTTGAGCAAGTTTTTCTGGAGAGAGAGAAGAAAACCACAAGATTTAAATTACATTATTCTATAGCCTTTCCTCTTTAAATAAAACTTGGGGTAACTTACCTTCGTATTTAAGATGCCTTTGTAGCTATAGCATCAAAACAGGGCCAGTTTTTTGTAATTTCTGTCCTTAAGGGAGGTTTTTGGACACGTCTCATGAGATGTGAAAAGACCTGTGTTTTAATGTGTCATTTATAGGACACATCCTGCTGGGTTTTCCTTGGACTTTTGGAGGTTTTTAAGCAGGCTGGTGGAGCACAAGTAGACACTGAGCCCACTTAAAGCTTTTCGCTGACACCTGCATCCCTGAGAACACTAGAATCAGTGTTTGCCAGAGCCAGGTCCTGCCCCATCCGGACTGTGTTTTGCCCAACCCCACATGAGGAGCTGGATGTGTCTTGGTGTGATCACCGGTGTATTTGAGGTGATTTATACAGAAGTAAACCCCGAAGGATGAAAGATAGAGGTATCATGTTTTATTGAACTGAGTTCCCACAGAGGTGGAAGGGTTGCTTGTGGAAGTGACACAGGAGTGACAGGGATTGCAGGCAAGAAAAGCTCAAGAAAACACAGTGAGAGCCCCCTGTGTCCCCACACAAGGGCAGGTCACAAAGAGGTCATGTCATTCAGGGCGTGGTCAAGCTCCTCACTGATGGCTTTGTACTTCAGCTTCTGAGCGTAGAGCTCATCTGTCAGTCCCGAGGGCAGCAGGAACAGGCCAGCAAGAAATGCAGGGAAGAGAAGAAGCCACAGGAGGAGAACGGAGACAGGCAAAAGGCAACAGCAGCCAAAGGAGTTGGGGAGGAAAACAAAAGAAGAGAACAGAGGTGTAGTTGAGTATCAGAAGGAAAGCAAAACACCCACAAAGCTGCCTGGTCAAAAGTTTCACCTATGTAAACTTCCTGTCTTTTTGTAATCTCACAATTATTTTGCAGTAAGCAGATTCAGTAGGGCAGGGATCTTGAGCCCTTGAGTCCCTCTATCTGTGAGTTGGCTAAAATCAGGTCGTTGGATACATGCTGATGTATCCCGACCTTGCTGCTAACAATGAACGCTTATGCATCCTGACTTTTGCTAATATGTGCTTCCTAACAGCTTGTTTCTAACAGCATGTCAGCCGAGCCATTTTTATTACTTGTCAAGGGGGGCTTCCAGGGGCTTCCATCAAGCCGTGTCCATTACTTGCTAGCTAATCCTCAACAAAAACCTTTTTCAGGAGGACTTCCACCACACAGGGCAGGTGCCCAGTGGACACATCACACCCATGTACCAATGTACCTGAAGAGAGCTGCTGTTCTTTCCCAATAAAATCCACCACCCACTCCTAGAATTTGTTCTCTGATCTGAAACTGACCACTTGTAAAGAAACTTGACTCATTCCATACCTTCCAGGTCATCAATAGACTTTTCCAGTTTGGCAACAGTTCTCTCGGCAAATTCCGCACGAGTTTCAGCCTAAAAAAGTTGAAATAGAATCATTGGATACTCAGAAAGATTATGCCCAAAGACAGTTTGGGGATGGCCAAACTTACTTCTTTCAGCTTGTCAGAGAGAATCTTGATTTCTTCTTCATATTTATCTTCTTTTTCCGAATACTGTGAAAACAATAAACACTATTGAAGGGAAGATGTAGCAACAATAATAAATGTTTAAGAAACTGTGACCTATTTATAAGCATTCTTCCTTTTACAACAGCTGCAAACACCATTTTGTGCTTTTCCCCTCTCCCCCTCACCTTCAGGATTGTTGGTCAGAACTGATCAAGTGGTATCCACAAGCAGGCAGGTAAAACCTCTCATTTGCTTTGTATTTCTGGTTTATTTCTATGAATTCTATTTAAAAGTTTTTGCTTTGCCCATATCTTTTAGTTTACTGAAATAACCAACCTTTTCAGATTGAGCTTCCAACGATTTCAGGTTGTTTGTGACGTTCTTTAACTCCTCTTCAAGGTCACTACATTTACTAAAAGGGGAAAACAGAAGTATGAATTACTAGTCTTCCTGTTATGATTTGGAAGAGTCTAAAAAATACAAGGGAGGAAGTAATTAAGTCTGAAAGAAGAAAACTGGGTATATAGTGTACAAACAACCTTTTGTACAAGTGCTAACTACATGCCTGCCTACCAGGAGACTTTTTTTAAAGAAATGTAGTGTTGATCTTTCCCATGTTCCAAAAAGTTACTCACACTTCAGACACCTCTGCACGCTCCTCAGCTCTTTCCAGTTCACCCTCCAAAATAACCAGTTTACGGGCAACCTGCAAAAAGACAACAGCCGTGTCAGGCCAGGCTGTAATTCACAGAATCACACCATGGCTTGGGTTGGGAGGGACCTCAAAAACCATCGAGTTCCATGCCCTGCCACAGGCTGGGACAAGTTCCTTTCAGATTTCAGAATGAACTCAGCAGTACTCTGCTCCTGCTTCCTCTGGAGTAAGGGAATGAGGTTAAAGCATACACCCACAGATGTAACAGCCCTCCCCAGTTAGCTGGATTTTGCACTATTTTTAGTGTTAGGTACCTGAGACGCTGCAAATCACTATTAAAATTCCTCCTTGCTGGGAATGTTCCAAGGTTGAAGCATCACCCAGTGCCAAGTGAACAGAGGGACTAAACTGAGGAGTAACATTATTGTTCATGGCTCTCCAGTACGTTTCACCATTTCCTTCTCCCTTTTACCTCCTCATACTTGCGGTCGGCTTCTTCAGCAATGTGCTTGGCCTCCTTCAACTGCATTTCCTGAATTTCCATTTTCTCTTCATCTTTCATTGCTCTGTTCTCAATAACCTTCATTCCTCTGCAGAAGTTAAAGCATGTTTAATGTAGAAGCATTTTGGCACTTGTATCTCAGCTTCACAAAACGGAATTTGACATTTGTAACTCAAAAATGGCCCATTATGACCATCATGTTCATCAAGGCTAACGGAATTACCCAGTCAAGCTTGTAAAAAAGTTCCAAGTCTCTGACCTGCAGCCCACATTAGCACATGCAGATGCGAAATTACACAGGAATATTTTATTCATATATATTAATTTTTAAACAATGTACCTCTCGCTCTCATCTGCTGCTTTCTCAGCCTCCTCCAGTTTCTGCAGGGCTGTGGCCAGTCGTTCCTGGGCACGATCCAGCTCCTCTTCCACGAGCTGGATGCGTCTGTTCAGAGCTGCCACCTCACCTTCAGCCTGCGGGAAACACCCGCCCAGAAGGGGTTACACAGGTCACTGCAGCTGGCAGTGCTCCAGCTAAGCGTTCCCTTCAAACTGCAGCAGCATCTCCCTGCACATGCAGGCAGCTCAGGGGCCCTTCTGCCTCTGCTTTTTTGTTTGCTTAAACTGTGGCATCTCAGGAATGTCAAGGTATGGAGTGTGTGCCTGTTCTTTCTTTTTTTAATGGCACTTATCATTCCTGCCACACAAAAAGGAACTCTACCGGACTGCAAAGGAATTGGGGTATTTTTGAGCACTTCACAGGGCTGCATCTACCAAAATTTAAAAAATGAACTGTTTCCATGATGGCTTAGTTCCAAAACCTTCACCGTTGATTTCTCTGCCCTTGGTTTCAGTGACACCCTGAGCCCGTTCCTGATCCATCCTGCTCCCAAGCCTGCAACCGCTGTAGAATCTACGCGGGCAGCTGGGCACAGACAGTGGCCTCAGCGTGGCAGTCAGGCCTTTTTGGGACAAAATTAGATATATTCTTAAAATAAGTTCACTTTGCTTCCTGTGGTACTTAAAGGATTAGACAGGATGCATTTCTTAGTAAGATCTGTTTGTATATTATTGAATAAACTGCACAGTAATTGGAACACCATTAACGTATGAAAAAGATTAGTTAATAAATGGAAGAGATTGCTGGGAGAAATGCTCAATGCAGAAAACATGGACAAACTTGTGTCCATAAACGTTTATTAATATACAGCTCCTTTAGTTGCTTGTTTTTGAAGGAAAATAAAGCCCTGCTTTATTAACTGCTAGGCTTGTGCACTTTATAGTCCCCAAATCTGAGAAGGATTGCCATATACAAGATTAACTTTTTTGTCTTCCAAGCACTTTTATGTGATAGAGACCCTAGAGGGGCGACTGTTTTATGCTTTACGTTAAAACACTTAGGAAAAAAAAATGTTTTGCTGCAGTTAGCAAATTTGGTCACTGACCACTCCTAAGCCGGAGGAAGTGGTTTCCATTCACTTCTGAGCCATCTTGGAAAGGAGTTCAGTGGCTGATCCAAATGGAAGCTGACCCAAGATTCCTCTACTCATAAATTATCCAACATTTCATCTGTTTTTACCCAGTGCAGTGTTTAACTTCCCGATTTATACACAAGGCATCGATCATGTACAAAACCGGCATCTGTTCTGTGGCAGAAACTCCTTTCACTAGCCAGGATACTTTTAAGTCCCATTTTAATTCAGCAAGATTCCAAAGCTATGGAGCCGGGGCCACTGGGAATCTGGGGTGAGCCTGGCTCCACCTCTCCCAGCAGCAGCCCGAAGTCCTTATACGGTAAAACTAACTCGCTGACATGTGATAAAATAGCAGGAAGATGCCGGGAAGGCTGATCGCACAAATCTAAGTGAAACCAGCTGTCCGACCCCGGGAGAGCCGCACGCTAGCGGAGAATTCGCATTTCTCTGTGAAAACTAGGACGGAAAGTTATTTTTGAGCAGTTCGGACATTTCCCAGCTGTGCTGAAGCCAGCGGTGCGGCGCCGAGAGGCGGGAACTCCCCGCTCCGTGCCATGCAGCTTTTCCCTAATTAAACTGCATTTCCTACTAAGCACTCGGCCGCTGCCCAGAGCCGATGGGTGCTCGAGCGCCGTTTCCGCAGGAGCGGCCCCGAGCGCGGCGGGCGGCCCGGCTCCCCGCGGGACGGGGCGGGCGCGGCGCTGCGGCAGCGCCGGGGCTGCGGCGGGCGGTGCGAGCGGAGCGCAGCGCAGCGCTGCGCAGCGGGGACAGCCCAGGGATGGAGGTGCCGGCGGCCGAGCCGCCCGCCCGCAGCGGGGAAGAGCCGGGCGCGCCCCAGCGAGAGAGAGCCAGAGACAGGAAGGAAGGAGCAGCCCGGGAGAGAGCGACCGAGAGAGGCGAGCAGGCAGCCCGGGCGGTCTCACTTTCTCCCGCAGGTCCCGTTCCAGGTCCAGCTCCCGCTGGAGGACCTGGGCGCGATCCTCCGCCTCATCCGCCTGTTGCTGCAGGCACTGGATCTTCCTCTTGACGGCTTCCAGGGAGCTCGGCGCGGCCATGGGCGCGTTCGGCGGGCTGGGCGCGGAGCGCGGCACGTGGCGGCCCGCGCCTTTCAATGGCCCGTGACGTCACGCGCCTGGAGGTGGAGTGGTGACGTCGCGCTGGGACCGGGCCGGCACGGCGGGACCGGTGGGACCGGACCCCGCTCGGACCCGGCCCCGCTCGGGGATGCGGCCCCGGACCCGCTCGGACCCGCTCGGACCCGGCCCCGCTCGGGGATGCGGCCCCGGACCCGCTCTCGGACCCGGCCCCGCTCGGGGATGCGGCCCCGGACCCGCTCGGACCCGCTCGGCCCCGGCCCCGCTCGGGGATGCGGCCCCGGACCCCACCCAGCCCCGGCCCCGCTCGGGGATGCGGTCCCGGACCCCACCCAGCCCCGGCCCCGCTCGGGGATGCGGCCCCGGACCCGCTCGGCCCCGGCCCCGCTCGGGGATGCGGCCCCGGACCCCACCCAGCCCCGGCCCCGCTCGGGGATGCGGCCCCGGACCCCACCCAGCCCCGGCCCCGCTCGGCCCCGGCCCCGAGCGGAGGTGCTCGCCCCGCGGCCGGGCGCTGCCCCAGCGGGCGGGGTGTGGCGGGGAGCCTGCCCCGGCCTTTACCCTGCCGCGGGGATGAAGGCAAAGGGCACCTTATGCTACGGCATAGTTCTGCTGCCGTCCCATTTTCCTTGAAAAGTCACCATTTTGTTTATTTCTATTAAAGGCGATTTCTCCTTTCCTAAAGAATTCCCATCCGTTTCGGGGGGCAGAGGTCCCCTCCGGGTGCCAGCTCCCGGGGGCAGCTGGGCATACCGTGGTCTCGGTGCGGAACAGCCCCGCTCCCTTTAGAAGAAGGGAGACTAAAGCCCTGCACCGTAACCCCGCCCTTCCATCCCCCGGCAAAATACACAGAGCAGAGTTACAGGCAAGTGTTAGCCATGGATACGTACATCAGTGGCCTTCTTCTCAGCCTGCTCCAGTTTTTCCTGGGCATCTTTGAGAGCCTCTGAGTATTTATCCAGCTCATCTTCAGTTCCTTTCAACTTCTTCTGCAGAGCTACCAGCTCATCCTCTACCTTTCAAGAGAAAAGAACCCCAAAGTGAGCATACTGATGTAGTATCAGTTACAGTTTAATGTGAGAAAACTCTTTACTATTTGTTTTATCCCAATATAGCGTACAAAGGGCCACAAAAGACCAGATCAAAGTTCTGCTGGTGACAGTAGGCTGAGAATGACTGCTAGCAGTTGCCAGGGAAGGATCATTAGAAAGATGTCATCCTTGAATAATGTTGCCTGCTGCCACACACACACACACAGGATATGGTTTAATACAGAACTTGGTATAAGACCTTTTTCACCTTACTTTTTTTTTTTTCTTGGACATTTTGCAGCATAATTATAGATATTTTAAATTATGTCCTTTTAGTGTCTGTTCTAACACTATTACCTGATGATTTTTCAGGAAACTATTCAATTCCTGTACAGCTGAAAAAAAAATTAGTGGTTCTTCCTTAATGATCTTTGTGTTTCAGGACACTTCAACCCAAATGAGATACCCTGGATGTAGGAGGGAACAGGGCTGGCCTTGCTATAGGTGGGACTCGTGACTTGGGAGGTCCCTTCCAACCTGGATTATTCTCTAATTGAGGCCCAACACAATGTGCTCAGGCTCCTCCATACCATATAAATCCATATTGTTCGCAGAATGCTGCTATTTATAACCTGCTGGGAGACTGTTTAGTGGCAAACTGTCTCGTGCTCCCTGAAGAATTCACGTTATCAAAGGCTTGCTGCTGATAAGGGTGGGCCTGCAAACCCATCTGCTTCATCCTTTCATTTGCATCACAAAAGAGCTCAGTCTGTTGAGACACTGATTTATCCTTTTAGCTCCACCTTGACAGAAATTTACTATATCAAAATAGTGTGTGTTTTGGTGTACTTCCTTCATTTTAGTTTCACTGATAGTTTTAAAGACATTTTTGGCAGTGTGCTATTCTGGAATGTTGTTATCTTGCAGAGAGTAACCAGACAGTGTGAGAGAACTGCAAACCTTGCTTGGCTGTTCTAACAGAGGGACAGTGAGCAGCATGAAGCAGATGCTGGCTTTGTGTATGAATATTAAAGTAACTATTTGAGTACTCTGCCCACATTAAAAAAAGCAGCTTTTGAGAAAAAAAAAATGAGACCATTCAGAAAAGAGGAGTAAGTTCAAAGGTTTATTTTTCTAAAGAAGAAGAAGAAATATTAGGCCAGATGAATGCCTGCAACATATTAGAGCAGTGTGGAAGATGTAGAAGCAGCCAAATTAGAGAACATAAAAGGGAAAGATGGGGTACTTTTACAAGAAGTGCTGTAAAAACTTGAACATAGTCAGCTAACATTTCAAGATCATTCTGGGAATACCAAAGCTTGGATAGGAGACAGACAACCAGAATAAAGACGTTGAAAAGCAAAAGAATATGAAAATGTTATCATTAGAATTCAGTTAAAAGAACAGCATTCAAATTAAGATATTTCCCATTATTCTTGACCAAAAAAATAAGGCAACCTATCTCCTATTGAGTCTCAGCTGGCACCTCTAAGGGGCACTCTCTGCACCAAGAACTTGAAGTGAACTTTATTAATTCACTTCAAGGAGAGGCTTAATTAATGTTCAGACACAGCCAACTCTATTAGCACTAGTCCTACAGGTGTCAGGGTTTACAGCTTTGATTTTAAATATGTAAAGGCCTTTTGCATGGAATCAAAGCATGAGAAATTTAGGACAATTATGTAAGATTCAAGAAAACTTGGACAAAGTACTGTTAATAATCTGTGGATGATGTTAATTTTGGAAAGACTGAGATGGCTGAGAAGTTACAGCCTAGTCCTGGCTGTACAAGCATAACAAAAAGGCAAAAAAACTTCAGAAGAATATTAACAGGAAACTGACATCAAATTATTTTGCTTTCTGAATCAGAACATTCCACACAGTATTTTGTTACACTTATTTCCACAGCACACACACAGGCAGTGATTTTATTTCCACTTACCTGCTTGCATTTGTCTTCAGCTGCCTTCTTATCCGTCTCAGCCTGCTCTGCTCTGTCAATAGCATTCTCCTTGTCTAACTTCAACATCTGCATCTTTTTCTTGATAGCTTCCATTTTTGCTCAAGGACAGGCTCAAGGATCTGTCACGCAGCTAAAAGAATCTGATGAGTAAAATTTTAGGTTTTTAACAGCTTGTCTCGGCAGGACAGAGAATGAAGTTGTACCCAGGCAAGTCACAGGGAAAATGAGCTACAAGTGGTTTTAGAGAGCTTTAAGCCCAGAGCCCCCTGGACAAAACCCAGATCTACTGGCCTCCTCTCTGGTGTTCCATGCACAGCCTTTCTAAGGAATGAGCTGGAACAGACTCACTAGAGGAATCTTCACCACTCCATCTCCTTATTTGGGTCCTGTTTTCTTAAAGAGAAAACTGTTTCCATTTTTAAGCTTCTGACAGAAGCAAAAGTGTTGACATATGAACACATGCTTGAAGAAAAGCTGATTAGCTCCTCTTTGTGTGTGCAGAGCAATTAACCAACCCAGCAGATCTTGGGGATGGCCTGCCTTCCTGGAATAATGGAATAAAGCTAATGAAGGGAAGGATCTCTTTAGATTATTCCAAAATAAATCAATACATAAAATAAATAAAAAAATCTATGCTTAAGAAGTAGCTAAATTTAAGTTGCAAAAAGATACAGGATATGAGACAGCAGAGGTTTTTGCTGTAAAAATAAGCACGGTGTTAAGGAAGTAGCTATAATGTGTGAGAGTATAAGACATAACAGAGCTCAAATTTAGATGTCAAGTTCAGGCTCAAGGCAAACTCAGTGTCCTTGAAATTTCCCTCACTAAATACTTGGGAAATTAACAACACCTGAAGTTGCAGTCTGATGAGAACCATAAATTATTCCTTCTGCTGTATGAAGGAGTCACCTTCACTCTGTCAGGGAAGAGCAGGCTCTGGGGAGCACAGGAGTAGCTCCACTGACAGAGGACACCAAGCAGAGCGTCCAACAGCCCCAGAATGAGCTCTGCTTCCTTTTGCAGCTCTATTAAACACATCCCCAAAACCATTCCATCCTTTTACAGGCTCTTGCTGAGCCTCACAGCTCGACACAGCCTTGTCCTGACTGCTTTGACGTTCTCATGTACTGATGTACAGCATTTTCCAGGGCAGTCTGGCAACACTTTTGGACTTTGATACCCTGGGCACCCGCATAGAACCACGGAATATAATGAGATGGATCCCACAGTGACCATCAAGTCCATCTCCTGGCTCTGCACAGATACCCCACCAATCCATCCTGCCCAAATGCTCCTGGAGCTCTGGCAGCCTTGGGAATACGTCCAGTGCCCAGCCACCCTCTGGGGGAAGAACCTTTTCCTGATATCCAGCCTTCACCTCCCCCAGTTCTTTCCCCAGTGCAGCCGAGTTGAGTGCATGATGGCCCTGCCCTGCTCAGTTCTGCCGTGTCCTGCTCTGTGCAACCCCGTGCCCTGCTCGGTTCTGCCGTGCCCTGCTCAGTTCTGCTGTGCCCTGCTCTGTGCAAACCTGTGCCCTGCTCGGTTCTGCTGTTCTCTGCTCAGTCCCGCTGTTCTCTGCTCAGTTCTGCTGTGCCCTGCTCAGTTCTGCCGTGCCCTGCTCGGTTCTGCCGTGCTCTGCTCAGTTCTGCCGTGCCCTGCTCAGTTCTGCTGTGCTCTGCTCAGTTCTGCTGTTCTCTGCTCAGTTCTGCCGTGCCCTGCTCGGTTCTGCTGTGCCCTGCTCTGTGCAAACCTGTGCCCTGCTCAGTTCTGCTGTTCTCTGCTCAGTTCTGCCGTGCCCTGCTCAGTTCTGCTGTTCTCTGCTCAGTTCTGCTGTGCCCTGCTCTGTGCAAACCTGTGCCCTGCTCGGTTCTGCTGTTCTCTGCTCAGTCCCGCTGTTCTCTGCTCAGTTCTGCCGTGCCCTGCTCGGTTCTGCCGTGCTCTGCTCGGTTCTGCTGTGCTCTGCTCAGTTCTGCCGTGCCCTGCTCAGTTCTGCTGTGCCCTGCTCGGTTCTGCCGTGCCCTGCTCAGTGCAACCCTGTGCCCTGCTCGGTCCCGCTGTTCTCTGCTCGGTCCCGCTGTTCTCTGCTCAGTTCTGCTGTGCTCTGCTCTCTGCAGCCCCATGCCCTGCTTGGTTCTGCTGTGCCCTGCTCAGTTCTGCTGTGCCCTGCTCGGTTCTGCCGTTCTCTGCTCAGTCCCGCTGTTCTCTGCTCAGTTCTGCTGTGCTCTGCTCTCTGCAGCCCCATGCCCTGCTCTCTGCAGCCCCATGCCCTGCTTGGTTCTGCTGTGCCCTGCTCAGTTCTGCTGTGCCCTGCTCGGTTCTGCTGTTCTCTGCTCAGTCCCGCTGTTCTCTGCTCAGTCCTGCTGTGCTCCCTGCTCTCTGCAGCCCTGGGTCCCTCCCTCGCCACCCAAGCTGAGCTCCTGTGCAATCCCCCAGCCAGGAGGGCACCAGGACACTTGGCACAGGACCCAGACCTTCCCCATCCTCTGGGGCTGAGATGCACGGCACTGAAAGGCCTTTGCAAGAGACTTTTAGGGAAAAACGTGCCCTTTATTGAACTAAACATGATGGTAGAGTGGACATGAAGCCAACACCAGCACAATGCCTGTGGCTGGGCTAGTGGATGGCACAGGTCTGTGTTTTGAATTTGTTCTGAACATAGGGTTGAGAATATAGTGATGTTTTTGTTATTCCTGAGCTTGCACAAGGCCAAGGCCTTTCCTGTGACTTATAGGACCATGCTGAGGAGGGGGCTGGGAGTGCCTGAGAGGTTGAGAGGGCACACCGCCAGAATATTCCAGACCATCTGTCATCACACTTGGGATATAAACGGGGAGAAGGAGCAAATGGGGAACTTTCGGAGTGATGGCATTTGTCTTCCCATGTCACAATTCCACGGGATGAGGCCTTCTCCTCCTGGAGGTGCGCAACACCTGCCCGTAGGAAGCAGTGAATTAATTCCGTTTTCCTTTCCTTGTGTGCACAGCTTTTGTTTTCCCTACAAAACTGTTTCTTTCAACCCACGAGTTCTCCAGCTTTTACCCTTCTGATTTTCTCTGATCCCACTTATGCGCGACCGACTGGCTACGTGGTGCTTGGTAGCCAGCTGGGGTTAAACCACGACAACGATTTGCTGTTGTTGCTCAAATCAAAATGAATTAATTTTACGAAAACCCAGGCCTGCCCGCAGCGCACCCAAGATGGCGGCCGCGCGCCCTGAGGGGCGGTGCTGAGGCGGGGCCAAGATGGCGGCGGTGCGGAGATGCCTGTGGCCGGGCTGCGGCTCCCCGGGCTGCGCTCCCCGGGCTGCGGCTTTTCCGGGCTACGGCTCCGGGCCGGCGGCTCCCCCGGTCCCCGGCTCCCCCGGCCCCCGGCTCCCCCGGCCCGCGGCTCCCCGGGCTGTGGGCCCGGCCCGGCCCGCGCGAACGGCGGCGGGTCCCGGCCGCAGCAGCCGCTGCCGTCTGCTTCTTTTGTATGTCTGTTTTGCCCGGTTTTTCCCATTCTTTTTTGTTTTTGTTTGAATATATATTAGAAAAAAAACACCTCAGAATGTTTAACAGCTCTAGGTACAGTCTTTGCTTGTAAACTAGTGCTGGCACTTGATGTGCACCTGTATCCCTCTGAACACATCACATAATTTAAGGTGCTTTTTCTGGGTAGCTCTGCAGCAAGGTGGCCCCCGGGCATTTTTTAAAATCCAATTCCAGTGACTTTTAAGTTATCCTGTGATTTGAGCAGTGGAAGATAAGACCACATAGGGCCTCAGACTGGAGCAGGTTTCAGCCATAGGGGCGAAGCGTTGTGTTATCAGTGTTTCCAAACCTTGAGAAAGGTCATTACAGCCCAATAAACCATGTTAATCACGATCACTTCTCACTGTCCTGCCCTGGCAGTTTGCTGGCTTTGGGGGTGAAAACCAAAGAAGCAGAGTGATGGTCAGTGCTGGTGACCACAGCACACACAGGTGACCCCAGGACACACAGGGTGACCACAGGGTGGGCTCAGGACACACAGGTGGACCACAGCGCACACAGGTGACCACAGGACACACAGGGTGACCACAGGGTGGGCTCAGGACACACAGGTGGACCACAGCACACACAGGTGACCACAGGACACACAGGGTCAGGCAGGCACGGCCGTGCTGCAGCCACCTCTGCAGCACAGCCCTGGCAATCCCCAGCAGCTGTCTTTGGGACAAGATGCACCTTAGAGGAGGTTCCTCAGCTGGCTGCAGCCCCGTGCTCAGCTCGCACTGCCTGTCCCTTCACAGCAGCTGTCTGTGCCTTGCGGCCCCGGCAGGGCTCCCTCCCCTCAGCCGTGCTGCTGCTGCCGTCCTGCCCTCACACCTGCTGCCCCCACGCTCCCCCAGGCTGGATGTGCCACAGGCTGACTCCAAGGAGCGAGCTTGGGGTGCAGTTTGAGGACACAAGGGGAGGGAATAGAGTGGGGAGGATGGTGTTAGCCCTGTTTGACCCAGTTCATGTAGGGACTTGTGGAATGGAGGCTGATACAAGGCTGTGCGTGCTGCTCCTTGGGACAACAGCTGCTTGTACCATTAGGTGTGCATTTTGAGCTGTTCTGTGGCTGCTCTCACAGCCTCTTCATAATTTCTGTGATTGAGAGAAGCACAAGTGGTTTTCCAGTCAGCTCACCAGCCCCTTTCCTGCCCCAGGCTCAGGCAGTTTTAGAATCAGGGTTGGGGAAGCAAACACTGAACAGGATTCTTTTTCCTTTCTATTTCAACTGCAGGAAGATAATTTTTCTAATCAACTCTGCTGCATGACTCAGAGCCACATTTAGAAAGGAACATCAAGAGACATGTCACCCTCTGTAGCCCTTCAACCAGGTACATGCCCTTCTTCCCTTCCCTGCTTCACGAACTGGAGAGAAACTGAAGAATTCAGTGATGATAATCCTGTCAGTCCCACAGCCTCTGGTTTTCATTAGCTTGGGAAACAGCGAGCAACCAAGAGAGAAAGAACACTCTAAACCATTTCTTTTTTATTTGTTTGTTTCAGGCAGGCAGGAAGGTGCTTTACAGGCTGTAAGAGTTCCTTTGTTTTTCCTTTTCTTTCTGAGGGATTGTTTGGGCTGAGCAAAGCTTGGCGAGGTTGGTGTGTAAATATGAGAGGATACCAGAAGGAAATGAAGTTGGATTGTTGGAGAGTGTGCTCATTCCTTTGGAGGCTGTGAGGGAAGCTTGTCACAGCAGGGATCTGAACAGACTGGGGGTGGTCAGACCTGTGGCCCGAACTCGGCAGGTCTCAATATTTTCTCTGCTGTCAATCCCTATTCCTTTTTTTGTTAGCTGAGACCCACAGCACGGCCCATTTCACTAGCTGGGAAAAACAGACACTTCATATCCCCCAGCTTCTCCTGCAGCTCCTTCTCTGCCCCAAACTTGGGCTGTAAAAGATCTCCTTCCTCTCTTTCACACTGATTGAGCTTCAACTCCTCATACACTAAGCTGCATGTATCAAGGCTAGAAGCAATTCAGAGCAGAAGAAAGAAGCTATTTACAATCCTTTACCAAATTCCTTAATTATCTCCTAATAATCCACACACTTGTAAACTTTCTGTTGTGGAAACGATATAATATTATGTATCAGTAAAAATGTGTCATTAGACTGAACATCAAACTTGCCTCTTCCTGACATTTCATTTCAAATGACAAGATGTGTAAACGCTCACATCTCAGTGAATTTTTTGCTGTGGGCTCTCCCTGCAGAGTGCTCTCACTCTGTCCTTCCCAGTGTGTGCCAGTACCACCCTGAAACACGTTCTCATTAAGGATCTGTTACTGACCACGGATGAACAGAAGGTACTGTGCTGAGTGTGATGAAAATAGTAGATCTGCTTTCCCTGTGCCTAGATCCAAGGGAAATCTGCCTCTTTTCTTCAATAATCTCAGTTACCTGCATTTCCCAGCAGGTCTTTGAAGACCTGAGATAATGAGGTTTATACTGTTTTGAATGGGATGGCAGAATTCACTCAATACCTGAAGTATACACCTACTTGGGAAGCCTGAATCACTGCCAGAATCGGGTACAGCAGAAGAAAGCAAATGCCACCCTGAATGCATGCTAGTATTTCTGGCTAACACAGAATGGAGTTCCTCGAAAAGAGGAATCGGCAGCCTCTACCGGAAGAGTTTGGCTGCCCTTCTTTTCTCTGTACTGCTCTTCATGGGCGAGACCTTTCAGCTGCAGAGGCAGGATTTGCATTTAGAGCCAAGGACCGTCCCTGCGGGCCATCTCCTGCTTGTTTTTCACTTTCCAGCCCATTGCTGGGCCACAGCCCGTGCTTCAAGCTCTCCCTGGCCGTTAGATGGCAATGCAGATCCACAGATCCTCTCTCTTCCTTGAGCCTCTGGAAAACGATGGTGCTGCAGCTGGAATGGCTCGCAGAGCCCAAATCTTCTATTGCTGCCCATCTCACTTTTCAAGACTGGGGCACCTGAATTTGTTTTGCCCGAAAGAGATGGAGCTGCCTGCCTGGGCTGGCAGCTCCTCTGAGTCCTCAGTGGCACAAGCGTTGGCTCTCTCCATCCAGGCCCTCCTTTGTGCGCAGAGGTTTGGGGTTTTTTTGCTCTTCCATCAGTTAACTCATTTGTCTTTTTTTTTGCTTTTTCCACCACCATTTTGTTGTCTTGCTTATTTCTCAGCTTGTAGCCAGCCCTCTCAGGCAGATGAGTCATGGGCTGCCTCAGGCCAAACCCCAAGGATACAGACTTCTGAGGGTCATCAATCTCCCATCTGGGAAGTTATAAAGAACTGCAGTGAGAAATAGCTACCACCACAAAATGCTTTCCTCCATAGCATTTTTTCAGCTTTTCCATTGTCTGCACTTGACTGGTTCATTTAACATGTGCATTACCAGGTTTTTTGTTCCTTCACATTGCCTTTTCCACCAGAAAATGTCACCAACTCACATCCAACTTTTGCTCAGAAAACTTGCAGGTTCATTTGTGTTCCAAACCCAGGCAGGTTTTCTCCTTCAAAATGAAATATAAATCCCTATTTTTTTTTTTCCTGGAGCCTGTTTGAAGTTCAATTCCATGCCAAACAGTCCACCAACACCCAGCAGTGCAATATTTTTGCTGGGAAGCTGGCCAGGGCAGTTGTAGGGCCTTTTGGGATCTGATTTGGATACTTGCAGCAGGATCTGCTTTACTTGGTGACTTCAGCTGTGTTAGTGGCAGAAATCTTCATTTATAGCAGAAAAAATGACAGCTCTATCTTTAAAAAAAAATCTCTTATACTGGTGGAGCAGATGGAGAGCTCCTGACTGTGGCTTAGAACAGGGCAGGAAGACGTTGGCACTCTCCCTGTGCCAGGCAGGGAGGGGAGGTGGGGCTGCGCAACGCTCGTACCTCCCGTACACGTTAAGGGAAGCACCTTCCAGCTTTCTGGATTTAAAATGTCTAAACAAAGAGGATTTTGTCTTAATCCCCAGGAGAAGTGCTCCTCTATCACAGAAAGGCCCTTTCTTCCTGGTGCACAAGAAGTTAATAGTGTTCCTAAGCCCTCTTGCAGATGTGAGCAGTGTGCTGCAGATAAGGTGTATCAGGAGAAAGCGTTATCACTTGGGCTTACATATTTTGTGCTTATCCATTGGACTCTAAAAAGCTGTTGCATTTAATTACTCATTTCTCAAAGCATTTATTAATCATTTATTAGCTCTTTGTTCATTTGCTGTAGATGTAACTTGACATATAAAGTGAGCCCAGTCATTTCATAACCAAGCACATCTCAGGAGGATAAAGCACTGAGTGGTAGGAAAGGCCTTACTCATCCTGGCACGTGGTGGTACAGCTCTGGGTAGGGCCTCTGGTACTTTAGAAATAGAAATACCAGTGCCTTTAGCTGTCCCATCACCTGAGCTATCCGAGGCACTGATGAATTAGGTGACAGCTGCATATTGGACTGAAGATTTATAACCTCGTTGTGTCACTGTTAAGGCAGCCCAGCCGTTCACTTGGGAATGAACCTTTCCCAGCCTCCTGCTCCCCAGCACCTGGTGTGGGTGTCAGAGTCCACAGTGCTGCAGCCTTCTCTCTGCACCTTTGGCTAATGGAGAAAGAGAGCAGTGTTTGGGTCGAGGATGTGCCCACCAGCTGAACTGAGGCTTTTTGGGAGCCTGACAAAAAGCCCCTCTTTGGTACCCAGTGTTGTAGAACTGCAGGTGTAAAGTCCGGCCAGCCTGACCAGGGTGGTCACCTCTCTGCTTCCAGCACACAGTCACCCCAAAGAGACATCAGAGGAAAATCCCTAGTGTTCAGCACTACTGGCCACAAGCCCTGGGATCAGAGGGCTTCAGGGATCAGCAAAGGGTCTGCCTTGGCAGAACAGCAGCACTGCTGAGTCATTTCCTCAAAGACTTAGAGGTTCTGCCAGGGGAATCAGGGTCAGATTTCTCCCACATGTTTCAGTTTCCCTATGATTGCTACCAGGAAATAAAGGTTTCTTTATTTCCTGGTAGCAATAAACATTTATTTCCATATTGAAACCTTTATTTCTGTATTGAAACCTTTATTTCCTTATTGAAACCTTTATTTTCTTATTAAGCAGCATCCCACTTCTCTGTTGCCCTTTTCAAGGAGAGCAGCACAGCAAACAGCAGAACAGCCACTGTCAAACAACTCCACCAAAACCCACCCACCTAAGAAATGAATATCTCTATTCTGTCGTTTTGAGAAGTAGTTATAAGGCCTAAGATCATCTCAACCATCTTGAGACATCTTAACAAAGAATTTAATTTAGGCAGGTGTTTCTCTTTTGCTCTAGTCAATGAAGTGAGGAAGCTCTGAGAAGTGGAGACATTTTATAAATGCTGTTGCTTTATTTCTTCAGCCTGTAAAAAAAATCCCAGCCCACCTGGGTTTTAAATTGCTTTTCAGGCTTTCCTAATGAATGTCTCTGAATATTTGCATGTCTTTTGTTTGCCCTCGATATGGGGAAAAGCTTAAGTCAACAGGTTTTTATTTGATTTGTAAATAATGCCAGAGTAACACTTTATTATGGATTCCCAGAACTCCAACTCCATGTCTTATCCTCCAGATATGACATACCAGAGACATCACCAGAGACAGGTGCAGGGTAGGGGACAGAAATTAAAATAATTTTGAGGAAAGACCAGAACTAGGACTTTACCCTATACCTCTGTTTAGCCCACAAACCATCAGGAGCTGGTGAAATAATTGGTTTGGACAGATAATAAAACATCCTCAAGCAAAACCAAGGTATTTAATATACTGCTCAAGTCAATTCCCCTTATTTCTCCTGTCCTCTTGCTTTTAATAGTGGTTTAATGAAAAATCCAGAATTAATTGAAACTGGCATTAGACATTCACATGCTCCAGTGAGGATTTCATTGCTTCAATATTTCATAAACGACTTCACTGCTATACTTCTCTTCATCCTGCTTTCATAGGCTAGGATATCATCCCTTTTCATAAAATGAAGGTCCCAATGTGGGCAGTGGGGGTACATGAGGAAAGTTTGCAACCACATCATAGGAAATAAAAATAATAGCTGCTTTCTTCCTGCCACCATCCCTGCTTTCTCCAGAATGATTTGCATCTGAGCCTTGATGGGAAAGAGCTGTCCTAAAAATAAACAGGATCTGTCTGAAAGGTGTCTGAGGGAGGCATTTGGCAACTGTCAGGCTGTCAGTGCTGGAAGGATGGGGCTGATGGACTGGCTGACAGCAGACAGGCTCTGCTGAGATGAGGATGCCTTCTGCTCTCCTTGGCTCTCTCTGGGTGAATCCTGCTGGCCAGAGCTCAGGCCACGCTGCGCCTGGGGCTGCTCCAGCTCTGCTGCCGTCAATGGGAGTCTGCCTGGGCTGCCTCTGGGAGTTGGATCAGACCTTGCTGTACCCCTGACACCGGCTTCACACCAGAGATGGAGTTTGGCTGCCTGAGTGTCACCCCAAGAAGAAGGAATCACCAGGGCTGGAGGGTTTCTGCAGGTCTCTGGAAACGACGTGAGGTACCTGAATATGGGGACCAGAGCTTGATCTTTTGCTTTTCTTGGCTATAAGAGCTTTATCCCTCAGTTTCTCCATCTCTGATAGGGCTAGTGTTGTTCTGTCTTCAAGGTTATTGGCATTTTTGTAGATCCAAGCATCCTTAAACGCTCCCAAACCATGACTGTGCTCAACGAAGTTCCTGTTTCCCACAAGGTGCTTAATGAACACGTGTTACACCATTCTGCAGTCATGAGGTGAGTTAACAAAAACACCAAGGCATGAGATGACTCATCTCAAGCCTTTGCAGCAACTCAGTGGCAGAACCAGGACCCAAGAATCCCAGACCCCACCAAAACAATCATACTTTTGGAGTGACCCAAGTTGGAAAGAAAATGTTGCAAGTGGAAGTTTTAGTTCTTCTCAGTTGGGAAATCTCCACTGCCTGTGGTGTAAGTGAAGATATTTGCTGCTGTTCTTGGCAGACACATGATATGCTGGGAAGGGAAAAGGGAGGTGTGGAAGAAAGGTGGAAACCTCCTTGTTTCCCCCATGGGAGAGTGGACACTTCTCTTATTCTCAATGGGAGCTGACTGCTGCTTAATCTGAAAATCAGACTGTTTTGTTATCTGCTAGGCAAGAGCAGCTCCTTTTTAGTGAAGAGCAGGTCCTGAACTCAACTGTCTTGCAGTGCTTTGCTCTGAAGATACTGGTCTATGTTGAGGAGAATGGACAAGGGAATTAATGCCTGTAATATGAGCTTCAGAAGAGTTACCTACAAGATAAGACGGTGACTTGATCTTTTCGAGAAAAAGAGCAAAAAAGGCTTCCTTATCTTCATGGTGTTTGCTCTGAAGTATCATCTTGTGGCTGCCAGAGTCTGCCTTGCAGGATCAGTCCATTCCAGCCCGTGGCTGACAGAACTCCTTCCTTCCAGAGGTGCCATTGCATCTCCCAAAGTGTGGCTGGCTCCTCTGCGTGCCAGCTGTGTCACCTGTCACCTGGCTCCTCTGTGTGCCACCCGTGCGCCTGCCGTGCTGCAGCCCTGGGGTGCTGATCCCACTCTCGTGATGCACAGGATGCAATCAGCCCTGCAATTAGGATCGAACAGGGAGAGGAGTGCAGGAGGATGAACCATCGAGGGGCTCATGTGAGTCAGTAGCAGAGATCTGAGGGGGTGATGAGGAGTGAATGGGTCCTGCCGCTTCTGGAGGGTCCCGGATCGTTCGTGAACAGTAACTGCAGATCTCCTGAGGGAATCAGAGGTGCTCACAGAGCCGGGCTCTGTCTCTGTGAGGAATTTGTCACTATGCAGCTGTACTTCTCTCAATTAAAGTGGCCATGTTAAATAGCTGTGAGGTTGCTAAATGCCTGCTCTGCTAACTGATCTCCGCAGCTGGCAGCTCGTTAGAGCAGGAGACACGAGGTTGCTAAGCCCATTCATTTCTCACATGCACCCACGTTTCTAATGTCTGTGGAGATCCAGCTTTAAAAGTCCTCTTCGAGCCACCGGAATGAAGAGTACCTCGTGAAGACACTGTAATTATGATGGGGTTTAGGGGTGTGTGGAAATGATTCATGGAGATGTTTCCCAGCCAGCAGGCTCGTGGAGCCAGGTGAGCTCTTCCCTGGAATGTGAAGCATGCAGCGTGGCTACCGGGAGGAACAGGTTTGGCAGGAGGTTTGGAGCTGTTTGCAGCCTCTCCAGAGCCACATCCCCGCCGTGCCGAGCCCGCTGGAGGCCGAGCGGTGCCGAGCTGAGCCGAGCTGAGCTGAGCCGAGCCGGGCCGAGCCGAGCGGAGCCGAGCTGAGCTGAGCCGAGCCGAGCGGTGCCGAGCTGAGCTGAGCCGAGCGGTGCCGAGCTGAGCCGAAGCGGAGCCGAAGCGGTGCCGAAGCTGAGCCGAGCTGAGCTGAGCCGAAGCGGTGCCGAAGCCGAGCGGTGCCGAGCTGAGCCGAAGCGGTGCCGAGCTGAGCCGAGCTGAGCCGAGCGAGCCGAGCTGAGCCGAGCCGAGCGGTGCCGAGCTGAGCCGAGCCGAGCTGAGCGAGCCGAGCGGTGCGGCGGTGCCGAGCCGAGCTGAGCCGAGCCGAGCGGTGCCGAAGCGGAGCTGAGCTGAGCCGAGCGGTGCCGAGCTGAGCGGGCGGTGCCGAGCTGAGCCGAGCCGAGCTGAGCTGAGCCGAGCGGTGCCGAGCTGAGCCGAGCCGAGCTGAGCCGAAGCGGTGCCGAGCTGAGCCGAGCGAGCGGTGCCGAGCCGAGCTGAGCCGAGCCGAGCGGTGCCGAGCGGTGCCGAGCCGAGCTGAGCCGAGCCGGGCGGTGCCGAGCTGAGCCGAGCCGAGCGGTGCCGAGCTGAGCCGAGCCGAGCTGAGCCGAGCGGTGCCGAGCGGAGCCGAGCTGAGCCGAGCGGTGCCGAGCTGAGCCGAGCCGAGCGGTGCCGAAGCGGTGCCGAGCCGAGCTGAGCCGAGCCGGGCGGTGCCGAGCCGAGCGGTGCCGAGCCGAGCGGTGCCGAGCCGAGCGGTGCCGAGCGGTGCCGAGCCGAGCCGAGCGGTGCCGAGCGGTGCCGAGCTGAGCCGGGCGCGATGGACACGCTGCGCAGGAGCCTGTCCCGCTGGAAGAGGTTCCACATCACGGTGCACCTGGCTGAGGAGGACCTGCTGCTGCCGCTGACCGTGCGGCCCCGGGACACGGTGATGGACCTGCGCGCCCTCCTGGTGCGGGAGGGCGTCACGTCCTGGAAGAAGACTTTTTATTACAACTCCAGGCAGCTCGAGGAGCACGAGACTCTCAAGGAGGCCAATATCCAGAACGGTTCTGTCCTCCTCCTCGTCAGCAATCAAAGGTAGGCGAGGAGCCCGTCTGCCGGGGGGAGTGCTCGGTGTGCCTCAGCCCCTGGGCCCCTTTCTCCTCGGGGTTTGCAGACCAGGAGCTCAGATCCTGCCATTTCCAGCGGGACTGGGACTCCAGGCTGTTCATACCCAGACCTGCTGCGCTGTGAAATAAGCAGCTCAGAGGAGGAAATCTGCTTGCTGCTTCCTGTCCTGTCTCTGGCCAGGTCTCCTTTTCCTGGGTATGTGGCCAAGCACAGAGGAAGAGAATGACAGGAAAAAGGGGAGATTGGGAGAGCGTTCTGGGAACCTCTCACTTGTCCTTTCCTGTTGTGCCTGTCTCCCCACTTCTTTGTAGTAAATACTTTCTGCAGGTGTTTGGGGGTGGACAGGAGAAGAGCTGTGAGCTGCCAGCAAAGCAATGCTGGACAGGGATGGCAAGAGGCTGCAGCTCCCAAGATGTGTCTGAATCACAGCAGAGAGTAGCGTGAGAACAGAGTGGGAGACAGGAGAGTCCCAGGAGAGCCTGGAGATCAATCACGGCAAGTGCTGTGTTCTGGGGATGAAAGCTGAGGTCATGGACCTCGGACTCACTGGCATTCAGTGTGGTGAAATTAGGCCCACCTGCACTGCCCTTCCTAAGGCCTGGTTGTTGCTGCCAGCATGATTAATTCTGTGAAGCATTTTGGGGATACTGGGTAGAAGAGGTATGTTGTGGGTATGTGTGTCTAATCCATCTTTCTCAGTCCTGAGCCCTCTGAGTTATGTGTCTATGCTGATCAGAGTTTCCTCTGCAGAAAAACCTGCACTAAAGACTTCAGTTCCTGACTATATCCCTCATACTGGAATGGTTCTATTTTCCAGTCCAGAGGCAGCTTGAAATCTCACACAAAAAAGATTTAATAAAGCGTTTCCTTTCAGAGCTCCGCCAGACACAAGAGATTTCACATCACTCAGCTAACTGCAAACCCCAAGTCACCCACAGCCTCTTTCTCCAACATCTCATTTCAGTTCTCTGATTAACTTGGCTCAGCTCCTCCTTTTCACCTGGTTTTTAATGGCAGAAGCACTTCTAGTTTTTGTTGTTTCCATTATTTATTTCCCTAATTTTTACAGTCTGAATTTTTTGAGAGTAAAAAAGGATTTGGAGGTCTGAGTTGATGGAGTACGCATCCTGATGCTTGTTTGGTAGATCCTGGTTTCCACAGTGTGCTGCACACTTCGCACAGGCTGCAGAAGTGGGGTGAGTAAAACTCCCCAGGACATCCTGTGCTGGTGTGCTGAGTTCAGAGGGCCCAGCTGAAGTCACTGGCCATTTTTGAAAATCTAGATCCTGTTGCTCAAAGTCCCAGCTCAATTTTTGTGAGTACATTAAAAAGGGAGTGGGATTTCTAATTTTTTTTTTCCTTGGATTTCCTGCAAACCTTCCTGGTTCCTAAACAAGCACCTTTGGCCAATGCCCTGTTGCTTTTTCCAGGGCTGGGTGTAATGTGGAGTGTCCAGTCTCTACCTGAAGTCATGCCTCCTTCACCCACTCCCAAGGGGTTTTCTGTGGTGTGTAAATGCCCAGACTCTGGGGACACGTGTCTCTGAAGTTCCTGGGGTGACTGAGCTGTGGCAGGACGGTTCCCTTGGATATTTCTGAGGTGTGCTCATGTGTGGCTGGGCAGTCACTGCCCTGCCTGGGCCAGTCCTGGGCTGAGGGCAGGAGTGGCTCAGCACCTTGCCAGGTCTCAGCACACAGAGGTTTTAGAGGATTTTAGACACCTGTCTCTTGCTGCCACTGGGACTTAGGAAATATAGAGTTGGAGAAGGCTGCATTGTAACTGAGATTACAGCACCACTTTGAGTCTTAAGGTTACTCAGACAGATCTTTAGGTATTATAAATCCAATAGTGTCTTGAGTTGGTTTAAGTGTTTCACCAATTCAGTCAAGTATGGACCCTCCCCATCAGAGGCAAGCATCTACTTCTTCAATTCTCCCTAAAAATCTTTGTCTCCTTCTTACTCTTTTGTGCTGTGGTACCAGCCAAACAGAGTGTTATTAATTCCAAGAGGGAAGTTGCTAGGATTGCCAAGGTCTGCAGCTCAGTGTCGTGCCTATAAATATTAATGGTCACTCTGCATGCTGTGTGTTCCTACAATGGGCTCACGGGACAGTTTGCTTTGAACCAGAGAAAACATGAAAATGACCCTATTTTTCATCTACCCCTCCCCTCTTAATGCCTTTGTAGATAATTGGCATTTAGCAAAGGCCAAGTCAGCATTTCCACTTCTTGCTCGTATTTTCTGGGGTTTGTAACTTAGTCATAAAAATTCACTTAGGGCGGCAGCTTGGCAGGAATAGGATCAGCACACCAGCTAATGCTGAAAATTTATTTGGACCTTAATGTTTAAAAGTTCGAGCAAGCCATTTTGGAGATCAGTCAACATGACCTCTCGCCCTGGGAAAACACATGGGCTGGCCAGAACTGCAGATACCACATCCACCTGGGATGCAATTCCCCTTCGTGCAGAGCCTGTTAATCACATTCCTGCCGTGCTGACTGAAATTGCCATTCTGTTGCAGTAGGGCCTGAGCAAAGAAAAACAGTTTCTGCCCTAGAGAGTGACATATTACAATAACACGGTTTGTCAGTGGGTAAAACGAGCAAAGCAAGAGTTGGAATGGGAATGAGCAAGCGGAGGAATGCCCCAGCTCCGTGGCCATCAGTGCCTAGCAGGAGAGCGGCAGAGGGCTGGCAGGGGCAGCACCCACGGGCGTGCAGTGAGCTGTCCCAGGGCAGGAGCAGCCTGGCACCGGAGCAGAACCCGTTTGTCCAGCTCCTGAGCCCGGAGCTGCTCTGCTGGTGACGTGGGAGTTCTGAAACTGGCTCAGCTCTTCCCCAGGTTGGTGTGCTGGAAGCTCTTTGCTGGCTGCGTGCTGGGGAGCACCAACCAACAGGGCCACCCCTGGGGCAGGGAGAGAGAGCTGGGCAGTGAGAGCAGGGCTGGGCAGTGAGAGCAGGGCTGGGCAGTGAGAGCAGGGCTGGGCAGTGAGAGAGAGCTGGGCAGGGCTGGGCAGTGAGAGAGAGCTGGGCAGTGCTGGGCAGTGAGAGAGAGCTGGGCAGTGAGAGCAGGGCTGGGCAGTGAGAGAGAGCTGGGCAGTGCTGGGCAGTGAGAGCAGGGCTGGGCAGTGCTGGGCAGTGAGAGCAGGGCTGGGCAGTGAGAGCAGTGCTGGGCAGTGAGAGCAGTGCTGGGCAGTGAGAGCAGGGCTGGGCAGTGAGAGCAGTGCTGGGCAGTGAGAGCAGTGCTGGGCAGTGAGAGCAGGGCTGGGCAGTGCTGGGCAGGGCTGGGCAGTGAGAGCAGTGCTGGGCAGTGCTGGGCAGTGCTGGGCAGTGCGAGCTGTGCTGGGCAGTGAGAGCAGGGCTGGGCAGTGCTGGGCAGTGCTGGGCAGTGCGAGCTGTGCTGGGCAGTGAGAGCAGGGCTGGGCAGTGAGAGCAGGGCTGGGCAGTGAGGGCAGTGCTGGGCAGTGCTGGGCAGGGCTGGGCAGTGAGAGCAGAGCTGGGCAGTGAGAGAGCTGGGCAGTGCTGGGCAGTGAGAGCAGAGCTGGGCAGTGCTGGGCAGGGCTGGGCAGTGAGAGCAGTGCTGGGCAGTGCTGGGCAGTGAGAGCAGGGCTGGGCAGTGAGAGAGAGCTGGGCAGTGAGAGCAGGGCTGGGCAGTGCTGGGCAGTGAGAGCAGGGCTGGGCAGTGAGAGAGAGCTGGGCAGTGCTGGGCAGTGAGAGCAGAGCTGGGCAGTGCTGGGCAGGGCTGGGCAGTGAGAGCAGTGCTGGGCAGTGCTGGGCAGTGAGAGCAGGGCTGGGCAGTGAGAGCAGGGCTGGGCAGTGAGAGAGCTGGGCAGTGAGAGCAGTGCTGGGCAGTGAGAGAGAGCTGGGCAGTGCTGGGCAGGGCTGGGCAGTGAGAGCAGTGCTGGGCAGTGAGAGAGAGCTGGGCAGTGCTGGGCAGGGCTGGGCAGTGAGAGCAGTGCTGGGCAGTGCTGGGCAGTGGGAGCAGTGCTGGGCAGTGCTGGGCAGTGAGAGCAGGGCTGGGCAGTGAGAGCAGTGCTGGGCAGGGCTGGGCAGTGAGAGAGAGCTGGGCAGAGCTGGGCAGTGGGAGCAGTGCTGGGCAGTGCTGGGCAGTGAGAGCAGGGCTGGGCAGTGCTGGGCAGTGAGAGAGAGCTGGGCAGTGAGAGCAGTGCTGGGCAGGGGCTGGGCAGTGAGAGAGAGCTGGGCAGAGCTGGGCAGTGCTGGGCAGTGAGAGAGAGCTGGGCAGTGCTGGGCAGTGAGAGAGAGCTGGGCAGTGCTGGGCAGTGAGAGAGAGCTGGGCAGTGCTGGGCAGTGAGAGAGCTGGGCAGTGCTGGGCAGTGGGGAGAGCAGACAGAGCTGGGCAGAGCTGAGCAGTGGGAGCTGTGTTGGGCATATGGAGGTAGCTGCTCCTTGCTGATCAGGTGTTGACTGTGCTTTGATATTCAGTGGGAGATGGAGGAAGATTTCCTTTAAGTGGTGAATCCAGGACTCAGCCTGTGAGCTGTTTCAGCTGGAGAGTGTCAGTGGCTGATCCAGAGCGATCCCCAAACGTTCCCAGTGTGCCTGTCCCTGCCCATTCCTAGGCATGGACAGTTCCAGCTGGATCTGTGTGTGGTATATCACCTTGACAGAGCCCTTGCTCTTGGTTCCAGGCTCGTCTCCTGAGCAGTCTCCTCTAGCAGTCACCCAGGTAAGATCTGTGCTGATAAATTAGGCAGTGCCTTGACTTCTCTCTGTCACAGTGATGGAGTATTACACTGCAATTTTTGGCTCAGTCCAGGTGCATTTCAGGAGCCAGCATGGGCCAGGGGCTGCTCCTTATGGGATGCCTGGATATGTGCATGCAGGTTTGGAGAGTAAGAATTTAATAGGGAAACCTTGGCCTTTCTGTGCCAGCTGTCCTCTGAATGTAGGAGAATGTTCCAGGCATGTTTGATCTACTGGCACAGACTCAGCCACAGCACTTGGGTCCCCTCAGCCTTTTGGAGGCTGTAGTTCATTGAGACCAGGCAGCTTTTCCCCATCATACATGGCTTTCCTGGAGAATGGAGTTCAGGAAGTCATTGGTGAATAGGTTAAATAAAGTAGACACCAGCACTGAGTTCAGCAGAAGTCTATTATCTGGAATCTATTGGTGTTGATTTTCTGGCCTGGAGCCACCTGAAAGCATCTATCTCAGGCATTAGCTCAGTTACCATAACAACTCATCCAGGAACAGCTCCTGACAGCCCCAAGAGCAGACCAAGGTCCCACGTTGTATCCTGCAGCCACTCTTAGGTCAAAATAAGCCTGTCCAGATCCCTCCCTCTCCTGCAATCCAGCCTCAGTGTCCCTGGTGAGTGCCAGTCCTTGTAGCAGCTTTGACATGCTTGGCAGCCTGTTTTGCTCTTCAGAGGCTGCTCAGTCTGGTTTTCCAAAGCTCCATCCACTCAGGGGTGGATATTTTACCTCCTGCCAGAATAATAAACCCATCTATCCTCAGGGAGCCCATTGTAAACCGAATGTCAAGAAGGGAATGCAATGTCTGAATTTTTGGAACTGTAAATGAAAACGATGGCACAAGGTCCAGTTTAGCTGGTGCCAAACTCCTGCCTGCATTTGGTCCCGAGATGACACGAGGAGCACGGACAGGCCCTGGCAGTGGCTCACTGCACACCTCCATCACCGTCCTGTCACCCTGCCCACTGGCACTGGAACTGCCTGGGATGCAGTCACCAAGCACAGCAGGTGATGTTGGACCTCTAGAAACAAACAAACAAACAGAAAAAATAGAGTAGGACCTGCAGAGTTAGACCCTGAAAGCTCAGACCTGAAGCAAGTTCTCCACTCTGAGTTTCAGGGTGGATTTGTGACGCCTGCCCTTCTCACTGACCTCCTGCTCCTGCAATTGCTCCTCAGCATGGAGGGGGAGACTTTTCACCCCCATCCAACTTTTACAGCCTGGCCTGTGAGGCTGAGGCCCAGCAGCAGGCTCCAGGCACCTTGCAGCAGGATAACCATCCTTTAACAGCGCTGGGAGTCTCTCTTCTCAGGGAGAACTAATTAAGTTCTTCAGTACATGCTTAGACATATGCTGACCTGGTATGGCCTGAACAGGTCTGCTTCCACCTAGCAGATAAATAATTCTGGCTTAAAAATATCCTGCTAGAGAAGTGTTACTGAGGCAACAGCCAGCTGGGGGCTGACTGCATCTCAGTGCTGAAGGTGGTGTTTATGTGGATTACTCATGGGCCAAGCTCTCTGCTGGTGTACTCAGTTAAGTGATTTTTAAGTTCTGAAAACACTGGTGCAGTTACCTCTGCTGACACCTCAGAGCACACAGGCCAGGCAGTCACACCTGTATTTATCTCATTTACTTATTGTTGGGCCCAAGAAGCTCATTTAACAAAAACACAGGGTTGCATCGATGCAGAATGTGGTCCACGGGATTTGAATTCCTCCCTGAGCAGCTGCATGGGATTGCAGGAGATGAAACTGAGCTAATGTGTCCCCCGGGGGTCTGTCTTGGCTCTAGGCAAAGAATTAATGAATGGGAAGAACATTCCAAAGTAGGTTCTCCCTGGTGTGATGTGGCCCAGCTTCCTGGACTTCTCTGTAGTTGTGCTGATTTATATCAGGTGAGGATTTTGCCCAGCTGGGATAAATCCCCCCTCCTGTGTTTTGGTGTTTCATACACTACAGGTGGGCTTACAGAAAACCCTTGGCTATCAAAACGCCCTGAAATTTCAAGTGAAGAAGAAAGTGCTGAAATATGAATCCAGTTTTTACAGAAAACCCAACCAGTGACTGATACCAGCCTCACTAGACTGATCCTTTGCTAGAACACAGTGAAAACTCCCACCCCATAGACTCTGAAGTCTCTAAGGCCCAATGAAAGGTTTGCTGCTGGCTCACCTGGGTAGGGTGGCTGCTGGTGGAGTTGCTGTGGGCCATGAGAGCCTCAGTTACAGTCAAGGTGGGTAATGAGCTCTCCAGGCAAACCCCAGCCCTGGAGAGGGACCTCTACAAACTTGGAAGAGCTTTAGGCTCTGTGCTGGAGACCCCAGGGGATAGCACTGGGTGATTTCTAAGGGTTTTCAGAGGAGTAACTTAGAAAATAGTTCTATTTTTGCTAAGTTTAGGCCTTCTATGGAGGGTCTGGACCCCTGTCAGAAAATGTGGATGGACCCACACCCCCAGAAAGGCTCCATTTAGTGCTGATGCCTGAGGGTGAATGGGTTGAGAGCAATTCAAGCTCTGTCTTGCTGCAAACATTCTCAAAGTGCTCCTGAAGCTACAGACCACCCTTGTTCTAAGATGAAAAATGGATTTCCAGGAGCAGGCACTAAAGAGAAAGAGCCTTGCTTATGAGAAAAAGTTGTGAATTATCTGAAGGAGGGTGAAGCATCTTCTGAGGATGGATAGACAGGCTTGAAACCCTGCAAGTGACTTATTGTGAGTTATCCAGTGTGACTGAGGAACAAAAGCAGTCAGAGGATGAGGTTTACATTCTCCTCATGCCAGGGTCACTGCCTGCTTGGTCAAATGCCATTTTTGATTGCATCTCTGTAGTGCTCTGAGTATTTGCCTCTTTCTTGTTCAGGTAATGCCAAAGAGCACAGCCAAGCCATGAGAGACGGGCAGAGTGACGAGGGCTGAGGAGCAGAAGAGGAGAGCTGCCTGGGAAGGCAGCCTGGGCCAGGGCTGGTGAGTCCCTCCTGCAGACAGCTCCGCGTGTTTCCAGCATGGTGCCCATGATAATTAACACAAAGGAAACAACCAAGTGTTTCCTCGTCAGCACACCTTGGTCCCAGCTGCCAGGGGAGGAGACTGACTCGGCTCCTGGGTAATGGATCAGTGACACAGCCAGGAAAGGGCATTTCTGCCTGGCCTGGAGCTGAGCAGGGCTTTGCTCAGGCCCTGTGTCCATGTCATGGGGACACAGGACAGCCCAGCCTGCTTCTGGCTCCTCAGGTTCTGCAGTGAGTTGCTGCTCTTGGCTTTTCTTTTCCTACAAGTGTGAGATAATTGTTTTTCCCTTTCAGCCTGTCCATCAGGCTATGCACTGTCTGGGCCTCAGAGCAGTTTTGTGCAGTGGAGCCCCAGTTCCAGGTCCCAGCTCTGTACAGCACATGGGTGACCAGTGCCCTGGAGACAGTCCTGGAGCCTGGCAAGCTCTGTGTGCCCCAGGGACAGGAGCTGCTTGGTCTGTGTCACAGCAGCCCCCTCAGGGAACCCCAGTTACACCAAAACTGCTCATTTTGGAGCCAGGGTTTGTGAGGCACTGGGCTCAGTGTGCTGTTCTCTCTGTGCCTGCTCCCTGCTCTGCCCTGTCCCAGTGACTCCTGAGCCAGCCTGCTTTGATGGAAGAGAGAGGTCTCACAGAGCCAAGATTCCTGCAATTTTCATGAACAAACAGCAGCTGGACAGAAGAGAGACATTTGAGTTAATATTCCGTTGAAGGAAAGGTAATTACACCTCTTGCTCCCTGCCTATTTTGGGATGCAGCAGCCAGGTGAGCAGCTGGCATGGAGATGTGAATGGTCAGTCAGTTCCTGCCTTCAAACCAGCCCTGCCCTTGCCACCCCTTCCCTGCAAAGCCAGAAGCTTCTGGAACAGCCAAGGATTTTGCTGGGAAGGGCTGGAGGGCATCGGGTGCCCTGAGGATATTGCAGGAAGCTGGGAGCACCAAGAAAGGAAGAAATAAAAAGCAGTTTAATTCAGATCAGAGGAAGAACAGGTTTCACCGGTTCCTTACTCACAGAACAATTTGATTTTTAGGTTCAAACTTATTTTCAGGAAAAGAATGGATGTTTCACTAATCTCTATAGTACCTTCCCCAGAAAATTCCAGTGACTGGCAACTCTTATCAAATGCCCCAAATCTGCATTTTCTGCTTTTTTTTTTTAGCCATGAGAAAACATTGAATTATTTTTTTCCAACACAAGCATTTGACAAAATGCTATGGAAAATAGAATTTTTCATTTTAATTTTACCAAAGAACAAAACCATTCCCCCCAAGAACATACTTAGACTTTGCACAGAAAGAGATTCTAAGACAAAAACGTGAGCACAGTCAGAGCTGAGCACCTTTCAGTCCAAGCAGCTGGGATGGACAAAGAGTGGGATGGGACCAAGTGTGGGAAGGAGGAATGTGAGTTTTCCACCAAGGCAGGGGCTTGTGGAGAGCTGCTGCTCTTGGGTCAGCAGTTCTGCCTCTGTCCTGGAATAATGAATTCCCTGGAGGAGAGCCAGTACTTTCCTGAGTGCTTGGAAAGTGCCTCACACTGCTCTGGGTGTGGCCATAAATAGTAATTAAAATTAGAATAATAATACTACTGAAGGGGATGTGTGCCCCTGGAGATGGGACACACTGAGCAGCAGAGTCCTGCATCTGTGCCCTGGTCGAGTAGAAGGTTCAGTTTTGCTGCAGGATTTGCTTCCCTGGACTCGATAGTCACAGTCCCTTGCTCTGCACGAGGCAAGCTGGCCTGAGCTGGATCAGGGCCAGGATCGAGTCTAACTCCTCCTGCCTGCAGCTCTGGCCAGCTCTGCTCGGCTCCCTGCAGCTCAGGGATGTCTGGAAAGACTGAATTAACTGGGCTGGTGTGGGGAGCTGCCTGGACTGATGTTTTTTTCAGAGATAGGCTTTGACTGACACTTCAAATCTGCCTGACAATCTTTTTTTCTAAGCGCAGTTGCTGCCTTTCTTCAGAGCGGGAAGAACTGGTCTGGTTGCTGTCCTTCAAATGATGCATCTTATCACATGGGAAAAAGCAGGAAAAATCCCACAAACCATCTAGAAAGGGCCACAGGACCAGCATAAAAAGAGGTAAAAATAACTGCATCTATTTGAGGTATTTCTGCTTTTTTCCTCTATGCCACAATCCAATGCAAGACACTTGAGAACAGGGGCTGTGCTCTGAGGAACAAGAACTGGCTGGATTTTTCTTTGCTTGCCTGTTTATTGTGGTGTTTCCTGCAGGAGATTTGTTTACTGCTTTGCTAATAGAACTCTTCATGATGAGAGAATCATGGAACACCCTGAGCTGGGAGGGACCCCCAGATCACCCAGCCCAGCCCCTGTCCCTGCACAGACAGCCCAAAATCCCACCCTGAGCACCCCTGGGGACCTGGGCACTGCCAGCACCCTCTGGGGGAAGAACCTTTCCCTAAAATCCAGTCCAACCCCCTGACACAGCTCCACCTGTTCCCTGACATTTCCAGTGCCAGGGCTGGGAAGACAGGGGGAAAACCTCTTTTACTCAGCTGTTTTTCACTGCCTCTTCTACTTGTGCTCCCCATCTGCCTCTGACTCCATTAAGGTATCCTTAATGCTTGCTGGCTGCTGGGGTCACACTCAGCTGCTGTCAGAACAGGTGGAAACCACTTTTTATGGTGTGATTTAGACCCTGGGGGTTTGCCTGAGCCTGGCCAGGACAGTGGGACCACCAAATGAGCAGAGGGATGCTTCAAATCCTCTTCTGGACACACCTAGGGGAAAAACAAAGTCTTTTATTTGAGATGTCCTATCTCTCCTTGCTTTTCTAGGTCCTTCACAACAACCCAGGCTCTTTGGAGTTTTGCCTTTCTGCACGAGGCAAGCTGACCTGAGCTGGATTATGTCCAGGATCTGCTCTGACACCTCCTGCCTGCAGCTGGCACCTCTGGGAAGCTTTTTGCAGCTCGGGGATATCTGGAAAGACTGAATGAACTGGGCTGGTGTGGGGAGCTACAGGGACACCAGAAAAGATGCTGCCAGAAAGAACTGCTGTGAAATGGATGTTTCCCTTGTCTGTGAGCACAGGAGCAGCCCTGGGAGGTCCTGAGGGCATTGCAGATGGAGACGTTTGTGACTGCTCAGCACTGCTGTGTGGTGGGACTGCTGGGTCCTGCTGCTGGGGACACTGGCCAGACTGTCAGAGCCCTGCCGTGTGCCTGCAGCTCAGCTCAGGGCTGAGCCAGCCCCTCCTCAGCTCCTCTGGCCCTGGGCACAGACAGGCCCGGGCTGGGCTGGGCCAGGCTGCTCGGGCCGGGGCACGTCCCGCGGCTGCTCCGCGCTCCTCTGTGCCTGTGCTTCCTTTGCAGGCCTCAGCCGGCAGCTTTCCGTGCTCAGTTTACTTCTTCAGGGTTACATCGGTGTTGTATCCAGAGGGAATGGAGCAACAGCTGCAGCTTGTGTGCACCTGCCTCATCTGATTTCCTGCCCTGCCCCCTAATCAATGATCTGCACTGGCAGCTCTGGGAGCACCACGGTTTTCCCTCGTGCAGAAGAATTCAGCACAGAGCTGAGGTGCCAGGCTCTCCAGCAACGTGTCCCCTCCTTCGAGGCTCCTCAGGATGGATTTCCCTCCCCAAAGGCACTGCTCGTCTCAGGGCTCCGAGTGTCCCCTCCAGGTGTGCCATTCCAGGTGTGCCATTCCAGGTGTGCCATTCCAGGTGTGCCATTCCAGGTGTGTCCCCTCCAGGTGTGTCCCCTCCAGGTGTGTCCCCTCCAGGTGTGCCATTCCAGGTGTGTCCCCTCCAGGTGTGCCATTCCAGGTGTGCCATTCCAGGTGTGCCATTCCAGGTGTGCCATTCCAGGTGTGTCCCCTCCAGGTGTGTCCCCTCCAGGTGTGCCATTCCAGGTGTGCCATTCCAGGTGTGCCATTCCAGGTGTGCCATTCCAGGTGTGTCCCCTCCAGGTGTGCCATTCCAGGTGTCCCTTTTGCAAGGCCAGTGGCACCATCTCAGCTCAGTGCTGCTGTCAGCACTCCTCAGGCACTCCAGGCTGTCAGGAACCAGCAGTGAAGGGGTTTTTGCTTTGTTTCAGCAGACCTGCTCTGTCCTGGGTTTTTTGGGCTCCCATTATTCCAGGCAGTGCTGCTCTGCTGTTTAATCAGATGTCAGAGCTCTGGGGGACAGCAAAGCTGCCCCTGCCTGCTAGTACCTCTTTTGTGGCACCACTGTTCTGCCTCGCTTGTTACAATCTGCACCAGAATGCTCTTTGCCTGCTAAAACAGACAGTTAGGATCCAGTTGTAATGCAAATGACACAGTGGAATAAAAGCCGTGGGGGACAAAATCCCAAATAAGCAGCTATGTCAGCCTTTGTTATGGCCTGATGACTTCAGCTCTGCTCCTGCTCTCTGAAGGATCGGGAGGAGAGGATCTGTTCCTGTGTTTTATGTGTTTTACAGGCACAGCTCGATGTGAGGCTGCCTTCAGGCACTGGCAGCCCCACAGCGAGTGTGTGTGCAAACCTGACAGGCAGATCCACCCACACTGGAAATTCCATGATTGCTGTGTTTTTTCAAGGCTCTGTTTTATAGAGTACAGGCCAAGCCCATGGGGTAATTGCCAGCGTAAGAGAGAAGCAGAGAGATGCTGAAATTCCAATCTGCTCCATAATGTGCTCCTAGTCCTGATGGCCTTGTCATTGTGATGCTGTCACTGGTGTCATTGCAGATGTTCTTGTCACTGTTTTCCCCATGTTTGGTGCTAAATACTGTAAATGAAGAGAAATATTTAGATTTGTAAAGGAATCTAAATATTCTGTGGAACTAAACACACAGGAGCCTGAAAAGTCAAATGGCAGAGGTATGTTTTCATTTCAAATGGCAAGTCACTGCAATGAAAAGTGATATTTTGTTGATCCAGCTGCTTTTACTGCAGATCTGCTCTGCATTTCCCCAGGCCATGGGTAACAGAGAACGAAGCTGGATGTTTTCTCAGCCTTGAGAGCTGATGGGATGTCTGTTTGTGGAGTGCTGGAGTGGCAGTCAGGAGCTCAGTGTTGAGGGTCACCTGTGAGATGCAGAGTGGGAGCAGTGCCTGTGCAGAGCTCAGGACAAGGAACAAGTGAGAGGTGCTGGGGCAGATGGAGGGGCTGAGTTCAAAGTCTTCCTAGGAGCTGTGGCAACAGAACTTGTGCATCTACTCAGAAAAGCCTGTGCAACCACCATAAATGACTTTAAATGGCCCTGTTTTTCTGCTAGCAGTGAAATGAGCAGCTTCAATGGGGAGGAGTAAATCCACTCGATTACACATGTTGCTGGGAATAACTCTCTTATTGGTTATCATTAATAACCCAATCTGTACTGGCAGCCTGGCTGCTGGAAACAGGGAACAACTGCACTGCTCCCAAATCTCCAATTACAGTGCAACAAGGGGAGCCAGAGGGGCCTCGAGGGGGGAAACTCAGCAGGAAGCAAAGCCAACATGGAGCACTTTGGTTATGAATGATGCGTGTGACAAATGAAATCTATCGGGGCCAGTCTGTCTTTTGAGGAGGATTTCTGCCAGGCAAGGCTGAGCTCTTTCCACCCACGTGTGTGTTTGTCAGGTCAGAGGTGATGGAGGTGCTGCTCATTGCTAATCTGGAGGAAAGAGGGACTTCTAGACCCTGGATGTGCAAAGCAGCTCAAGCTTGATCCAGGATTTAGATGGAATTTCTCCATTGAAATCAATGGCAAAGCCCTGATAACCACAGCAGGAGTGTTCTCACACAGCAACGCCCTGGGAAATTCTCTCCTGGAATAGATCAGATTCTGCTCTTATTTATGCAATTATAAATTCAACGTAGCTCTGTTTGAAACAACTGTTTTCATCTGATGCAAATAAGATCAAGATCTGGCGCAGGCTGCTTTTGTACACAATGGAAACTGACTGAATTATGGAAAACAGGAAACAAATCTAATGTAAATCTGAATGGAAATATCATGCTCTCTATTACATCAGAATAAATTGGAAGGAAGTCTGTTGATTCTAGTGGAATTCATCTGGATTTACACCAGACTGTGGCTCAGCATTTGTCAGTTGGCAGCACAACCACATCCAAACTCAAACCAAGCCACCTCATCTGAGTGGCTTTGAACATTTTCTCTTTTCCTTTATATTTAAGCAGTTGCCTCTGCATGCTGAAGGCTGATCAGCCTTTTCAAACAAATAAACCCCTTCAAACAGGCATCAGCAAATAAGCCTTGCTCTCACTAGCATTTGCAGAATCTACATGATGAATATGAAGTACTGAGCTTGGGTTTAGAGTCGCTTGAACTTGTTCCTGCTCCTGTGTGTTCACACTTTAGAGCAGCAGGATTGAGCTCACGGGGCACAGATCTTAACAGGGCCAGTCTGATTTCCCCAAAGGAGGGAAATCCCAAAGGCAAATTCCACCAGCCCTGGCAAGGGCCAGCAGTTTCCTAGGAGGCACAGGATTGGCCCTTGTAGATCTGCAAAATGTTGTCATTCTTTCACTCTTGCTGTCTTCAGGCAGGTGGTCAGGATGGAGCCAAAACCCTCCCTAGAGGAACTAAGGGAATCTGATGAATTTATTAGGGAATTGTGTCACACCCTGTTTCCACAGGCAAGTTCCTGTGCAGGGGAACCTGTGGGTGCTTTTCATGGGAAAGCAAGAGGGTTAATTAATGCCTGAGCAACAAACCTGACTCCCTGAGTGAAATCACTGGGAAAACACAATGTCTGAGCAAGAGCATTGCCACGTCAGCCCTTGATTCCTGCGTACCCCAGCTTCTTACTCAATCCAGGTTTTAATCTGTGCTCATGTTTCTCTTCAGATAATTAGTAAAATGCATCTTAATTAAAACAAGACGAGGAGAAGACACACAAACAAACAGAAGTCCTAAGTCAATGGGATTCAGGGAGGGGCAAAGCCAGTATTCAAATACAAATCTTGAGGCAAACATGATAATAAGTTATGGAGACTGTATCAAAGGTAAAGAGTTTTCTGAAAGTTGGGTAACTGTTTGCCTTTTTCTGAAAAAGAGACTGGCTGAGCCTGAGTTCCACAGAGCCTGACCTGGAATCAGTCTCGTGGGGAGGAGAGCTGAGGGAGCTATGTGGTCAGCAGTCTTTGCTTTCCTGTTTCCCTGTCACTGATTTTCTGTGTGATGCTCAGGATTTTCACAGGTGGCCCTGCCTGTGGGTGCTCTGATGTGCAGGTGTTCCACTGGAGATGCACTGATCACCCTTTGCTGCACCCCTGGCCACAGAGCACACCTGGATCTCAGCCACAGCATCACTCCCTCTCTGTCCTCACCTTCCCATCTGGAAATTGATAAAACAAATACTTGTCTGATTTTATAAAGCTATTAAAGGCTCTCTAATGAAACAGAGGCTTTTGAAAGACCTCTGACTATTATGGCTGGCTTTTGCTTAGGCTTATTCCTAAGCCTGTTTCAAGGCCAGATTGGATGGGGCCTGGAGCAGCCTGGTCTGGGGAGTGCCCATGGCAGGTGCTTGGAGCTGAACGATCTTTAAGGTGCCTTCAAACCCAAACCATTCTGTGATTCTGTAACTCCTGCAGGTGAGCTCTGCCTGATTTGTGAGAACTTTCTCACACCTCCAGGCCCTGTGTGGAATGCAAGGTCTTTGCTGTCTTGTTTCTGTCCCTGACAGCATCACCTGGAATAAAAACCACAGCCAGCGTGCAAATAAAATCCCCAGCCAGGGTGCAAATAAAAATCCACAGCCAGGGTACAGATAAATACCCCCAGCCAGGGTGCAGATAAATACCCCCAGCCAGGTGCAGATAAATACCTCCAGCCAGGGTACAAATAAAACCCCACAGCCAGGTGCAGATAAATACCCCCAGCCAGGTGCAGATAAATACCCCCAGCCAGGGTACAGATAAATACCCACAGCCAGGGTGCAGATAAAAACCCCCAGCTAGTGCAGATAAAAACCCCCAGCCAGTGCAGATAAAAACCCCCAGCCAGGGTGGTGCAGGTACACTAGCAGCAGCTCCTCCTGCTCGCTGCCACAGCCTCTCTGGCTGGCTGCCATGTGCCACAGCTTGTTCCACCCGTGCCAGAGCAGTTGGCACGTTGAGCCTGGAAGCAGAGAGCAGTAATGAGGGGAGGCTGGGGCTCAGCCCAGTCCCAGCTCTCTGCAGGACTGCACCATGTGCAGCCACACAATTCCAGAATCACAGAATGTCCTGAGCTGGGAGGGACCCACAGGACCATCGAGCCCAGCCCAGCTCCTGCACAGACCCCCCAAAACCCACCCTGAGCACCCCAGAGAGCTCCTGGAGCCTGGCAGGGGCGGGAATGTGCCGTTCCCTGGGGAGCCGGGGCAGTGCTGGGGGAAGAGCCTTTCCCTGAGCTCCATCCCAGCCTGACCCAGCTCCAGCCCCGCTGGGCTCCTGTCCCAGGGCACAGCTCAGCCCCGAGGAGCCTCCCCTCAGCCTCCTGTGCTCCAGAGGGACAGCAAATATCCCCAGTCCCAGGGAACCAGCCAAAGTCAAATTTCCAACCTCCTTGCAGAGTCTCAGCTGCATCACTGGTCTTTACTCACTGCCTGTGAATGATCCAAGTGCACAGGACAATAAAGCTGATATTGAGCTGGGTGTAATGGGGCCACCAAATACAGTCAAGAGAGAACCACAATTGCAGAGACATTTTCTCTTCCAGCAATACAAGAAGATGGGGGGCAGTTTTTTTGCGTTTATAGGAGTAAAACTCTTTAGGCAAGGACCTTAAAAGTGGGAATAATTATCATTTACTGTTCACAGCATGCAGTGGGGAACCAGGCCCAAGCTTGAAGCTAAAGCTTTAGCTGTCAGTGCTGTGCACTGGTTGTGCTGTACAGAGATTTCTGAGTCACATCGATTTCAGAACTGCTTTCCCCAGGGAATGGCACTGTTTTGTTCCAGTATGGTTGTGAGACCCTACACTTGATTCTGATCTTATATTCTGAAAAATCGAGTGATTTCTGGTGGGTATATGCCTGACTTACTTGCATATGCATGTAAGGTGCCTTCAAGAGCTGATACAACTTTGATAAAATTCTTATTTAAGTTATTCTTCTAATTAAACCCTATTATGTTGGGAAGAATTCTGTCCCTTTGCTCAAAGAGTCTCTGTGAACACTGAGCTGGGTCTTATGGCAGGAATCAGATTTGCCCACGCTGGCAATAGAACAGGTTAGCCTGTAAACCCAGAGTAAATTTGCAAACTCCATTTGATAAAAAGAAATGCATTAATGGATTCTGTGACTGATCTCCTGAAATGTCATTTGAATAGTTTTGACTTTGCATTTGTTTTATTCCTGGGAGATTTCACAGTACAAAAAGACTTTTATTTTCCTTTCCTCACCTGCCAAGAATCTCTTTGAAAGTTGTTTGTAATACAGACTGAGGTTTGGGCCAGATCTTTAGTTCACATAAGCAGATGCATCTATATTGACTTCTGTAAAAAGAGTCTGATATACCTGAACTGAGGATCAAGGACAAGAAAATGAAAGAAAGAAACTGCTAAGTATTAAGCTTTTTGACCAGGGAAGCAGGAAACATGTTATTTCCTTAAAAAAAATAATTTTAAAAAAAATTATTTTTCTAAAATTCAAGCTATTCTTTGGGATATGAAAGCCAGAACAAGTCTTCCTGACCCAGTGCCATTCTTCCATCAATCCCTTTTCATGCTGTTAATGTGAGGCCTTTCCCACTGCTTTCCTGCTCTGCCTCCCAGGGTGTGTGCAGGAAACACTGGGTGGTGTGAATTAAAATATTCCACTGTGAAAAAAGCAAAACAAAAAAATTTAAAGTCTTTGCTGATAGCAAATTGGAGAATGTGGTTCTGTGGAAGAGCCTGGATTATTTTAGATGATTTTAGTGCTTCTAAAAGCAAATTCTCAAAAGCCAAATGCTGAGAGTGCAGCAGGTAATGTTTTTGGATTGATGTGTGCAGATGTGCTGGGATCAAGGAGAGACAGGGACACAAGGCAGATGTGGGAGTAAGGAGAATAGCCCACAGACTAATGAGACACTAACAGGGGGAATAAAAGGAGAAGAGAAGGAAAATGAGTGGAGTGGAGGCTGGGTTGGCCTGAGCTCGCAGCAGAGCTCAGCAGGACTGAGGCTGGGTGACCTGGGGGCAGAGCAGCACAGTTTGGGGTTTGAGCTCTGGAACACTCGCCCAGACCTGCTCAGCTCTGGCTGCTCTCAGCTCCCTGGAGCTTTGAGCACAGTAAAGATGCTGCAGCAGAGGAGACTCCTCTGCCATCCCTGGGGGGAGACTCTGCTGTAACAGGGGCTGTCAGAGTGCAGTGCAGAGCCTTCCTCCACAGCAGGAGCTTGGGAGAGGACAGAGCTGCTTCTTCCCTTCACAGGGGAGAAGAGATACTCCTCCTGACAGAATCCCAGTGAGGGCACTGGGCTGTCCAGTGCTGGGAGAATTCCCTAAAAACGTTCATGGTGGTAATGCCAAAAGCAGCACAGAAATACTCCTGACAGAACCCCAGTGAAGGCACTGGGCTGTCCAGTGCTGGGAGAATTCCCTAAAAATATTAATGGTGGTGATGCCAAAAGCAGCAGAGGCTGAGGCAGGAAGGGTCCCTGGGTGAGATGTGGGGCCAGGCCCTGGAGCAGCTGCAGGTGGAACATGAGACCAGGAGGTGCTGGGAGCACCTTTCCTCTTCAGCTCCTGCTCCTCCCAGCACTTCTTCCTCTGCTGTTGACTGAATTATTGTTTCTATTTTCTGCCACTCTGAATGGAGATGAAGCTGGTCTACAAAGCCATTTCCAATGTGCTTCCCTATCTCCCTATAAACAGTTGTTTTTTCTCAGGGATAAAGGCAGAAGATAATTCCTTTAAGTGGCAGTTAAAGCTGCAGCTTTCTCCAGCTCCTGCAAAGACACAGCTTGACTCCCAGGTTTCCTGACTTGGCTAAAACAGGAGATTTTTTTCCCTGGCTTTGTTTTGTGTTTGTTGGTGATTACACTTCTCCAGGGTAGCCCAAAGTGATTGGAGCAGCAGGGAAAATGACAAGCTGAGGATGCTCCATAAACTGGCTGTGCCCTTTTTCCGAAATGCACTAATTTCATAGTGTAGGGAACAGTTTCATCTCAATCCCCATTTGAACTCCTCATGTTTCACCTGCAACACCTCTGTTTTCCAAGCAGTGAGCCCAGTCCAATTTCCTTTTATCCCTGCTGTGCTGGCAAGCCTTAGGGAAGAGACTCTTGATGGTGCTGGATGGAGCAGAGGGCTGGTGGAGCAATCCTTGTGCTCCAAGGGACCCGGTGGTGGCTTTGGCTCATTAGCTGATGAGGTTAATGAGGACACCTGAAGGGGCCGTGCCTGGCCCTGGGGGCTGCTCAGGAGGGCTCAGGCAGGGCCGGGCTCAGTAGGGCAGGGCCGGGCTCAGCAGGGCCGGGCTCGGCAGGGCCGGGCTCAGCAGGGCTCAGCAGGGCCGGGCTCGGCAGGGCCGGGCTCAGCAGGGCCTGGCTCAGCAGGGCCAGGCTCAGCAGGGCTCAGCAGGCAGGGCCGGGCTCAGCAGGGCCGGGCTCGGCAGGGCCGGGCTCAGCAGGGCCGGGCTCAGCAGGGCTGGGCTCAGCAGGGCTCAGCAGGGCTCGGCAGGGCTCGGCAGGGCTCGGCAGGGCAGGGCTCAGCAGGGCAGGGCTCAGCAGGGCTGGGCTCAGCAGGGCTCAGCAGGGCTCAGCAGGCAGGGCCGGGCTCAGCAGGGCAGGGCTCAGCAGGGCCGGGCTCAGCAGGACTGGGCTCAGCAGGGCCTGGCTCAGCAGGGCCGGGCTCAGCAGGGCCGGGCTCAGTAGGGCAGGGCTGGGCTCAGCAGGGCCTGGCTCAGCAGGGCTCGGCAGGGCCTGGCTCGGCAGGGCAGGGCTCAGCAGGGCCGGGCTCAGCAGGACTGGGCTCAGCAGGGCCGGGCTCAGCAGGGCCGGGCTCAGCAGGGCCGGGCTCAGCAGGGCCGGGCTCAGCAGGGCCGGGCTCAGTAGGGCAGGGCCGGGCTCAGCAGGGCCGGGCTCAGCAGGGCCGGGCTCAGTAGGGCAGGCCGGGCTCAGCAGGGCCAGGCTCAGCAGGGCCGGGCTCGGCAGGGCAGGGCTCAGCAGGGCAGGGCTCAGCAGGGCTGGGCTCGACAGGGCCGGGCTCATCTCTCCAGCTCTGAGGCCCCTTTGGGGAAGGGGGGACATGGGCACGGGCACAAGGAGTTAGGGGCTGGGAATGTGGGGAATGGAATGGAATGTGGAAATGTTCTCACATCAGGGAGGACTGGGAGCCTTGAGAGCTTCAGAGCCAGCCCACACCTCCACCTGCAAAGAAATGTGAGCCACTAACTGAGAATCTCCCTTTCTCAGACAGGCTTCCTATCAATGGCATCTAATAGCAGAATGTTACCATTTCTACCTGGTTTTAATGATTTATCACCCCTGAATTATGCACCATGGGTGACAGTGATGTTCTCTGATGTGGATAGGTGGATGGAATTACATCTCTCTGTGTTTGGTGTGCTAACAGAACCAGAATTAATATTTTGTCTTGCCTGGCTTATCTTGGCTAGCAGTAGCTATTATTTCACCTACTCTGTTTCTCTTCCCCCTCTCTGTCACAACTGAAATAATTTGAATTTGAGCTGTGCTTGGAGCAGGACTCGCCTCAAATCAGATTTCCAGTTCCCTGCCCTCAGTCTGATCCCAGCTCAATCAATCTCCACTGAGCCCAGCCAGAGCCAGGCTGGACAGAGCAAGCAGGGAGAGCACATTTAGTGGGTTGTGGGAGCCCGAGGGTGCACCCCTGGCCTCCCTGGGGGTCTCAAACCCCCTGGGGAGGGTCCCAAAGACCCCTGAGCGAGACCCTGGTGTTCCAACCCCTGGGGGAAATTACCAGCACAGAGGGAATGCAAACAAGCCCCCAACATTAGTAAAGTGTAAATTAGGTTGTTAGAACGTAGATAAATAGACTTTTGGGGATGTTTGTGATAAGGGACACGTGGCCAAGATGGAGAATTTGGGGTGTGGATCCTCTTCCTCCTTCTGCTCCGTGCCATCCATGCTGGGTGACATGCTGGCACTGCCAGATTGGATGGGGTCAGAGCTGTTTAACAAGACTGTATTGTATTGGAAAATTTTATAAACATTTAGCAGGTAATTTAGACTATATAAGATCAGCCCTGCCCTCAGCAGGCAGATCCCACCCTGGGTGTTAGATGGGCAAAGAGTTCCTGAGACAAGAAACAATCAACAATCCTTGGAGCCTCTAAAACAGCCTCCTGCAATCTCTCATCAGCAGCTTTGGGAAAGAACAGGATTTACAGCCCTGCATGTCCTGCTGAGGGGATCTCGGGGTAAGGAGACACCTGGGGCAGTGACAGGGGGTGAATGCAGACACCTGCACGAGGCAGGTTTGGCTTTGCTGTGCGGGGAAGGGGAGTGAGGACCAGCAGCCAGCCCAGCCCAGCCCAGCCCCTGCTGGGGTCTCAGCCATCCCTGGGTGCCAGGGCTCAGGAACCTGAGCAGCTGCAGGGTGGCACAGGTGGGCACACCTGGGGGTGACAGCAAAGGGCATTTCATCACTCACAATGTGCTTTTCCCCTTTGTCTGTGCTGAACTGCAGCCACCAGGAGCAGCTCCGGCTCCCAGTGAGGGATTCCATCTCCTGCTAGATTCCATACACATTGCATTCTTTGCCTTCTTTATTTCCCTTTCTCCTCCCTGCTCATGGTTGTTTGTTTTCTCTTCATGTGTGGCATAAAAAGGCTGTTTGAAGAGAAACTACCCAATCCAAATGAAAGGGAATATTGCTTTTGGAAAATCCAACTGAAGCCTGAGCAGAACTGATAGTAAATTATGAATTAGCTGGAGATTTTCATCACTTCTTTTCTTTGTCCTTATTTTTTCTTCTCTTTTCCCCTCCAGCCTGTGTATTTTCTTAACCCTAATTAAAATGTGCAGGTCACAAAAGTGTAATGAAGAGCTGGACTCATTACTTTTGTTTATGGCAAAATCCAAGTGGAACAGAACTCTAAAGGGGCTCTGGTTGAGTCCCATCTCCCTCCATAAAGAGTGTAATAAATATCAGGCACATTGATTTTCCTTCTCCTGAACCCTTCCTATTTGTTCTGCTCTAAGTGCACTGTGTTTTCCTCTGAGGTTCTTTTGCTCTAACTGCTCTGTTATCTGCCGTTGTTGTTAATCTGTGTTGAGCCTCAGAGGGAGGTTAAGAGAAACCCCCTCAGGAACACATGAAGAAAGAGGAAAAATAAAATAAAGAACTGAAGCCATTGAGGCCAGCTGCTCCATGTACCTGGTTGAGCCATTTCCTCCAGCAAGGACTTCCATCCACTCCAGGCCCAGCTCTCTTCCTGTACTTAGTTCTGTCTATGTTTTTACCTTCAACTTGATTTTTTGCATTGATTTCTTTGGAAATCAAGGAATCAATGCAAAAATAATTTTTTTGGATTTAGCTGTTCATTCCTCACATCTGATTTTCTCTCCACCTGCAGTGACCTGCTGGAGTGGCCCTGCCTGCTCCCAGGGATGCCTGACAAGCTGCAGAAAGTGGGGGTGAAGGTTTTGTGTGGGGTGTTGAGTGGTGCTGCTGAGCCCAAGCTCCCTGTCCATCCCTGATGAGATCTCTGTGCTCTCTGGGGATCCCTGGTCCAAGTGGAGCAGCCTGGGGTGGGTCTGGGGCTGTGGGAAGCAAAGGCAGCTCCTGTTCTAGTGAAGCAATTCCCTGTTTCTCAACAGGAGCTGGATCAAGCCTTTAAGGAATTAGATTGTGTTTCAGTTCACAGCTCAACCTTTAAAAAACTCCCTTTCCATCTCACCTGTTCTGTTCAGGAATTGCTTTGAGTGTATCTATTGACTTTCCATGGAAAGTGGACATGGCCAAGTAAAAACCTTGCTGCTGAAGGTTTTACAGGAGTAATATTGACCTTCCCACAGATACTGAGGAGAACAGAAAGTCCTGATTCTCTGTAAAACTAAACTAAAATTGTATTTGATGAGTTCTATAAAATGCTTATAGATTTTTATTTTTTTCCTACTTTGGCTGAAACAATTTTTTTTCTCACAAAGTCCAGCTGCAGAATATTTACAGAGGAGGAGGGAAACCTTTTTCTTTGAAAAATATTTGTACTGGTAAATCGCTGCAAATTGGTAAACTCCCAGATGAATCTAAATAAATAATAGCAGAACTTTGGCTGCATTTGCAAAAAGGCCCCAAAAATTGGATTATGGGCTTCAGGTATCATTGGGATCAAAGTTAGGCTTGGTGAATATTTACACATTTTATATAGTTTCCAATGGAAGCAGTACCTGTGCAGTCTTTTGGGGAGTAAATCCAGGTCACAGTCACTGCAAAAGCAAAAGCTGCTGTTTTTATTGGCAGGGCTCTGGCTGTGCAGGGTCCCCGCTGTGGCCACAGGCTCACAGATCAGCCAGAGCTGTCATGGATTTTCCAGGGGTGACACCAGTTCCTTCCTGGGGTGAAAAGCTGAGTTCTGCACACTGGAGAAAACAGTTCAGGGTCAGAGCTGCTTTAGAGGGGCACAAGTGCCAGGGGTTACTCACCTGCCAAACGTCACCAAGCATCACCCAGAGGGATCCCGTGGCCTCTCATGCTTATAAAACTTATAAAAGGTGCAGAAATGAGAATTCTTCCCGAGAGCAGCTCAGATTGCTGCTCCTGGCTCCTGTCCTGGCAGGAGTTTACCAGCAGGGCTTGATCAGACCCCTCCCCTCTCCAGCATCCCCAGAACATCCCAAAACAACAACCAGGGCTTCATTTGCTTGTTGCTCTCATCTTCACATTTTCCAGGTTTTGTGCCACGGACAGAGTACAGAAATATTCCTCTCGTTTTTAAAGAAAGCTGAGATAATCTGTGCACAGGAGACAGCACTGCTAAAGGTTTCCAAGAATTTAAAGAGCTCCCACCCAAGATACTGTGGCCACAGAACTTCTTGTCTGACACAGCCTAAACCCGCTGATTATTACAATGTACTTAAATAACCATTAATTAAAAATGTATAAACTCCTCCTGTGTGTAAGCTTCACAAAGCACATGATCCCTGCTTTCCTCTGAAACCTCCTTCTTTCCACTGAGTCTTTTATTTCCCTATCAGCTCTTTAAGTCTTCTTTCTCTGTCTTTTCTCAGCCTCTGATGGCTTTGCTCAGTTCATCCTCTGTCATTTGTGTCTGGATCTAGAAACATTTCTCAGGACATTTGACTCATCCATCATTTAGATAATCACAAGGCAAAAACCCCCAGTTTCCAGCTATGAACATCCATAAAAAGCACGAAGGAAAAAACCCCTCACCTTGAACTTCCCTTCCTGCTTTGCTTTTCATTTAATTTCGAGAATCTGACTTGACAGTCTTTGCTCTGGCAAAAGTCCCACTGAAGTTATTAAGGGCAAGAGCTTGTCAGGATTAAGAGGAGGGATTTGAAATATCTGTGAGTGATAGCAATATTCCCCAGTTCTATTAGGCCAGATAAGTATTCACAAAGGACATTAACCCTGAGCCTTGGGCCAGCTGCTGACTCCCTGTGGGCAGGGGAGGGGGTTTGCAGAGGGGAGAGCAGCTCCACAGCTGGAACGGGGTTTTGCAGCCCTTCCCTGGCAGATGAGCTCACTTCCCTGAGTCCCCATTTGACAGCCAGACTCAAGGTGCTGGGGAGCCTGAGTGGGGATTAAGGTGCCGTGTTTGGGAGCAGGGCACCACGGGGGGCTCGTGTTGGAAACCTCCAGCAGCTCAACCCCTCTTTCTCTTCCTCCTGATGGAAACTTCTGCTGCTCTCTGCTCCCACCTCTCAGGGAGCGACTGCCACACAGCCCAAAGGCTCATCTGGCCACTGGAAGGGCAAACGTGGCAAAAAATCATAGAATGGTTTGGGATGGAAGGGACCCTAAAGCTGAGTTCATCCCACCCCTGCCATGGGCAGGACACTGTCCCATTGCTCCAGCCTGTCCATCCCAGCCTGGGACACCCAGGGACACCCCAGGGACACTCCAGGGACACCCCAGAGACATCCAGGGACACCCCAGGGACACTCCAGGGGCAGCCACAGCCGTGCCAGGGCTGCCACCCTCCCTGCCCAGAATTCCTTCCCGGGGTCTGACTGACCCTCCCTCGGAGCCACTGGGACCCAGGGCAGAGGTGAGTGGATCAGGAAAGGAGACATCACTTTTAAAGCTCTCCTGACACATTTTGTGCTCCCTGGAGGGTGCAGTACTGGCTGAATTCAGCGATTGCATTCCAGCTGGGCCAGTGGAGGAGTTTACAGCAGCAGCAGCCCCTGTGCAGCGAACTGGGAGCTGGTCCCACTCCTGCACCTGCCCTGCTGGGATTCCTGCCCTGCTGGGATTCCTGCCCTGGCACCGTGGCATCCACGAGCTTCTCCGTCCCTCTGGTCAGGGCAGATCGCATCAGTGCCAATGTTCAAACCAAAGAAACACTGAAACAAATTTAAAACAAAAATAACGTTTCCAAGGCAGTTCCATCCCCACCACCCACCACCATTTATAACTAATTGGGGCTTTGTTATATTCCCTCACCCGGTGACAGATAAATACTAAACTCCACTGGTTAACAATAATCACCCTAATTATGCCAAGATGACATTTACAATACAGGCAATTGCTAATCCATTACCTCACTCTGCTGAATACTAGAACACTCAAATTAAAAGTTATTCACCCACAAAGAACAATGTTTTAGTAGCTGACACAGCTTAGTAAAGGAATTTATTAAGGTAATTTGCAGTTTTCCCATAAATAAAACATTCTAGTGTTCCCCTCTCCTTTCCCCACCCTTCCCCAAAGTAATCTTTTCTGATAAATCTCTTTTTTTTCTCTCTCTCTCGTAGCATCCTTAAAAAAATAATAATTGAAACTGTCAGACAGATGTACGTATTTAAATGTGCTCACCTGAAAGACAACAGAGAGCTGCTCATCCATGTCTCCAGGTTCTTTTTGGAGAGCAGGGTGATGGTTTGGGGTCTGTGGTGTTGTAGGAGGTAGGTCACCGTGGTAAAACCTTCCCCAGCGTGGGGTTCAGGGAGAGCAGCTGCTGCTCTGGGTGTGCCAGGGCTGGGCAGTGAGCTGAGCTCTGCTGGGCCACACCAGGAGCCCTGGGGAGGCACAGAGGGCCCCAGCAGCTCGGGGGAGATGCTGCAGCCCTGCCCAAAAGCACAGCGGGCAGGGAGCCAGCCTGCAGCAGCATCCCCGGGGAAGGGAGGCACCTGAGCCCCATCCCAGCACCTGAGCACTTTCCCTCCAGGGGTGACTCCTGACCCGTCCCCACCACTGACACACACCAGGGGAAATCCATTGCCAGGGAGGGAGGAAGTCCTGCTGACAAACGTGAAGAGAGGGAGGAAAGGGTGAAGCAGACACCAAAAAATCCAGGCTGGGTTTCACTGCAGGCTGTGGGCAGCCCCTTGCAGCTGGTGCTGCAGAGCCCCTGCCAGAGGATGGAGCAGGAAGCGTTGGGTTTGGTTTTTACTGTAACCACAGCAGCGCTGCCCAGAGCTGTTTGCAATAAATCAGTGAGTCACAGCCAGCCAGGAGTCCCTGCTAGCACATCCCACCAAGCTGCCAAGGAGCATCCTGGGCCTGGAGCTGCCAGGGACCTGGTGCCAGTCCCACCTGGAGAGAGCAGGACCTGCCCAGTTCTGCCCAGTTCTGCCCAGCTCTGCCCAGTTCCCCAGTTCTGCCCAGTTCTGCCCAGTTCTGCCCAGCTCTGCCCAGCTCTGCCCCAGCTCCCCCCAGTTCTGCCCCAGCTCCCCAGCCCTGCCCAGCTCTGCCCAGCTCCCCAGCCCCTGCCTCCAGCTCTGCTGCCCAGCTCCCCCAGCTCTGCCCTGCCCAGTTCTGCCCAGCCCTGCCCAGCTCTGCCCAGCTCCCCAGCTCTGCCCAGCTCTGCCCAGCTCCCCAGCCTGCCCAGTTCTGCCCAGCTCTGCCCAGCTCTGCCCAGCTCCCCCAGCCCTGCCCAGCTCTGCCCAGTTCCCCAGTTCTGCCCAGTTTTGCCCAGCTCCCCAGCTCTGCCCAGCTCCCCAGCTCTGCCCAGTTCCCCAGCTCTGCCCAGTTCCCCAATTCCCCAGCTCTGCCCAGCTCTGCCCAGTTCTGCCCAGCTGTGCTCCCGCTGCCCCAGTGCTATGAAAGGCTTTAAACACTCCCTGAACTTCCCCTGGGGTGCTGCTCTGAGGAGATAAAGTGCTGCTCATTCGAGTGAACTTTACTCCTTGCCGAGGAAGGGGAGTGCAGCCTGATTAAAGGCACTTGAATTCTGAATCAGAGCGTCTGCCTGGGGAGTTAATGGCCAATAACAGGAGAAAACAAAGCCGGGTAGTGCCTGTCACAGCAGGATTCCAACTTCAGCACACACCTGCTTACGGCCTGAGAACTGTATTCCATCTCAGCCACAGACTGACCCGTGCACTGTTTGTGCAGGATGTGCCATTCTCCCTGTCCTGCTGGTGCAGGATGTGCCATTCCCCCTGTCCTGGTTGTGCAGGATGTGCCATTCCCCCTGTCCTGCTGGTGCAGGATTTGCCATTCCCCCTGTCCTGTTGTACAGGATGTGCCATTCTCCCTGTCCTGTTGTGCAGGATGTGCCATTCTCCCTGTCCTGCTGGTGCAGGATGTGCCATTCCCCCTGCACTGCTGGTGCAGGATTTGCCATTCCCCCTGTCCTGTTGTACAGGATGTGCCATTCCCCCTGTCCTGGTTGTACAGGATTTGCCATTCCCCCTGTCCTGCTGGTGCAGGATTTGCCATTCCCCCTGTCCTGTTGTACAGGATGTGCCATTCCCCCTGTCCTGCTGGTGCAGGATGTGCCATTCTCCCTGTCCTGCTGGTACAGGATGTGCCATTCCCCCTGCACTGCTGGTGCAGGATTTGCCATTCCCCCTGTCCTGTTGTACAGGATGTGCCATTCCCCCTGTCCTGTTGTACAGGATTTGCCATTCCCCTGTCCTGCTCAGAGCCCTGGGCACGAGGGGCAGCCCCAGAGCAGAGATCAGTCCTGCCCCTGGGGGATGCAGTGGCAGCAGCAGCTCAGCCCTGCTCTCACCCCTCCAGACCCTCACCCTGCAGCTCCCAAAGTCACTGAGAGCTTTGCTGGGCTCACTCTGGTCAGCTCATGATTCTGCCTCATTATCACTCTAATTCCCCGTCTGCTTTCTTCTTAGTTTCCAGCTTGTTGCTGTTAATCTGGTTTTTCATTTTCCCCAAATTCCTGCCCAGTTGAGCTCAGTGACTCTGGCTCGTCAATGTTTCCTCTGTCCTGGCTGTTGTCACCCTGCCTGTGCACGCCCAGCTCAGCCTTTGGGGGCTGCAGTGGTGGGTGCTCAGCACAATTTCACACGAGCTGGAGCAGAGGGAGGCAGTGCAGGGCTGCAGAGGGCTGAGGAGTTTGTGCTAGAATCCAGCATCTGTTACAAGCTAAGGAGAAGACTCCACAAGCTGGGAATATTTACTTTCCTTCTCTGACTGCAAACCTGAATTTTGGTGGTGAGGTGCATCCATGACTCTGTGTGTGACCCCCACCCACCCTCTGCCATCAGCAATGCAGGAAATTCACTCTCCCCCCAAACTGGGGAAAACTGATTTTATTTATATGTGAGGAGCAACAGGGGATTTCTTGCTCTCTGTTCTTAAAGTATTGGAAAGATGGAGCTCCTTGTTCCTCATCAATCACAATTATTTCATTTTTTCACTTCTGAGCTAGATATTTCTTCCATGCCAAGCTCCCACATCCATTGGACAATGCTTGGTCCTTATACTGAGAGTTCACAGAAGTGATGTAAAAGAAAGAAGGAATGAAAGAAAGAGGGAGGGAGAGAGGGAGGGAAGGAAACTAACACTAAAATCAACAGTTTCTCTTCCTCTCATTTAAGTCAGAAAAAGTCTTCCCAACTGTATAAAGGCATATTGAAAAAAAATCAGTAAATTCATGAACATGCAGTTATTACTTAGGAGACAAATTGCATTTCTTCCAAAATGTTCCAAAATGCATTCATTTTCAGAGTACATTACTTTCATAATACTGTGTGGAACATTAAATGAGAATTTCCCTGACTTGGCTACAGAACACATTTTTATATTTCAGTGTCTGACACAGAGCCCAGGGTAACTAATGAAAATCTTTTCGAAAAGTGACAATCTTGTCTAGCAGCCTTGCCTGTTGAAGAGATTGCAACATAAAACAGATGAGTGCCCTGCTTGACAGCTAATTGTGTCGAGCTTAATTACAACAAGCAGAATTTAATCGGCTGTGCAGTGCAGTTTTTAGGATGGGGGAGCCATCTGGAATATCCTTGCTCCTGGGCTGATGGAGGGGTGGGTTTCAAAGCCAGGGCAGCAGCCGTGGGCAGATTTCAATGCAGAAGTGGCTCCTTCCTCAGTGGATTTCATTTGAGCTGCCTGATGAATCTCAGAGATATTTATGCAAACCTGCACGCTGTTGCTTCAGGAAGATGAGGATTTGGAAAAGTTCCCAGTTTCAATTTGCTGAGGCTCGTTCCCCTCCATGGCCCTGAGCAGTGGCCAGAGCTGTCAGGCTCCAGGGCCAGAGCACCCTGATCCCTGCCCCAATCCTGCCCCAACCCTGCTGCCCCCCAATCCTGCCCCCCAACCCTGCCCCCAAAAATCCTCCTGCCCCAATCCTGCCCCCCTGACCCTGCTGCCCCCCAATCCTGCTCTGCCCCCAACCCTGCCCCCAATCCTCCTGCCCCAGTCCTGCTGCCCCAGTCCTGTGCTGTCCTCTGTCCCCTTGCAGTGCTGCCCTGGTCTGCTCCCAGCTCTGCCCCAGGTGGGAGGGTTTGTGTGTGATGCCAGCCTTACAGCCTGCCTGTGAGCAGGCAGCACAGCCCGGGCCAGCACCTGCAGCACTTGGGCTCATTCCAGATTTCCCACATGACCTTGAGCAAATCGCTTGACCTCACTTTTTTTGCCCCTTAGTTCAAGTGAGAGGAATGAGACCATATGCAGGAAACAGCTCTGGGATCTCCAGAGAAGCAGTTCCTGCATCCCACACTCATTGCAAAATCTTCCTTCTGTTTCTCTTCCACTCTTCTCTGTAATTTTCAAGCCAATAATCACTAGCCATCCCCTAACGAGTTCCCCACTTGGCAATTAGTATCTTTTATGCCCATTTTACAACTACAAAAACCGAGAGGCAAGGTCAGCCTCTGGCAGGCTGGAAGTTGGAGGCAGGAGTGTGAGAACAGCCCATTTTCCACACCAGCATCCCTGCTTTGACCACCAGACCTTGCTTTGCTCAGAACCCGTATCAGGAGGAGCCAGGCACGAGCATTGTCCAAGTGCTAATCTTCAGAGCAGCACATTAGTGCAATTTGGTGTCAGGACGCCTTATCTATCACCAGGCAAGGAGTAAGATTAAAGGACTGGAGTTACAAGTGCCTTTTTGTTTGCACTAACTGCCTGAGTGTCTGCCTGGAAAACACAGCCTTTCAATCTGAATTGCTGTCACGTTTGCCAGACAGGAGTAGATTGGTCTCAGCACCCTTATTAAAAATCCTCCTGGCATCCTGCAGCAGCTGCTCCAAACCTGCAGCTTTCAGGAGCCAGTTGTGAAGTGGATGTCGAACACCACGCACTGATCACTGCTTTCCTGGTGTAAGTCTGGAGCAGCTTTCCCAAAGGCAGTGGAATAATTCCTGGCTTTACACCCCCTGTGCTGGGGACCTGCTTGTGTTCCCCACCCTGCTTGCAGCAGCTCAGCTGCAGTGGGCTCGGGCACAGCTGCACGGATTTGCAGTGGGTGGCATTAAAGGGGCCACATTAAAACCGATATCCCCACTGGTGTGAGAACAGCCAGAATCAGCCCTTTCCCTTTATTGAAACTGGGTGAGGTGCTCCTCCAGATCACCCGTTAAACGACTGGGAAGAAAAATGAGGGAAGGTAGAAAAAGACTAGATTAATTAAAAAAAAAAAAAAAGAGAGAGAAAAGGAGGATGGGGCAGGAGAAATGCAAAAGGGGAAGTCGAGGAGGAGCACAGGGCACAGCGTTATCACAGGCTCTGCTGTGTGCTAACGATGCTTTAATCCCGTAATGACACGGAGGCGCACGAACATGAATGTGGGAGGCAGCTACGCCCAGGATCAAACAGGCTCGGGGCTTTTTTGTGTTTGCACCTGAAGTGCGTTCAAACCACACTGTCAAACAGCATTTTCTGCTCTTGTCTCTCGCTGCTGCTGCGACTCTGCCTGGCAGCTGCGCTGACACTGCTCCAGCACCGGGGCAAGGGAGGGGAGAGGAGCCGCAAACTTCCTGGGGGCGAGGAGAATGAGCCCAGCACAGCTCGTTCCCCCCGAGCGCCTCCGTGCTGCTGGCACAGCAGCCCCAGGTGGAGTGGCAGGTTAAATCCAGCACTGCCCGCTGCCCACAGCCCTGCTCGCTGCCCTCCTTCACGGGAAACGGGGAAGCGTTTCTGTCTGTCTGTCCGTCTGTCCGGACTGCAGAGGAGCCGCGGCCGCGCTCAGAGCAGCGCTGGGAGGAGCAGAGGTGATGGAGGCGGGGACAGGACTGGGACAAGAGGAGGATTGCAGACAAAGGCAGAACTGCAGAGCAGGAGGAGCAGTGTGAGGGGCAGAGGGGCAGCTGGAGAGCAAAACTGCCTGGCAGGGAAGGGGGAGGTGCTGGCACGAGTTCCTCCGAGCAGCCGTGGCAGGACTGGAGCAGCTGGTTCAGGACAAGGTGTCCCTGAGAGCCCAGCAAGCCAAGCTGCTCTGTGCTCTGCACCTCTCCCAGGCACTCCTGCAAGGTTCCCTGTCCCCAGGAGCAGTGAGGACGAGAGGCACCTGCTCATTGCCAGGGACTTATTTGCATGGGCGACTTCATGAGGGCAAGAAAATGGAGTCCTTGCCTTTAAGCACTTTGCAACTCAGCAAGGAGAGAGAAGATTAACATGAGCTGGTGCTTTGGAGGGCAGAAGGGAGGCAAAGTGCAGGAGGGGGACTTATATCATCAAGGCATGGAACCAGGAGGTGACCACAGGGAATTTAGGGGGGCAGGAGCTGCATGTCCTGGTGTTAAGCAGCTGGATGTTGCATGGCAATGTCCTTCCCACCTGCTCTTCACTCAAATTTCCATCAGGCAAAAAGAGTATTCCTGAGTCTAACTCCTGCAAGTTCAGTGGGAGGGGCAGAAATCTACATTCCTTAATTTGAATAATTTAATTATAAGCTCACCAAGACACTAAAGAGTGGTTTATCTTCTCCAGAGCTCTCAGTTCACTGCAAAAGAAGAGGGACTCTGTGGCACTGTGGATTTCCTTGCCCTGTACCCTGCAGGACAAGTGATGACACAAGAGCTGGGTGCAGACCCCTGCCCTAAGTTCAGACTCTGCAGTGTGGGTGTGCATGGGTGTGCACACCAAGGGACAGAGCTGCAGGGGCCACACTCCAGAACCCAGAACAGAAAACCTCACCAAGGACACACCACCCAAAACTTCACCTGGAGCCAAGGGCACATTTCAGTGCTGGCTGTCTGCAGGAGCAGCACAGAGACACTGAGAGACAGAGAGAAACAGAGAAACAGAGACACAGAGACACAGAGACATGGAGAAATAGAGAAACAGAACCAGGGACCCAGAGCCCCATCCCTTCTCCATCCTTCTGTGCCTTGTGTCCACGGGCACTTCTCCCACGCTGGCTGGGGAGTTTCTCCTGTGGCTGTGGGATGAGAATATCCCCTGCCTCCCCAGGAAAGAGGAGAGGTAACCCTGGCCTGGCCCAGGTGCATTGCCTCAGGGTCCTCAGGGCTGCCTGGGCATGGCTGGACTCCTCCTGCTCTCTTTGCAGGACCAGGACACGAGCTGCTGGCCAGGAGCTCCTTTCCTCACAGAGCAGCTCTTTGACCTCTGGTGTGCTCTGCATGGACAACACCCGGGTTCAAACGAGGTGAGAGGCTGAGGATGTAAAGTGTGAGCTGATTCCAGGCTGCCCGAGCGGGGAAGGGAGCAAGCAGATATTAACATTAATCCATCATCCACTGTTGATTGTCAGAGCTGAGCAGAATTCCTCCAGTGAGTCAGTGCTGCGGGAGAGCCCAGCCAGAGCTGGGAACCCTGAGCCCTGGTGGTGCCTCCAGCACTCCCTCTGTGCCAGCCCTGCAGCACGTCAAACGGCACCTCTGGAAGGCCTTTTCCTCCCTTGGTCCTGCCTCGCACACTCCTTTGTCATGGATTCATCCTCTCCCTCCTGCCGGTGAGCGCTCGATCTGTCCTCTCCATGTTTCCAGGGTAACCAAGTTTCCCTCCAGCCCAGAGGCAGAGCAAACCCATTCTGCTGGAAAATTCCAAGTGAGGATTAAAATTTGTACAGCAGCACACAACCTAGTGCAGCATCTCCCACTCCTGCCAAGCTGCCCAAGCCACTGTGGATAACTGGCTTGTGCCTTTCATGGGATTATCCAGAGGATCCCCTGGGGAGGGATCTCACCTGCATGGACAGACAGCTTTGTGTGTGGAGTCTGAAAGCCCCCAGTGGCTCCCTCAAAACCAGCCCTCATTGCTGTGGCTGGGTGCAGACACAGCCTGGAGAGTGGCTTCATTTCCCACGAGATTCTGGGTCTCCCAGCTGAGCTGCTTGATCCTGCCCTGTCTAATCTGGCAGCACCAAGGACAGAAGGAAGAATTAGGAGAACAACTTCTGCCCAAGCAGTTCAGGTGGCTTCAAGCAGGAGTTGGTCTGGGTTGTGTGATTCCCTGATGTCCCAAGGCACCCACTGGAGACGAAGGTCTGGAGCAAACGACCTCACAAGACTTAAGGGGAAACAACTTGGCATTTGATGTTTCAGGCCATCAAACATATTTCCTCCCAAATGAATCCTCTGGGTATTAAGTACCTGAGCTCCTCTCTGGAACTGATTCCAAGGCACCCTGGTCTTTAAGCACTTCCGTTTCTCTGGAGCTTTTGTTCTGCCTCTCAGCAAACCGTGCTCCCTGCCCGTGCAGGGTTTACATCCCAGGGATAAGACAAGAGCCAATAGCTTGATGCCAACAGATGGAAGCAATAAGCAAGAACAGGGACTGTAACAGAAATAATAAACAACCACACGTAGAACATTTTCTCCTACGCTGGCCAAGGAAAGTCCATTAATTCTCATCTGGAAATCCCTGTAACATTTGCAGCAAGGAGCTGCCATGGCTGCTCGTGCTGCTGCCCCCCAGCACACATTTGCCTTGGTAATTTGAGCCATCACCCAGCAAATTCTGCACTTTCCTCCTAGCAGCTCCTCTCCCCATACCCAGGGAAGAAGAACATGCTAAGAGCCAGCCAGTGGAAGAAAGAAGGATGAACAGGCAGTGCAAAACCCACAGCTTTGTCCCAAGAGGAGGGAGAGGGCAGCAGGTGAAGTATTGCAGAGCAGCAGCTCCAGACAGGACTGGATGGCCCAGGAGCTGCTGGCACAGCAGCCCAGCCCCACTGGGCACTGCACAGCCACTGCTGCTGCTCTGAGGGACGGGACAGCCAGCCTGGCAGGTGAGGCAGTGCCAGCACTGGGCACCACCAGCCCCACGCTCAGATCCACCTCGACAGCTCTGAACACCCCTGGGAGCTTCTCCAGCCCTGTGCTGCTGCCCTGAGCACTGACCTTCTCCTCCTGCCCTCCCCATCCCCAGCAGCACTGGGGTCACTCTGATGCTTTCCTGCATGTGCTCCTGCCCGTGGCTTCCTGCTGTGCCCTGTGCCCACACCCAGCAGCTCCATGGGGTCACTCTGATGCTTTCCTGCACGTGCTCCTGCCCGTGGCTTCCTGCTGTGCCCTGAGCCCACACCCAGCAGCACTGGGGTCACTCTGATGCTTTCCTGCACGTGCTCCTGCCCGTGGCTTCCTGCTGTGCCCTGAGCCCACACCCAGCAGCACTGGGGTCACTCTGATGCTTTCCTGCACGTGCTCCTGCCCGTGGCTTCCTGCTGTGCCCTGTGCCCACACCCAGCAGCTCTTGCTCTCACCTTCTCTCTCTGCCCATGAGAAGGGAGTTGACTCACCAGCCATCCGTGGAGCAGCAGCTCCTTTCTCCTTGGCATTCGGGCGGTTGAAAATCCTTGTGGGGTCAAGCACAGTGGCTTTTAAAGGATGCATCATGTTTGTCACTGTGCTGGCATCTAAGTGCTGGCTGAGAGGGAAAGGCAGCTGGGGTTCCAGAGCTCTGTGTTCCTCGTGGTGGGAAGCCCTTGTGCACACACAGCTCACCTGCCCCACTCACCCTCCTCCTCGCGCTCTGGCTCCTCAGGCAGGGATCAGGGACTTGAATCCACCCTCACCTCACATCCCCTCCCTCTCCTCAGCCCCACAGCCTCTCTCAGAGCTCAGGCTGCTGGGCTGGGAGGACGTGCAGATAGATGCACCCCAGACATCGCCCTGGCCCTGGCATGTGCCTGCTCCCCCGGCACACTCTGCAGAGCTGCAGGAGCCCGTGCCTGCGCCTGCCTGGGCCCCTGCTCTGGGCTGGGAGGAGGAGATGGGCTTGTGCACCACATCTCGGCTGTGGCACGGGTTCCTCCAGCCCCAGGCTGCCTGCAGACCTGCAGTGGCAGACAGACAGACAGACAGACAGACAGACCTTCCTCCCAGCCCCAGGCTCCGGAGGGTGCTGCGGCCTGCCCTCCTCCACCTTTGTGCTGCGGGCGAGGAGACAGGGGCAGCAGCAAGGATTCACCTTTCCAACGATCAGCTGAACATTTTGGAGGACCTGGGTTGAATGTTCAGGCTTGTGATGTGCTGCCAAGAGCTGTCACTTGTACTTGGCTCAGTCATCTCGAGCAGTGTGTCACACCTGGGCTCAGTGAGCAGCGATGAGGGAAAGGAGTGGGAGCACAGTGACCTTGTGCCAGCGCCTCTCCTGCTGCTCTTGGTCCCTGCACGGCATTTCTGAGGTCACCCCTTGTTAGAAAGCTGCTGGTTGGAGTGACCCCCCTGCTCTGGGGCAGCTCCTGCTCCTCCCTGGGCTCCAGCAGTGCTGGGACCTCCTGTTCCCCCTGAGTCCCCCTAAGCCCGTGGGGCCTCCCCTGCTCCCCCTGAGCCCAGGGAACCTCCCCTGTTCCCCCTGAGCCCCCTGAGCCCGTGGGGCCTCCCCTGCTCCCCCTGAGCCCGTGGGGCCTCCCCTGCTCCCCCTGAGCCTGGGGAACCTCCCCTGCTCCCCCTGAGCCCCCTGAGCCCGGGGTTCAAGGCCTTTGAGAGTGCCCAAAATGTGTTTGTGGGGGTCTGTGCTCCCTGGGAGCAGCTGGGTGTGTGGTGACCTGTGACAGCCGAGGCAGAACTGGGCACCCTGACAGCTGCTCCGGTGTGCCCACCAGCCTTATCCCTCACCAGCCTTAACCCTCACCCAACCCTTTATTAACCCCTCACCAGCCTTAACCCTCACCAACCCTTTAACCCTCACCATCCCTTAACCCCCACCAGCCCTTATCCCTCACCAGCCCTTAACCCTCACCAGCCCAGGAGGAGCCCCTGCTCCCCAGGATAAACCTCTCTGCACCCTTGGGACACTCTCAGCCCTCTCAGCCCTCTCAGCCCTGACCCAGCCCTGCCCTCGAGTGCAATGACATCGAAGGACTGAACAGCACAGCTCAGAGGAGCAGGGAGCAAAGCAAAATGCCAAGAAACAAGAGGAGAAAAGGTGGAGGTGATTTCCCATCACCCTGACACGGGTGACTGAAACCCCTGTGACACCTGCAGGGATTCCAGCTCCTCTGGGCTGCACCATCTCCCCTCCCATGCAGAGAACCCCCCGAGGCTGTGATGTGCCTCTGGACATCACACTTCATAGAGGCTGTATCAGCTGATTAATTGAGGAAACTGCTGGTTTGCCACACACCCCTTTGCCTCCAACAGCATCCTTAGCTTGAAAGGGCTTTGTCATATCCAGCAATAACCAAGCAGACATCAGGGGATCTGCTCCACATTTACACCATGGCAGGAAGAGAGCTGTTGCCCAAATATTTGTGTGGGTTTTTTCTTTTTCTTTTTTTTCCTTCCTCCCACCCTCTCCACCCCTTAAATTAATTAACCTTGGTGGTTTACAGCAAATTGCCTTGCAGCAGAGATCAGGCCTCACTGGGAGAGCAGCCCTAATTGCCACGTCAGAAATCTCCCAGCCCCGTTCATTGCCCAGCACCATCAGCTGTTGTTATAAATGAATAAAGCCTGGACACCTCCAGTATTTAAGAATGAAAACACAGAGAGAGTGATGGAGCATTAAAGAGACAGGACATCTGAAGGCTCCTGACAGGACCCCGAGGCTCTGATCTCCTTCCCTGCTTTCCAAAAACAACAACAGAATATGGGACTGGAGGTATTTCCAAATGCAGCTCCCTAAAAACTCTTCCATCTGGCTAAAAATGCATCCGTTCAGAATTACAGTGTATTTTTAGACTGTAAAAGAGAGCAGATATAAATATGTCTTCATTGCTGCTGCAATCCTATTGGCTTAATCAATTACATCACTGATAGGTTTGATCCATGACATCCCAACAGAGATTCTATTACAGAGTGAGGATGCAGAGCACACGTGTGTGTGTGCCTGGGGGATATATCTGGTTTTATATATTTGTACATAATATATATATATTTTTATACAGGCATGGACACACATACCCTTCTCTTTTCTACTATAAAAACCCAAAAAATGCTGCTTGAATAATTTTCACAAATAAGACAAACCCCATATTTTGCTGGCAGAAGGATTACGGCTGTCAGGTCTGATGGACGCAGTGCCTGCCATGAATTATTCATCCAGGCTAATTATAAGCTGGCAGATTTCTGGCACAAACGTGCTGGAGATCCCAGTTATCTGTGACTGATCTGCTCCTCCCCAGCTCCTGAGGCACCAGAGGAGAGCAACAGATGGGTCTGAACTGCTGGCTCCGTGTGAGATGGGCTGGGGGGCTCAGCCCTGCTCCTCGGGAGCTCTGCAGAGTCTGGGGTGACCCCAAAGTGACCCCAAAGTGACCCCACAGCACAGAGGATGTGTGCTCCAAAGTGCCACGGTGCTGTGTGGAGCAGCTGCTCTGCTGCTGCTGCAGGAACATGCTGCCACATCTGCAGCAGTGGGTACAGGTGGCACCCAGGGAAAGGCAGAAAAGAGGTGAAAATGTCCCAAAGGCAGAGCCTCCTCCAGCCAGCACCACTCCCTTCATCCCTCCTGCCCTTCCCTCGCATGGCTCCAGTAGAAGAAATCACCTGGCTCCTCGCTCAGCTGATTCCAGCACAGCCCCAGCAGTGGGAAGTGGAGTTTTCAGGCTGGCAGGGGAGGAGCTCGGAGGGTTTGAGGGGCCCTGAGCCAGCCCTGGCCAATGCGCTGGAGGTCTGGGAGGCAAATCCAAACCTCTGCCAGAGCCACAGCAAGCACCACAGCCTGCAAACCTCCATCACCCACCCATGCATATCCTGCATCACGCCCTGCACACCCTGCATCACGCCCTGCACATCCTGCACAAGCCATCCCTGCACAACCCATCCCTGCATCACCCATCCCTGCATCACCCATCCCTGCACACCCTGCATCACACCCTGCACACCCTGCATCACACCCTGCACACCCTGCTTCACCCATCCCTGAATCACACCTTGCACACCCTGCATCAAATCCTGCATCACACCCTGCACACCTTGCATCACCCATCCCTGGATCCCTCATCCCTCTTGTTCTTCAGCCTCACAGCTCAGCCTGGCCTGGCAGGGTGTGCAGGGTGGGTGATGGAGGGTGGGTGATGCAGGGTGGGTGATGCTGGGTGGGTGATGCAGGGTGGGTGATGCAGGGTGGGTGATGCAGGGTGCCCATGCAGGGTGGGTGATGCAGGGTGGGTGATGCAGGGTGGGTGATGCAGGGTGGGTGATGCAGGGTGGGTGATACAGGGTGCCCATGCAGGGTGGGTGATGCAGGGGTGGGGTGATGCAGGGTGGGTGATGCAGGGTGGGTGATGCAGGGTGGGTGATGCAGGGTGGGTGATGCTGGGTGGGTGATGCTGGGTGGGTGATGCTGGGGTGGGTGATACAGGGTGGGTGATGCAGGGTGGGTGATGCAGGGTGTCCATGCTGGGTGGGTGATGCAGGGTGCCCATGCAGGGTGGGTGATGCTGGGTGCCCATGCAGTGCCCATGCAGTGCCCATGCAGTGCCCAGTCCCCCTGGCCTGCCTGGGCAGCAGAGGCTCTGCAGCAGCCTGGGCTGAGCCCTGGGCAGGGCCGACTGTGCTCCCTGCTCCAGGCAGTGCCTCAGCTCTCCCTCCCTCCCTCCCTCCTGTGCTCCTCAGCACTTTCCTGCTGGGGCTCTGGTTTAAAGCTCCTTGCTGTCTGTGAGGCTTTGGCCACTTTCCAGGACTTTTATTCACCCACCAGTCACTGTCTGGAGAACAAAGCTTCAGAGGCACAACCAAAGGTCAGAAGAAGTTCCCTGTTCAAAGTCTTCTGCTCAGCAGGAGTTAAATGCAGCATCAAACTCCACTGGAAGCACGATGCCTCTCCACAGCTCTGTTCCCGTGGCTGGAGCTCACCTCTGACAAACCAGAGCACAAAACTCCCAGGTTTAGACTGGAAATTCAAGAAAAAGCAGCAGGTCCTGCCCCACACCAAGAAACCTGGCATAAGGACAGCAGATAGCAAAGATCAGAGAACCCATGAGCACAAATTCCACGTCTGAGAAGGAGACAGGGCAGATTTCTGGATGCTTCTCCAACCCACTAATCTTCTATACAAGGTGAATTCTGTTAGCAGTGGGCACTTCAGGGGAAATTCAGAGCTTTTTGGTCCAAAAACTGCAGCTGGAGCCTCAGTGGGTATTTACTGCCAATGGGCCCAGCTGCTAATTGTGTCTTTAGGGCACACCTAAAGAACAGGAACCTGAGCTTGAGCCCCTCCTTGCCCAGCTCCCCTGAAATCCGTGCTCCTGCCAGTGCCTGAGGCTCAGCTTTGGCTTCCCCCAGCTGTGGTCACACAGATATTCTGGCTGTGTGTGTGCCCTGTGCCCCAAGAGCAGGTCCAGATCCCCAGAGGGCTGGGAGCCCCTCAGGGGGGCTCTTTGCTATTATTTACAGTAAATTATCTCACCACACACCTGTGCACGTCCCTGCTCCCTGCAGAATAAGGGGCAGGTTGTGAGCAGAGAATGAATGTCCCTGATAAGGCCAGGGCTGTAAATAACATTCTGCCCTCGTTTCCCTGAGCCATCCACATCCTGCCAGGCAGAAGCACCAGGAGCTGTGCACACCAGCACATCAGCTGCTGGGAGCCTGCAAACTTTGTCTCTCCTCCCAATGCCTGCTGTAAAAATCACCCCTCAGAGACTTTTCCTGCTCCTTCCTTTTCCCCTTGACATACTGTGGATATAAACTCTCTCCCTGCAAGGGAATTTCTCCTTCCATGCATGCCAAGCCCAGTGACATTCCTCACGGAGCCCAGGGCCCCGTGTGCATCTGTCTCCCTGGTGTGAGCTGGGGGATCAGGAGCATTCATTCACCAAAATTGTGAGGACACTTTTCCCCTCTTGCCTGAGTCTCTTCCTAAATCTAAAGGAAGAAGGAAATTGCCAGAGCTGCCCAGGTGCAGTGGGGACAGCAGGATAATTGGGATGCAGAGGAGACGGACCCGGCTGAGGATGGGAATAAATCTCCTTTTCTGTGCCCTCTCTTCCCCACCCTACACTTCCTCTGCAGTTTTAATGCCTTCTTTCAATCTTTAGATTGTATTAAAATATTAATGCTAAGGTTTTATTATAATTTCATATTCTGCAGTTAATATTTTAATGCAATAAAAGCCCAAATGAAATCTTTCAACCTTATTGGGTGAAATGATTGTGCACAATTGAAACAAAACAATCCACCAGGGCCAGGAAGATGTTTCCTTGGAATTTTCTTTTCCTGAGTGTTAATCAGATGTCATTCTTTTGTTCTGACGGAAGGACAGGCCCTCCCTGCTTTCACAATATTAGGGATTCGATTGATTAGTGCCTCAGATTGCAGCAAACACCCCTCAGGTCTCAGAACTTTGGGTGCCCTCCCCCTTTTTATGGCACAAGACAACTGTTAACACCTCCAAACAATTTTTCCATTCATGGCAGATTAAGAGCAGAATCCTCGTGGGACTGTGTTTAATCTCCTTCCCACTCCTCCCCCTGCACTATGCAGAGCTCTCTGCAATGGAGCACTTCACACTCCAGTGCTGATATTTCAATTTCCTGCTTAAGTTACAATAAAAACTGCCCAGCCTGCTGATGCTCCCTAAGAATAACTTATGTTGATTGACATTCTTTAATTCCCCTCGGATGCAGCTAATGATTAGGAGATGCCAGGAAATGTAAAAGCATGTCCTACCTGCAGGCTGCTCTGGGCTCCTTGCAAGGCTTTGGAAGCTTCAGTTTGCAGCACAAAGCTGCTGTCCTCACCCTTCCCTGTCTTCCCTTTCTTCCTCCCCTGGTTTTGCCACCCCGCAGGAGGGCAGAGTTGGATTCCTGGTATCAGTGAAAGCAAAGGGGATGGAATTGCTGGCAGTAGGGCAGGGCTGGGAGGACCCTGAGCTGCCCAGAGCGTGGCAGGGCCCCCTCCCTGCACCCCAAACAGGCTCTGGGACAGGCTGGGTCTGTACTCGTTGTCAGGGCTCCAGGAGCTGGTGGCAGCTGCCCCTCGGTGTGCTGGGCACGAGGTGCCAGGGCCAGGGGCAGGCAGGAGGGAGAGAAGCACCGAGCCTCAGCTGGCAGCAGCTCCAGGGTGTGCCCTGGGGTCAGCCCATCCCCAGCTCTGGGGTCAGCCCATCCCCAGCCCTGGGGTCACCCCATTCCCAGCCCTGGGGTCATTCCTGTTCCCCAGTTCTGGAGTCACCACCATTCCCAGCTCTGGAGATGCCCCCATCCCCAATTCTGGGGTTCCCCCATTCCCAGCCCTGGGGTCACCCCATTCCCAGCTCTGGAGTCATTCCTGTTCCCCCATTCCCAGCTCTGGGGTCATTCCTGTTCCCCAGTTCTGGAGTCACCACCATTCCCCAGGTCTGCCAGACACCCCCATTCCCAGCCCTGGAGCCATTCCTGTTGCCCCATTCCCAGCTCTAGGGTCCCCCCAGTCCCAGCCCTGGGGTCCCCCCCATTCCTGTTCCCAGCCCTGGGGTCCCCCCCACTTCTGGGGCAGCTGCTGCAGAGGGAGCACTGCAGGGCCAGCGTGAGCTGATCTCCTGTGGCTGTGGGACCAGGGCACAGCCAGGCTGGGCTGGGCTCAGTCCCTGCACAGACCCCCAGGCTGAGCTCAGACCCTGCACAGACCCCCAGGCTGGGCTGGGCTCAGACCCTGCACGGACCCCCAGGCTGGGCTCAGACCCTGCACAGACACCCCAGGCTGGGCTCAGTCCCTGCACAGACCCCCAGGCTGGGCTGGGCTCAGACCCTGCACAGACCCCCAGGCTGGGCTGGGCTCAGACCCTGCACAGACCCCCCAGGCTGGGCTGGGCTCAGACCCTGCACAGACCCCCCAGGCTGAGCTGGGCTCAGACCCTGCACAGACCCCCCAGGCTGGGCTCAGACCCTTCACAGACACCCCCAGGCTGGGCTCAGTCCCTGCACAGACACCCCCAGGCTGGGCTCAGACCCTGCACAGACACCCCCAGGCTGGGCTGGGCTCAGACCCTGCACAGACCCCCCAGGCTGGGCTCAGACCCTGCACAGACCCCCCAGGCTGGGCTGGGCTCAGACCCTGCACAGACCCCCCAGGCTGAGCTGGGCTCAGACCCTACACAGACCCCCAGGCTGGGCTGGGCTCAGACCCTGCACAGACCCCCCAGGCTGGGCTGGGCTCAGACCCTGCACAGACACCCCCAGGCTGGGCTCAGACCCTGCACAGACCCCCCAGGCTGGGCTGGGCTCAGACCCTGCACAGACCCCCAGGCTGGGCTCAGACCCTGCACAGACACCCAGGCTGGGCTGGGCTGGGCTCAGACCCTGCACAGACCCCCAGGCTGGGCTCAGACCCTGCACAGACACCCAGGCTGGGCTGGGCTCAGACCCTGCACAGACCCCCAGGCTGGGCTGGGCTCAGACCCTGCACAGACACCCAGGCTGGGCTGGGCCTGGCTCAGACCCTGCACAGACCCCCAGGCTGGGCTGGGCTGGGCTCAGACCCTGCACAGACCCCCAGGCTGGGCTGGGCCTGGCTCAGACCCTGCACAGACACCCCAGGCTGGGCTGGGCTCAGACCCTGCACAGACCCCCAGGCTGGGCTCAGACCCTGCACAGACCCCCCAGGCTGGGCTGGGCTCAGACCCTGCACAGACCCCCAGGCTGGGCTGGGCCTGGCTCAGACCCTGCACAAGACCCCCCAGGCTGGGCTGAGCTCAGACCCTGCACAGACACCCCCAGGCTGGGCTGGGCTGGGCTCAGACCTCTCCCATGGGGAAGCACGGGGAGGGAGGAGCAAAGGCAAAAATCCCTTGGTTTTGTAAGTTTAACAGGGATTTAAGCAGAGGAACCTGTTGAGGGTGCAGCAATTGCTGCCCAGGGAGTGGAGCCCTTCCCTGAGCTCAGGGGCTCCCGTGTGGGGAAACAGCACTTTGGGACAGGAAAACTGATATGGTTACCTAGAACTTGATTTTTATTTTATTCTTATTTATTTATTTTATTTTATTCTTTATTTTCTAGCTTTAATTATATATTTTAAGATTACTGTCTACCTGATTATGTATTTTTTGATTGGTGTTTTTATGTTGTTTATGCATGTTGTATGAGCTTTTTAGGTATGATGATTGGTGGTTTTTTAAAACTTTACTGTTTATTTTTATTTTTTTTAGTTTTGCTATTTTGCTTTTTAGAGGTTTTTTTTATTTAGTATAATTTATGTTTTAGTGGTCTTGGAGGGTTTTAATAAGTTGTTGAAAAACACTTTAAAATGGTTTATTTTGTGTATTTGTTATAAACATTGGTTTAAACTAAGAAACATATAGAAAAACAGATAAGTGTGTGGAGAAACAGGAAAATATGCAGAAAAACAATTAGTGAAATATGGAAAAAGCTAAATATAGTTTGGCTGGTGCACCCAGTAGCCCTGCCCTGCCCTGCTCTCCAGAAATCCCTGCTGGAACTGGCTCTGAAGGCCAAGGGGTCCCACAGAGCAGATGCAGTGATGGGGATGGCAGGCAGGAATTTTGGGTGTTGCAAACTTTGGGGTCCCAGCAGCTCCCCCATTTTGCAGCTGTGAAGGAGAAGAGGAGTTTGGAGGTGCCTGTTCCCCTGCCCACAAACCCAATCCCTGAACCTGCCCCTCCCTGCCCATCTGTGACAGACCCTTCTGCCAGGACTGGTTAATAACAACACCCCAAGGAGAGCACTCAGACCACAGAGACAGGAAAGGGAAAAATCCATTCAGAATTTTGGGAGATCAGCGTACCTGAGCAAAGACACTCTCCTGGACACATCTTCAATCTTTCCTGCTTCCAGCCCTTAGCAGCAGGAGCTGACTGGGAGACTTGGTGATTGATTTCCAGCCCAGACACAAAGTGACAGGCTCACGATTCCGTGTTTTGTTATGACTGTGAGCTGCTGGGTGGGGCTGGATGCGGGCAGCAGGTCCCAGCCCTGGCTGGAGGGCGGCTCAGGGCTGGGTGTTCAGGGCCAGAGCTGTGCCTGTGTTTGTGGAGAGGATGTGCCTGGGGCTCCCGAGCTCACATCTCATCAGTCTGGTGCTCAAACAAAGGGTCAGGAAACTGGATGCTGTTTCTGGCAGGGACAGCATCTCACACCGAGGGAAGGCCCCTGGTCTTCACAGGTTTCTGCAGCCCAGCAGAGAGGAGAGCCTGGAGTGCCCGGTCTCCTGGGCAGGGACAGCTCTGCTCCCAAAGCCAGAAAACCCCGGGCTGTGGGGCCAGCCCTGCTGCCAGCACCGACATTTCTCTTCTCTTTGGCCAGAGTTTCCCCCCTTCTTGCCTTAATTTCTCCCTCTTCTAATTAAAGATCAAATTAAGAAGTCTTGCCTTGGAGACCAGCACGTGGCATTTATCTCAGGTTCTTGGAGGAAAAACCTCCAGCCAGATTCGGTGAGAGCATCCATCCCAGCACAGAAAGTGCTGCTGGGGCTGTCAGGGTTTCTGTGGGGCTGGGGATGCCCGTGGGGCCAGGGCAGAGTGCTGGGTGCCCCTGCCCCAGGCCAGGTCTGGATTGCAGGTTTGGATTGCAGCTCTGCCCTGCCCTGCAGCAGGGCTGCACACAGGACAGGCTGCACGCCCTGTGAGCCTGCTGTGAGCTCCTAAATAACTCGGGAAAAAAAACTCCCTCAGCCTGAGACTGAGCCTGCTGCAGCAGCAGAAGCTTGTGGGGATTTTGTTGTCGGACGGTCGCAGGACAGACTTAAAGCTTAATATATTATGTTGTTCAGGTTAGTATTTTATTATAGGGTATAAGAGAGGTTAGAGCAAGGTAGAGAAGAGAGGAGAAGAGGAGAAGAGAAGAGAGGAGAGGAGAAGAAGAGAGAGGGATTTTTTGTTTTACAACACAATAAAAAGTATTTTTCGCTAATGAATATTACAATTTTCAATAACCAATCTAATACAATATACTAATTTCCTAATATTTGCATGCAACCTATAGGATTTCCTAGATTACCATGTTTTATGGCTTTTTTATCTGTAACCCTTATCTTGAGACTTTTTCTGACAGACCTAAAGCAGAATGTCTGTTGGCTCTTTGGTATCTGTGGCATTTGATATTATCTAAACAAAGGAAGAGAACTCAAACTTTAACATACCTATTTTCAGCGTCTATGTCAAATCCTGCTAACATCTCTATTTCATCTGTTGTTCCAGAACTACTTGCTAGGCGTGATTTTGATATCACTTTCCCCAACAGAAGCTGAGGGAGGGACTTTATGCTGAAGCCCTGAGGTTTAACCCTGCCGTGCCTCTGTGAGTGGATTTGTGCAGAAGGGCCAGCAGTGATTCCTGGGTGCTGCCCTGAGACAGGCACAAAACGGGATTTCATCCCAGGCTGAGAGCTCCTGCTGAGGTGTTGAATGTCTCCACGAAGTTTCTGGTGCTGCTACTCCAGCTCCTCGTTAATTGTGCTAATTGTGCCTCTCCTGAAGGGCTGCAAAGAACAAACAAACCAGCCAGGGCAGCAGGGAAGGCAGGCTGAGGGTGATCCAGTTTTACCTGCTCCTAAAAAACTCTCACTGTCAGGTTTTCTCCCTGCACCCACCAGCGAAGCACTTCTGCTCGAGTACCTGGAGCACGTTGAGACGTCCTGAGCGGGCCAAAGCTGGGCTGGACCATCCTGGGGTCTTTCCAACGAGATCACCCCGTGGCTCTGGGGGTCCAGCAGTCCCCATGGAAGGCGATGCAAAGCCCCTGAGCCCTGTCCCCGTGCCAGCTGGGGCAGGGCAGGGGCACCAGGGCAGCACAGAGCCCTCTGCCCCGGCCAGCTTGCCAATGCAAGGACGGAAACCAAACAGAAATCCCACCCAAGCTGCCGCCAGCTCTGCTTTGCCAGGGTGCTATTCACAAAAGCAATCTCTGGTGCCAGGCAGGGCTGCACAGGGATGGAATTGCCTTTTGCTCCGAGCCTGCTCCTCTCTGCAGCCCTGGTCAGCTCTCAGGGACCTGTCGCCAGCTGGGCACTGGCACGGGGGCAGAGCTGGAGCTTCCCGCAGATGCGGGGGACAGGCACTCCCCTCGGTGTCCCCAGCCCCCTGTGCCCTCCCCAGCCCCCCGGCAGCCTTTCCTCCGCCCAGCCTGGCCCTCTGGTGCTCACAACGAAACTCAGACACAGCGGCGGCTGCTCAGGGCTGGGAGCACTGTCAGCGCAGTGGATTCTCCACCTTGAGCTGGGTTCCTGTGGCCGGGGAGCCACGAGCACATCCTGCAGCCCCCTGCCCAAACCCCGCAGGACAGAGCTGAGCAGCACCTGAGCATCGCCGAGACTGCCACCTCCCCTCGCAGCCCACCTCCCCTCGCAGCCCACCTCCCTCAGCGTGGGAGACAAAAGACCCCGCAGGGGTGCAGCTCTCAACACGCAGTGCTGGGAAGAAATGAACCCCAGGCAGGGTTACCTGAAGGGTGGAGGAGTGGGGCCGGGGTGGGGCCAGGGTGGGGCCAGGGTGGGGCCGGGGTGGGGCCGGGGTGGGTGGAGTGGGGTCAGGATGGGGTCGGGGTGGGCTCAGGGTGGGCTCTGGGGGGCTCAGAGTGGGTTTAGGGTGGGCTCTGGGCTCAGGGTGGACTCGGGCACTGCTTCCACACCCAGGTACACACAAAATAAAACAAAATACAAAAGGGAAGACCCTCGGCCAAAGAAATGGGAGGTTCTCTGCCAGCATCTCTTTGATGGGACAGTTACTCAGTCTTGAACAAACCTTTCATCCCCCAGAGACTGCCTGGGGTTTATTCCCCACTTACTGAAAAAAAAAAAATCAGTTTGGGTTGCAGGCCAGCAAGAACTGCTCGTGCACTTAGGTCAAAGTGGCCTGAAATCTGGGAAAATTCATTTTTTGAAGCAACCAGAACAAAACCTTCTAACACTTAGCTTTGAAAAAAGGACATTTTGTTTGGAGCTGCAGCGGCAGGGTGAGTGCATCCAAGAAAGAAACAGAATCTTTGTTTTGATGAGGAACAGACACAATTCTTTGAGGCCAATTACTCCTACTTGGGCAAGGGACAATGGAAAACGCTTTGTTTCAGGTGGCCTCCCCCAGCCCATCACTCTCCAGTTTCCTCCAGTTAAAGCCATGAAACAAATCAGAGCACTGGGAGGTGTCTGGAGGTGCCAGCCCTGTGCCTGCCATGGCAGCAGGGAAAGGAAAACATCCAACATCCTCCTCAAAAAAACCCTGGGACCTTCAAAATTGCTTTTTTAAAAAATAAATACTTCATTTTCTTTGCAAAAAAGGTGTTATGAAAGGACAAGTTTTTAATTTCAGGAACGTTTGATTTTAGGGTCTTTCTGAAAGCCTCAAACAAAAGTTGAGGGGATGGTCTGAGCACTACTTTTCAACACTTTAAAATGAGAATTTCACCATCCTTCATTCCCCTTGTCATAAGAGATTTATTTCACGGTCCATTTGGAAAGTACTGCTTTTGAGTTCTGCTCTTTTTCCCTTCAGGCTCAGAGCAAAGCCCACCTTTGACAAGCGGAGGGTTCCCCTCCCGTGAGACCCCTGGCCTGGGGGTCCTGTCCTCCCGTCCTCCCCTGACATTCTCTCAGACACACTGAGCCAGGTTTGTGTTTAGTTTCATAATCTCCCCGAAAGTTTAATTGTTGCTTTATTCATCCATGACCTTTCCTTCTCATCTGGAGACATATTATTGCTAATCTACAAATTTCAAGAACCAGATTTATTTGCAAAACCAATTATTCTGCTATGCAAATCTCTCCTCCTCCTGCAGCCTGCCTGAACAGGGCTTTTTACCTCCACCATAATATATAGGCACTATTCAAATATTTAAATGTAAAATTTATCTATATTTCTTTTCAAGCATGCCCAGGTTCTGTGTGGTGCAAAGCTAATTAAAATCTTTGGAATCAAAGGCAGGTCCCCTGACCTTGATTGGGAGCTGACAGACTTTAACCTCCAAGTCCTGACTCGAGCACAGGGGCCTGGAGGAGCAGCAGGGGAACCCCTTGGCTGCCAGGAGCTCTGGTGGAGGAACAAACCCTGTGCCTTAATTGATTACCTGGGGGCAGCAGTGCAGCCCCAGAGGGGCTTTGGGCACAGCCTCACCCCAAAACTTTCCCACTGTGCCCCCAGGGTGAAGCCTCCCCCAGGCTCAGGATTTTAATCCTGGTTTAGGGTTTCTAATCCAGGCTCAGGATTTTAATCCAGGCTCAGAATTTCTGGTCCTGGATCAGGATTTAAATCCTGGCTCAGGATTTTAATCCTGGCTCAGGATTTCTGGTCCTGGCTCAGGATTTCTGGTCCAGGCTCAGGGTTTCTGGTCCTGGCTCAGGGTTTCTAGTCCTGGCTCAGGGTTTCTGGTCCTGGCTCAGGATTTTAATCCAGGCTCAGGGTGGGGCTCAGGACAGTCACAGCCCCTGGAGCAGCCTGGGCTGGAGGGACTCAAACTTCTCCTTGTCCAGGGGCAGGGGCAGGTCCAGCCTGGCCTGGAGCACCCCCAGCCCCTTTCCCTGAGCAGGATCACCTGTGCAGCTGGGACAGGGCTGGGGGTGAGCTGTGGGCAGCTGTCCTGGCTGGAGGAGGAGGAGGAGGATGTTTGCTCCTGGAAGGTGCTGCAGCCAGAGCTCTGCTCTAGATGGGAATCCACAGAAACCACAGACCCTGAGCTGGAGCTGCTCCTTTCCCTGGGCCTGCACAGGGACCTGCCCTGTCCTGGCTGAACTGGGGAGGAGGAGGAGGAGGAGAGGATGAGGAGGAGGAGGAGGAGGATGAGGATGATGTTTGTCCCTGGAAGGAGCTGCAGCCAGAGCTCTGCTCTAGATGGGAATCCACAGAAACCACAGACCCTGAGCTCAGCTCCTGTCCTGGCTGAACTGGGGAGGAGAAGGAGGATGAGGAGGATGAGGATGATGTTTTTCCCTGGAAGGTGCTGCAGTCAGAGCTCTGCTCTAGACAGGAATCCACTGATGGGTCTCAGACCCTGAGCTGGAGCTGCTCCTTCCCCTGGGCCTGCACAGGGACCTGCCCTGTCCTGGCAGCCCAGCCCTCTGCCCAGCACCCCCCTGGATCTGTGAGCACTGCCTCACGCCTTCTGCATTTCAGATATGAGTGGCTCTAAGCTGTTTTTCACAGTCTGGAGATTGTTTCTCCTGCTCAAATAATTTAGCTGTAACCTGAGGCTGTGGGCTCAATCCTTGCTGTCAAACCCAGTGTGTAGCTTTGCCTGCAGCTCCTGGGGGTGTGGGGGTACAACATGAATCTCCCTGGCTGCCTCAGAGCCTTGCAGAGCTGCTTTGTGTGTGTAGAAACCGACAATAAAATAAATAAAAATAAATCTGACAGGCCTTAGTCTGTGTTTCTCTGGTGTATCCTTGTCTGCACTGGATTTTCCCAGGCTGGTTTATGTCTAACAGGGGATGTTCACAGTGGGACAGACTCCAGTAAATACTGGCAGGGAAAAGGGTCCCCTCACAGATATCTCCAGGCCAAGGAATAAATGAAGTGCAGCCCGTGGCCATGGGAGCCACCAGCAATCCCTGTGGGTCTGCCCTGGCCCAGCTCACTCCTGGCTGTGCACAGAGAGTGTGGGACACCCCCAAACCACTGCAGGGTCTGGGGCACCCCCAAACCACTGCACACAAGATCTGGGACACCCCCAAACCACTGCAGGGTCTGGGGCACCCCCAAACCACTGCCCAGAGGGTCTGGGGCACCCCAACCCCACAGGGATCTGCTTGGGGCACCCCCAAACCACTGCACACAAGATCTGGGGACACCCCCAAACCACTGCCCAGAGGGACTGGGGCACCCCCAAACCACTGCACACAAGATCTGGGGCACCCCCAGCCCACTGCACAGCCCAGGCAGCCTGAGTGCCTCTGTGAATGGAAGTCCCAATGCAAATTGCTCTGTTTTCGTGGTTTCTCTTAGGTTAAGAATCACTTTCTGTTCCTGGTAGAGGCAAACAAAACTCACCAAACGCTGCAAGAGTGTCCAATTACACGTGGAGCTGGAGCCGTCAGCGTTTCTGGAGAGGAAAGAGGCCACACTCCCCTGCTGCTGTGCTGTGGGCATGAATGGAATGTGGATGAATGAACCTTGCCCATGCCAGGATTACACAGGAGCTGCAGCCCGAGGCGAGCTGAGCCTTCAGTAGGTTTATTTTAAGCTCAGACACCATTAAATATAGAGAAACACAAAAGAAACTTTCCCTCTGTGACTTTTGGATGGAAATGTGGCTGATTCTAAAGGATGCTAGGGTTTTGTGGTGCCCTGCAGCTGGACTCTGGCACCTGCTTGGGGCTGGCCAAACGCCTCTGTGAAGGTTTGCTGCAACTGGTCATCCTCATCCTGCCAGAGCTGTTTGATATTTTTGGCTTTTCATCACAGACTGACCCTCACCCTGTCTCACAGAGCCGCAATTGAGGCAGAACTCTGCTGAAATCCCACTTTAATCTGCGTGCAGGTGTGGTCCATGAGCTGAGCCCTCCGGGCAGCATCACTCCTCTCTGAGGCAAGGGGGGAGCTGGGCTGGTGCAGCCAGGCTCTCCTCCCCCTGTCCCCTCCCTGTCCCCTCCCTGCTGACCCCAGCAGCGTGGGCAGGCTGGGGACCTGGACAGCTGAGGAGGAAAACCAGCTCTGTTTTTCCTGGGTGGGTTTTCAGCTGCACACGCCCTCACACACACAGAGCCAGGGCAGTGCCCGGGCCGAGGGACCAGCAGGGAGCAGGGACACCCAGCCTGTTCTTGCCACCCTGCTCCAGGCTGTCCCTCCAAAAGTGGAGCCACCAAACCACCCTGAGCAGCCTCTGAAGTGACACCAGGCCCAGCTCCTCTGCCTGGGGCACGAGATCCTCTGCTCCAGATCCCACCCATCTTTCCCACATCTCCAAATAACGTGGATCTCCCAGTTTGTCACAGGGCTGGTGGTTTCCAAGCACCATTTACCCAGTGAGGCTGGGGGGAAGCTGTTCCTCAGGTCAGCTGGTGAGTCACTGGGCTTGCCAGCCAACCAAGTCTCACTCACTTGGAGACAATCCATCAGAGCTGTAGAAGCTCAGCTCGAGCCATAACTCACCAAATTTAGTGAGTAGCCTGTCATCACTGCGAGCAACGATCCCTCTCCCCTTATCTGGCTCCAGGGAGTCATTATCTGCAGCTGTTAATTTAAGCTTGTTTTAAGTAATAAAAAACCATTTCTTTCTGCTGAAAATGTCTGATTCTACTGCTGCTTCGTTATTCAGTTTCATGCTAAGAGTTTTGTTTTTTTTTAAATTGATTTCTGCTCAAACTGACATTTAAATAAATACCTAACAAACTAGCCAATTAACACAGTCACTGGCCAAATTCCCAAGCATCTCTGCTAGCCAGACTGCAGAAGTCTGAGCATACTGAAGCTGAGTTTAATCCACCTTGTGCTGTGCACATCTCAGCAGTGAGCCCAGCCCTGCAGGGCTCCAGGGCAGGGCTCTGGGGTCATTGCACCTGCAGCCCCTTCCAGCACAGAGCAAATCCTCCAAACCTCCAGCACAGCCCTGCACGTTCTCCTTGGCCTGCTGCCTGCTCTGAACGCTCACACACGAAAATAAACCAGGCAGGAGCAATGAGCAGGGCTGGGCAGGTTCCAGCTCCTCACACAAACCCATTCCTCCCTGACTGCTGGGGCAGCTCCTCACACAAACCCATTCCTCCCCAAACTGCAGGGGCAGCTCCTCACACAAACCCATTCCTCCCTGACTGCTGGGGCAGCTCCTCACACAAACCCATTCCTCCCTGACTGCTGGGGCAGCTCCTCACACAAACCCATTCCTCCCCAAACTGCAGGGGCAGCTCCTCACACAAACCCATTCCTCCCTGACTGCAGGGGCAGCTCCTCACACACGCAGAAGCCAAAGGGGCTGCCAGGAGCAGCTCAGCCATGGGTGACCCATTCCCTCCCAGCTGGGCTCCAGCAGGTGAATGCTGGATTCTGCCACACCACCAGAGCAGAAAAAGAAACACCCAGAAAACAGCAAAAGCAAACGGAGCAGGCTGGGAGCACAAGCCCCCCAAACTTCTCAGGCCACGGAGCCTCGAGCAGTGCCTCTGTCTGTGGGAAGATGGGACCCAGGCAGTGAAGGCAGCCACACACTGGGCAGCTCCATGGAAACCAATTTACCTGGAGAGGGGAGAAACTTTAATCAGCCCGGGTTCCAAAGGCCTGAAACTCGTGTCAGAGCAGAACAAACCTGGCTGCACACACATCACTGTGAACAAAGGACCAGAGAAGACAAAACAATTACAAGCAGATAATGAAGTGGGCAGCCGGCAGCACAGAGTGAACCCAAGAGTGTGCCCCAGGGAGCAAGGAGAGCAGGGGAAGGAGATCCTGCAGCTCTGGGCTCGTCTCCCACGTGCTGCAGCCCCACTGCAGGAGGGCCCAGCCCAATCCAGCCCTGGAGATGCTCTGCTTTGGCAGTTTGTGCTTCTCCAGCCCTGGAGATGCTCTGCTTTGGGAGTCAGTGCTGTTCCAGCCCTGGAGATGCTCTGCTTTGGGAGTCAGTGCTGTTCCAGCCCTGGAGATGCTCTGCTTTGGCATTTGTGCTGTTCTCCAGCCCTGGAGATGCTCTGCTTTGCCGTTTGTGCTTCTCCAGCCCCTCTCCTTTGTGCTGCAGCCACCAGAACGGGAAGGAAGCCTTGAAGCCTTGTGCAATCCCTGCTCTGGGGTGGCTGCTGCTGCCCTGGCTGCTCTGCTGGAGACTGACACTTGCTTTGCAGGGTATGAACGATTGCTCTCCAGAGCATCAGCTCTGGAGGAATCATTGCCCAGGGAGCCTGGAGGGGAGAGCAGATGAGGGGAATCAGTCTCACTTTGCACTGCAGCAGCTGGGAGTGTGCAGGCACCGTGGGTGACTGTCTCAGATGAGACAGGCTATGAGCAGCTGATGGAAAGGAATGTCTCAGACAGACACCCAGCAGGGCTGCAGCCCTCTGTGGAGCAGGGAAAAGGACAGGGGAGTCTAAAATCCCCCTCTGGCACAGGGGCTGGTGGTGCCCCACACAGGGAGATGATCTCCAGCCCCACACGGTGCTGGGTCCTGCAGCCAGGGGCTGTGAGAGCCTGGATGGCCCCGGCTGAGCAGGAGGGTTTGGGTGCCCAAACTGACCCCAGCACATCTGCACATCTGCACAGGAGGATTTGGGCTGCCCAAACTGACCCCAGCACATCTGCACATCTGCACAGGGGGATTTGGGCTGCCCAAACTGACCCCAGCACATCTGCACAGGAGGGTTTGGGTGCCCAAACTGACCCCAGCACATCTGCACATCTGCACAGGGGGATTTGGGCTGCCCAAACTGATTCCAGCACATCTGCACAGGAGGGTTTGGGCTGCTCACACCCCCAGCACATCTGCACAGGTGGATTTGGGCTGCCCAAACTCACACTCACACCCTGCACATCTGCACAGGAGGGTTTGGGCTACCCAAACTGACCCCAGCACATCTGCACAGGGGGATTTGGGCTGCCCAAACTGATTCCAGCACATCTGCACAGGAGGGTTTGGGCTGCTCACACCCCCAGCACATCTGCACATCTGCACAGGAGGGTTTGGGCTACCCAAACTGACCCCAGCACATCTGCACAGGAGGGTTTGGGCTGCCCAAACTCACCCCAGCACATCTGCACATCTGCACAGGAGGGTTTGGGCTGCCCACACTCACACTCACACCCTGCACATCTGCACAGGGGCCTCTGGGCTGGGGCCTGTGTGAGAAGAGCCTTGCACAGAGCAGGAGAGAATGACTTCAGAACAAACCCCAACGGCTTCTCGAGAACAGTGCTTATCTTCCCATCTCTCCTGATGATCCCTTATCATTACCCAATCCTCCCGGGCGTCACAGACATTAGCTAATCTTGTGATAAGAGATTAAGAGAAAAGCCAAGACAGTTCCCAGCTGGGAAGGCAATTCCCCCAAAGCCTGTGTGTGTGAGAGAGACCCTGAGATGCCTCCCAGGCATTGCTCCCTGCCCAAGACAAAGGCAGAAACTGATTATTCCCAACTGACCTGCTGGGTTCTTAGTCATGGTCGTTCCAGTTGTTTTAAGATGAGAAAAGCATTATCATTAGGAGGAGCAGCAATAGCTGCAGCTTTGATTGTGCCCGTGGAGGGATAAAGGTGCCAGAGGGCAATGCACACTCTGGGAATGTTTCCTGCACCCAAAGCAGAGCCACCTCTAGCGGGAGAGTCGGGTTTCCACTCCAGACTGGGATAAACCACACTGAAACTGGGAGGCTTTGATGTTACTGCTCAGCAAGAGCTGCAGTAACACATGCACTCACTGCAAACAGGAAGGAAATGCAGAGCTGCTCTGAGTGGGACACTTTGAGGAGAACTCGTGGTTTAATTTGCAGAGGGAGAGATAAAAGGAGCAGCAGAGGAAAGCCAAACACAGCCACGTGTGTCTTGTGGGGAGGCAGACTCTCAGAAATGTGTCTGAGCTGTGTTTATGCATGGAGAGTTTGGAGCTGTTGCTTTAGGCTGTGGGTTCCTCCCCTGATCTAAAATCCAGACCTTTGTACATCCATGTAAGGGAACTTCAGCACTAGCTTTCTCCTAGCAAGAGCAGTCCACAATATCTCCAACTCAGTCCACAATATCTCCAACTCAGTCCACAATATCATCTCCAACTCAGTCCACAATATCATCTCCAACTCAGTCCACAATATCATCTCCAACTCAGTCCACAATATCATCTCCAACTCAGTCCACAATATCATCTCCAACTCAGTCCACAATATCATCTCCAACTCAGCCCACAGCATCTCCAACTCAGCCCACAGCATCTCCAACTCAGCCCACAGCATCTCCAACTCAGCCCACAGCATCTCCAACTCAGCCCACAGCATCTCCAACTCAGTCCACAACATCTCCAACTCAGCCCACAGCATCTCCAACTCAGTCCACAATATCATCTCCAACTCAGTCCACAACATCTCCAACTCAGCCCACAATATCCCAACTCAGTCCACAACATCTCCAGCTCAGCCCACAGCATCTCCACCTCAGTCCACAACATCTCCAGCTCAGCCCACAGCATCTCCACCTCAGTCCACAACATCTCCAACTCAGTCCACAACATCTCCAACTCAGTCCACAATATCATCTCCAACTCAGTCCACAATATCATCTCCACCTCAGTCCACAGCATCTCCACCTCAGTCCACAACATCTCCAACTCAGTCCACAATATCTCCAACTCAGTCCACAATATCATCTCCAACTCAGTCCACAGCATCTCCACCTCAGTCCACAACATCTCCACCTCAGTCCACAACATCTCCACCTCAGCCCACAATATCTCCAGCTCAGCCCACAATATCTCCAGCTCAGCCCACAATATCTCCAACTCAGTCCACAGCATCTCCACTCAGTCTACGATATCCCTAACTCAGCCCACAATATCTCCAGCTCAGTCCACAATATCCCCAACTCAGTCTACAACATCCCCAACTCCACAATATCCCAACTCAGTCTGCAGCATCTCCTGCTGTAGTCAAAAGCCCAGAGCACTGAGCAGCAGGGGCAGAGCTGCCCACGCTGGACTGAGTCATCCTGTGCAGGATTAGTGACCGAGTTTCACGGCTCTGTCTTGGGAACCACCTTTGGGAAGCTGCTCTACATCCAGAACGTGCTGCTCTGCAGCAGCAGCAATCCAGGATCCCCACCTCAGCTGCATTTTCCAATGCCCCAGGGCCGTGCACTCTTTCCTGCCCACAAGCAGCAAGTTCCATTAGCCCAAATTGCTTTTGCTTTCACAGAGAGCATACCAAAGGAGAAAGAACAAAAATAACATCTCTTGCCCAGGACAACACAACGTGTGTATTTTCTGGCTCACTTTCTGCAATGGCAACAGTTTTTGAAGACAGAAATATCCCAGAGATGGTTCATGGTGCACAGAGCAACATTTGATCCAAGGACCACAAACGATGCCTTTGCTGCAGGATCAGAGGGCACTGGGGAGAACTTTCTGAGACACATCCTTCTCCACCAAGAGCAAAAACAGCCCAGAAAACCTCTCTCCTCAGCTGAATTTCATTCTGCATTAAACGCTGTGGTTTCTGAGAGCTGCTACTGTGCAAAACCAACACTGTTACTTATGAAACGATGCATCAAACCACAGATGGGAATTGGCTCTCCTGGCAGCACAGCCAAAAAAATTCCTGCTTTCTCTCTTTTCCCTCCTGTAACAAATGGCCTCTTTCCCCAGTCATCTGAGGAACATTTAATGATTAATGTTATGTGGCATGACACAGAGTCGTTTGCTCCCTTTTAAGAAAGCTCAAAGCTCTTTGGAGACTGGGCTCTGCTTTCAGAGTTATCTGTCTGCAGAGAAAACACAGCTCAGATGCTCAGCCAGCTTCTTTAAAGAACAGGCTAAGTGGAGAGCTACCAAGGATGATCTTAATGGACTTTGCTTAGTTTCTGATTGGCTTTCATCTAATTTATTGTCTCCTCTTTGAATTTGCAGATGGCTTGGACTGAATTTGGACAATGTGCAGGCAGCGAGGAGGGCTGTGCTGCCTGGTGGGCGAGGAACACTCCTGGGATTCAGGGAGCCTGAAACGAAGGTGGAAGCCTGAATGGAGATGTTCCACTCCCAAACCTCTGCTTCTCACTTCTCTGGTTGTGTAACATCCACAAAATGAGGGCGAAGGTTCAGTTCCCACCGACCAAATCACTTGGGGAAAGTAGCACCCACCTTCTGCCTGATCAGGTCCAGGAGTCCACTTGCTCTCAGGTCCCCACACTGCTACTCACCCCCACAAAATGCCACATCTGGACTCTGGGGGTTTGCATTTCTCACCTTTGCTGACAATGAAGACCTAAACAAGTATTTCAGGCTAAAATTCTTGACTTCCAGCTCACTTCTGACTGCCTTGAGCACCTGCCACTCCTTGGGCTCCTTGTCCTGCCCGCTGGGTGCAGCTGCCAGGAGCAGGGGAGAGCTCCTGCAGGGGCCCCAGGCACAAGTCATCTGTGGATTTTTGCCTCTTGCCATCTGGGAGAGTAGCACTTTGGCCAGTCAGTGATGGAAGGGTTTAATGAACAGACACGAATCTGTGACCCAAGTGCCCTGAAACGTCCCAGGCTGCAGATTCAGACCAGCAGTGAGCTCCAGGGCAGAGCTAATCAGGCACAGACACCACTTGCTTTCAATGGAAATTGTATTCCAGAGCTGCCTGCTGCAGGGGAGGATGGGGAGCCAAGCAGGGAACACAGAAGGGAAAGAGTTCTGTCCTGTTGGAAAAGCATCAGAGGGTCTCCTGTCCTCAGGGACGGGTTTGGCTGGAGCTCCTGCTGACTCAGCTCGTGGCTGAGGATCGTCCCGGGAAGCAAAAACACACAGATAAATAAAACAGACCTTGCTGTGTGCGGGGCTGTAAATAACAGGCAGTGCAGGCAGAATCAGCAGGCTGGGCTGTAAAAGTGCCCGTGCTGCTCATCAGGACGAGGAGAGCCCTTCACCTCCTCGGCCTGAGACATTAATTCACCTTTCCAGCCCCGCAGCTGCCCGGCAAGGCAAATATCCCCTGGTTCTGGAGCCTCTGCTGGGGACTCAGCAAAGACCTGGCAGCAATTCAGAGCAGAGATTTTCCAGCCTCTGCTGCCCCGGTGTAAATCCAGCCCAGCTCTGTGACAGGAGAGGTGACTCACGCTGGTGAGGGTGAGATTCACGGAATCTCAGCCCTCTGAGAGGCTTTGCTCTGATCCCTGGGGATGCAAAACCAGGAGCACACGAGCCCCAGCCCCAGAGCCATCCCCGAGTTCAGCACAGCTCTAACCCCACTCACCATTCCCACAGCAGCATTATTCCCCAGTTTCCCTCGCTGTGCCCCCTCCAGGAGCCCTCTCCTCCCTCCCCAAGCAGCACACACTTCATGGCACTCTTCCTTTGAGGGTGTAGATCCTGGGAGTATTAAACTCCAGGACCTGCTCTTACAAGATCAGCAGCTTTGCTCTGCAAGCTCAAGGACTTCAGAGAGCTTGGAGGGGATCCAGGTTCAAAGGAACTTACATAGATGTGACAAGGGCTCCCTGGCGCTGGAGGAATAAATAATAATTGATAATAATTAATCATCTAATGACGAGGTTCCCTGATCACGCTTCATGGCTGATGTCACCATGCTCTGGACAGGTAAGACAGCCTTGACCTTTCCTCCTCACCACCTTCATGCTGCTGTAATTTTGTTAAGGCAAACCCTCAGCTTGTGTAAATCAGCACAGCTAGAGCGACTCCTGATTTATGTCAGAGCAGGAAGGGACTCACATCCCCTACATATCTCACCAGCCTAACAACCTAGCACAGCACGGCAGACTCAGAGGAGGACTCCTTTAAAGTGCTGTCTCTCACCTGCAGAGAGGAAAATAAAATCAGCTTTCAGGCTTCTAGGTATGATTGCTCCAGGGTCAGGAAGGGGAAACTCATTCTGCCTCTCCTCCCATGCAGTTGGCATTCTCCTCCTTCAGCATATCACATGGCAGCTGAATTAGTACTACACTGCCTAATTACATTTTATCACCTCTGGAACATCAGATTTCAGGCACTGAAAGAGGGGCAGTTTGTTTGGAGCTGCATCCAGAATCCAACCCGACTTTACATGGCAGAAAGAATAGGAAACACTCCTTCCACCCCCCGAGAGGTTTTTAATTTTCCTTTCTTCCTCCTCCCGTGGCTCTTTTCACTTTCCCAGAGGCTGCCTCAGCTGCCTCTCAGCTGAACTCGCCTTCAGGCTTTATCTCTGAGCAGACCCGGGGTGCTCTGCTGGGTGGGCACCCTCCCCTCTGCTGATGCTCTCATTATCCCCATTGTCACCGGCCTGAGTCACCTGGGCCCTCTTTGTCACCCTGTGATAAGGACACTTCCACATTATCATCCTTCTGCAAAGTTCTTTTCATTTCTTCTGCAGCCAAACAATGATCTGAGGAGCCAATGATCCGAGTTACTGGAGGTAACACATTGGAAAGTGCCTGCTTTATTCTCAGCACAATATGGGCCTGTCATCTGATAATGATAGAAATCTGCCCCTTTGCTTCGGCTCTTATCATTTAATTGGAGCAAAGGAGCACATTGGTTTGTTAATAATTGTGTAATTGGTGCTATCTGCCGAGACCCATCAGAGCAGAGCCTGGAGCACACGGCCTGTCTCTGAGAGCGAGCTGTGTGGCATTTCAGTGTCCCTGCTGCTGCTTGCAGGGGCAGGGGGACAGGCCCCTGCAGCTGCCACTGACCCACCACCCACCCTGTGTGTGCCCAGCTCACACCGACCATCCATCCACCCACACATCACCCACCCTGTGTGTGTCCAGCTCACACCGACCATCCATCCACCCACACATCACCCACCCTGTGTGTGCCCAGCTCCCACTGACCATCCATCCACCCTGAGTGTGCCCAGCTCACACTCACCCACCCACCCTGTGTGTGCCCAGCTCCCACTGACCCACCACCCACCCTGAGTGTGCCCAGCTCACACTGACCATCCATCCACCCTGAGTGTGCCCAGCTCACACTGACCATCCATCCACCCACACATCACCCACCCTGTGTGTGCCCAGCTCACACTGACCATCCATCCACCCTGAGTGTGCCCAGCTCACACTGACCATCCATCCACCCACACATCACCCACCCTGTGTGTGCCCAGCTCACACTGACCATCCATCCACCCTGAGTGTGCCCAGCTCACACTGACCATCCATCCACCCACACATCACTCCACCCTGTGTGTGCTGAGCTCACACTGACCATCCATCCACCCTGAGTGTGCCCAGCTCACACTGACCATCCATCCACCCACACATCACCCACTCCTGTGTGTGCCCAGCTCACACTGACCATCCATCCACTCCCTGAGTGTGCCCAGCTCACACTGACCATCCATCCACCCACACATCACCCACCCTGAGTGTGCCCAGCTCCCACCGACCATCCACCCTGAGTGTGCCCAGCTCACACTGACCATCCATCCACCCACACATCACCCACCCTGGGTGTGCCCAGCTCACACCAACCATCCATCACCCACCCTGTGTGCCCAGCTCGCACCCACCCACCCAACCACTGCTGCTGCTCGTGGCCTCTGCAATCCCCTCTGCTCTGCCTCAGGAGACATCCCAACACTCTGACACTGCAGGGATGTAACTGCTCAAACCTCTGAGCACACCTGTGCTCACACCTGTGCACACACCTGTGCTCACACCTGTGCACACACCTGTGCTCACACCTGTGCTCACACCTCTGAGCACACCTGTGCACACACCTGTGCTCACACCTGTGCACACACCTATGAGCACACCTGTGCACACACCTGTGCTCACACCTCTGAGCACACACCTCTGAGCACACACCTGTGAGCACACCTGTGCACACACCTGTGCTCACACCTGTGCACACACCTGTGCTCACACCTCTGAGCACACCTGTGCTCACACCTGTGCTCACACCTGTGCTCACACCTCTGAGGACACACCTGTTCTCACACCTATGAGCACACCTGTGCTCACACCTCTGAGCACACACCTCTGAGCACACACCTGTGCACACACCTCTGAGCACACCTGTGCACACACCTGTGCTCACACCTGTGCTCACACCTCTGAGGACACACCTGTTCTCACACCTATGAGCACACCTGTGCTCACACCTCTGAGCACACACCTCTGAGCACACCTGTGCACACACCTGTGCACACACCTGTGAGCACACCTGTGCTCACACCTATGAGCACACCTGTGCACACACCTGTGCTCACACCTGTGCTCACACCTGTGCACACACCTGTGCACACACCTGTGCACACACCTCTGAGCACACACCTGTGCACACACCTGTGCACACACCTCTGAGCACACCTGTTCTCACACCTATGAGCACACACCTCTGTGCACACACCTGTGCACACACCTGTGCACACACCTGTGCACACACCTCTGAGCACACCTGTTTTCACACCTCTGAGCACACACCTCTGAGCACACCTGTGCACACACCTGTGCACACACCTGTGTCTGTGCGGACTCGCCCAGGTCCGGGTCAGGGGTGGAAGGATCTCCACCAGCTGCTCCTCGGTGGATGCTTTCCTTGCTGAGCACTGATGTCATTTTATCCTGCTCTCTGTCTGAGTAAAAAAACCTTTGCCTGGCAGTTCTGCTGTACAGTTTCTGTTGCTGCAAGCTAGAAATAGGAAAAAGTGGAACCATGTGAGGTGCCAGACTGGTGAGGGAGGAACGGGGACCTCTTTACCCCACTTTCCCCTGCAGCAAGGCAGAGCAAGCTGACTTTCCCTGCTATAGATAGACCGAGGCATGTCCTGTGTGCTGCCTGCAGAGCCGAGCGCTGCTGGCTCAGCATTAGCCTGGCCACCCTCCAAAATTGGATTTCCAATTAATAGCGTCGACTCATCACAGGAAAGAGGGAGCTCAGGTCTCGGTTGAAGGTCAAGGAGCTCCAGGCAGCCTGGGGGGGATTTGCAGAGCACCTGAGCCCCAGGACCCGCAGCAGCTCTGCCCTGCCCCTGAGCACGGAGCTGTCGGGGTGAGCTCCTGAACCGGCGGGTGCGGGGAGGGAGGAAGGCACGGGGAGGGTCCCCACCCTGTCAGCCCCGAGGTGGGAGAGCATCTCACCTGAGCCAAAAATGCACAAACCCTCCTGGGCTGGGGCTGAGCACAGCTGGGGCAGCACCCAGGTAACCCTGAGAGACTCCAGCACCCAGGTAACCCCGGGGAGATCCAGCACACAGGTAACCCTGGGGAGATCCAGCACACAGGTAACCCTGGGAGATCCAGCACACAGGTAACCCTGGGGAGATCCAGCACACAGGGTAACCCTGGGGAGATCCAGCACACAGGTAACCCTGGGGAGATCCAGCACCCAGGTAACCCTGGGAGATCCAGCACACAGGTAACCCTGGGGAGATCCAGCACAGGTAACCTGGGGAGATCCAGCACAGGGGAGATCCAGCACCCAGGTAACCCTGGGGAGATCCAGCACCCAGGTAACCCCGGGGAGATCCAGCACACAGGTAACCTGGGGAGATCCAGCACACAGGTAACCCCTGGGGAGATCCAGCACACAGGTAACCCCGGGAGATCCAGCACACAGGTAACCCCTGGGAGATCCAGCACACAGGTAACCCTGGGGAGATCCAGCACACAGGTAACCCTGGGAGATCCAGCACACAGGTAACCCCTGGGGAGATCCAGCACACAGGTAACCCTGGGGAGATCCAGCACACAGGTAACCTGGGGAGATCCAGCACACAGGTAACCCTGGGAGATCCAGCACCCAGGTAACCCTGAGAGACTCCAGCACACAGGTAACCCTGGGGAGATCCAGCACCCAGGGGACCCTGAGACTCCAGCACACAGGTAACCCTGGGGAGATCCAGCACCCAGTCTGGGAGACTCCAGCACCCAGGTAGCCTGGGGAGATCCAGCACCCAGGTAACCCTGGGGAGATCCAGCACACAGGGGAGATCCAGCACCCAGGTAACCCTGGGGAGATCCAGCACCCAGGTAACCCGGGAGATCCAGCACACAGGTAACCTGGGGAGATCCAGCACACAGGTAACCCCTGGGGAGATCCAGCACACAGGTAACCCTGGGGAGATCCAGCACACAGGTAACCCTGGGAGATCCAGCACACAGGTAACCCTGAGAGACTCCAGCACACAGGTAACCCTGGGGAGATCCAGCACACAGGTAACCCCGGGGAGATCCAGCACACAGGTAACCCTGGGAGATCCAGCACACAGGTAACCCTGAGAGACTCCAGCACCCAGGTAACCCTGGGGAGATCCAGCACACAGGCAACCCCTGGGGAGATCCAGCACACAGGTAACCCTGGGGAGATCCAGCACACAGGTAACCCTGGGGAGATCCAGCACACAGGTAACCTGGGGAGATCCAGCACACAGGTAACCTGGGGAGATCCAGCACCCAGGTAACCCTGGGGAGATCCAGCACACAGGTAACCCCTGGGGAGATCCAGCACACAGGTAACCCTGGGGAGATCCAGCACACAGGTAACCCAGGGAGATCCAGCACACAGGTAACCCTGAGAGACTCCAGCACACAGGTAACCTGGGGAGATCCAGCACACAGGTAACCCGGGGAGATCCAGCACCCAGGTAACCCTGGGGAGATCCAGCACCCAGGTAACCCAGGGGAGATCCAGCACACAGGTAACCCAGGGAGATCCAGCACACAGGTAACCCTGGGGAGATCCAGCACACAGGTAACCCTGAGAGACTCCAGCACACAGGTAACCCTGAGAGACTCCAGCACACAGGTAACCTGGGGAGATCCAGCACACAGGTAACCCTGGGGAGATCCAGCACCCAGGTAACCCTGGGGAGATCCAGCACCCAGGTAACCCTGAGAGACTCCAGCACACAGGTAACCCTGGGGAGATCCAGCACACAGGTAACCCTGGGGAGATCCAGCACACAGGTAACCCTGGGGAGATCCAGCACACAGGTAACCCTGGGGAGATCCAGCACCCAGGTAACCCCAGGGAGATCCAGCACACAGGTAACCCTGGGGAGATCCAGCACACAGGTAACCCAGGGAGATCCAGCACACAGGTAACCGGGGAGATCCAGCACACAGGTAACCCTGAGAGACTCCAGCACACAGGTAACCCTGGAGAGACTCCAGCACACAGGTAACCCTGGGGAGATCCAGCACACAGGTAACCCTGGGGAGACCCAGCACCCAGGGGAGACTCCAGCACACAGGTAACCCTGGGGAGATCCAGCACACGGGTAACCCTGGGAGATCCAGCACACAGGGGAGATCCAGCACACAGGTAACCTGGGGAGATCCAGCACCCAGGGGAGATCCAGCACACAGGTAACCCTGGGGAGATCCAGCACCCAGGGGAGATCCAGCACACAGGTAACCTGGGGAGATCCAGCACCCAGGGGAGATCCAGCACACAGGTAACCTGGGGAGATCCAGCACCCAGGTAACCCTGGGGAGATCCAGCACACAGGTAACCTGGGGAGATCCAGCACCCAGGGGAGATCCAGCACCCAGGTAACCCGGGGAGACTCCACCTTCCCCCAAAGTGCTGCAGGAGCTGCCAGGTGTCCCCAGGCCCTTGGAACACCAGCACCACCTCTGAGCCTCCCTCTGCACTCTGCAGTGATTCCCATCTCCTGCTCAGGTGAAGGTTCACCACTGGAGGTCGGAGGGGAGAAGGGGGAGGCGATATTTTATTTATAACTGCACACTCACTCGATTGAGAGCTGTTTCTGAAAGGTTTGCCTGGAACAATGCCGAGGGAAGGGGTGGGCAGCAGGGACGGCGTCAGGCAGCAGCGCTGAGCCCAGCAGAGGGTCCCAAGCAGCTGCAGGAGATGAAACTCCCCAGGAAAGGAGCAACCCACGAGTGAGCTCCTCCCCACTCAGGATAATCCCCTTTTCACTATTTCCCTGTCCTACCAATTCACACGCACAAAAATCAATTAACCACCGGTGTTGCTGATTATAAATCAACTATTTACATAATTAATTGCTATATTTTAATAAATGGTGGAAAGGAAGCCGGCAGAATACAGCCATTCTTTTGGTGCCATCAATTATTTGGAAGGGAAGGCAATTACACTAAATCTTTCTTCCACCTTGCTCCCTTGTCAAGGGAAATTCCTCCCCCTCCTTCAGCTGATTCAAAGCCTGGAACTGAGCCTCCAACATCACATTACTAAATTGCTTAAGCAGCATTTTAAATAACAAAAAGGGATATCATTTAATTTTTCTGAAACATGAAAATCAATAAGCTGTCCTTCAGCTTCCCTGAGTGATTGGCCAGGGTTGTCTCTCTCTGAGCTAATTCAATTTTCAGTCTTATTTGGAGGAACCAAGGTTTCAAAAAATAATCAGGCTGATCTTCTGGGCCTATCTGGGATTTCAGCAAGGAATCCCTTTCACTGAGTTAGGTACCCTGTCTGTTTGGAGGGAGATGCATTTCTGTCGTTATTTGGAGACAGACCCTGACCAGTAACTCCTGCTGACATTCACTCTGCTCCCTGTGCAGCCACGGGTGAGTTCCTCCCCAGGGCTGGATCCCCAGGTCCCTCCCTGGCAATTCCCAGCCCTGGGTGCACGGGGAGAGGGAGCTCAGCATCCCAGCAGGGACAAGCACAGGCAGCCTGGTGAGAGCCTGGAAAAAGAGGGAAAGGAGAGGGAAAGCTGCCCTGGGGGAGGGATTGCATCCTGCCCTGCTGAGCTCAATCTCCACAGGTGCTTGCACTGTAAAAATGCCTTTCCCTGGTGCAGCTGTGCAGGTGGAGTGCCCAAGCACTGCCCATCTGCAGAGAGCTCCAGCCCATCCCCAGCCCATCCCCTGCTGGACCAGACCGTGCAGGGCTCTGACAGGGAGCTCATGCTCAGCTCTGCTTTCCCTGCAGGGAGCAGGGAGAGCCACTGACAGCATTGTCCCCTCAAAGTGCTGATGAGCTGCCCGTGAGACCTCGGCCCTGGGGCCCTCAGCCCCCTCGTTCAAGGTTTGCTGCTTTTCAGTAAAGTTTTCCTGCTGATGTGGGTTTGGCAGCCTCGTCTCCAGGAGTGGCCAGCAGAGGATGCTTGGGGAAAGAGTAAGAAACGAGCACAGCAGGAATTTTCACCTCACCAGCGAGCCAGTGGAATGAAGGCTGAGCCAGCTCTCACATCTGGAACATCCAGAATTTTTCTGATGTGCAACGAGCATCTCCCTCTTCTGGGGCTGGTGCAGGGCCCAGATGTGCCAGCACTGGGGGCTGCACTGGTATCAGAGCAGGGAAGGCAGAAAACAGGTCATGTCTTTCCTGCAGCTTATGAGATTGAGTGGGAAATGATCACTCATTAGAGATTGCACAGGAAAACCAAGCAGGAGCACAAATCTGCTCTGCAGATCCTGACGTCAGCGCCAGCATTAGGTCATGCAGCACAGAGGGAGATCCCTGCTCAGTTCCTGAGATGGTGGCTCACCCAGCAGAGCCCTGCAGCTCCATCCCCAGCAGGAACATGCCCTGGCCATGCCTCATCTCATCCCCAGAGCAGGAACATGCCCTGGCCATGCCTCCATCTCCTGACATCCATCCCAGAGCAGGAACGTGCCCTGGCCACGTCTACATCTCATCACATCCATCCCAGACAGGAACATGCCCTGGCCATGCCTCCATCTCCTCACATCCATCCCCAGACAGGAACGTGCCCTGGCCATGCCTGGTGCTGGCCGTGCCCGTTCCCAGCTCAGGCACACAGCAGAGGCTGAGGTGCCCCAAGGACAGAGGCCGAGGTGCCCCAAGGACAGAGGCCGAGGTGCCCCAGGGACAGAGGCCGAGGTGCCCTAAGGACAGAGGCTGAGGTGCCCCAGGGACAGAGGCCGAGGTGCCCCAAGGACAGAGGCCGAGGTGCCCCAAGGACAGAGGCCGAGGTGCCCCAGGGACAGAGGCTGAGGTGCCCCAAGGACAGAGGCCGAGGTGCCCCAGGGACAGAGGCCGAGGTGCCCCAAGGACAGAGGCCGAGGTGCCCCAAGGACAGAGGCCGAGGTGCCCCAAGGACAGAGGCTGAGGTGCCCCAGGGACAGAGGCTGAGGTGCCCCAAGGACAGAGGCCGAGGTGCCCCAGGGACAGAGGCTGAGGTGCCCCAAGGACAGAGGCCGAGGTGCCCCAGGGACAGAGGCCGAGGTGCCCCAGGGACAGAGGCCGAGGTGCCCCAAGGACAGAGGCCGAGGTGCCCCAAGGACAGAGGCTGAGGTGCCCCAAGGACAGAGGCCGAGGTGCCCCAAGGACAGAGGCCGAGGTGCCCCAGGGACAGAGGCCGAGGTGCCCCAAGGACAGAGGCCGAGGACACAAACGCGGTCCCCACCCGCCCCTGCCGTGCCCGGGGGAGCTCTGTGTGTTTTCCTCAGTGTGTTTACACGGAGCCCAGGCACAGCAGAGCGAATCTGAGCATCCCCCATAAACAACACTCGGTTTGAAACATTTTCTCCATCTCTCGAGATCACTGCGGCGCCTGTTGGTGGCATTAAGTTGCGGGCGCGCTGTCTCCATGGGGACTGAGCGTCCCGCGGGCTCGCAGCTGCGGCAGAGCCGCGGTGAGTCAGCCCCGGAGGGAGGAGGGATGTCACCCAGCTGGATCGCTCGTCCCTGCTCCCTCCTAAAGCGGCACCGGCGTGGCACCGACTCCTCAAGCGCGGATTTGCTGCGTGACACTCCCTCAAAGCAGCAGACATCCTTCCCTGAAAAGATCTCCGCTCATCCGTGGGGAGGCTCTCCCCGTGAATTTGCGCAATAACCACGAAATAACCAGAAACTCTCCTGTGAGGCAAGCAGCAGCAGATAAAAGCCACTCTCCAAGGGGAAAGGGAGCACAGCTGAAATCCCTTTTGCTTTTAATCAGCTCGAGGGCCCCTCGCAAGAAAGGTGAGGAGAGCATTCCTTGTACTGGATCAGGGCTGAGCTCCAGAGCAGTCAGCCAGCACCAAAGTGACACCAGTAATGAGGAAGCTCAGTTAATTTGGCTCACAGACTTCATTCTGTCAAATGATTGAAGCCCTGGAATTCTGTCTTTTAGCTGTGCATTTGCTTTTAGTTCTTGTGAAGGGAAAAAAACCTCACATCATAATATTTGAGTTCAAATCCTACAGGAGGCAAATCAGACACCAAAGCAAGCAATGACAAGAAATGAACCACCTCTTATTGCAGATGCATTATAAATTAAAAACCCAAATAATCTCTTTTTTTCCCCCCTGTCCTTCCAAGCTGAGAGGTCAAGAGAAGCTGACCACACTTCACAGCTTTGCAGAGGGAAGTTTGGTTCAGGAGGTTTCCTGCAAGAGGAGGGTTGTGCTGGTGAGGGTGCAGACCCTGGCTCCTGCCCATAATCCGGGGCAGCCAGATGTGCCCCTGCTCTGCACCGTTTGTCCTCAGCCTGGATCCCTCAGAGCCGCCCTTGCACAGGGCTCTGAGCCCTCCTCACACCCTCACCCTGCCCAAACTCCAGCACAGCACCTGCCTGAGCGTGAGGGGCCTCAGGAGCTCCAGCGTGCCACAGCTCTGCACGGGGATGATGGAGAGTGGCATCCCAAAAGGAGGGGAGGGAGCACAAATAAACAAACTGCTCTGCTCCAAATGGAAGAGCTGCTGGATTCGATGTGACAGGGCCTGGGATGCTTCGTTTGACACAGACTGGCAGCAGCCTGGTGACTGGCAAGAGCTGGGATAATCTGGCTCTCCGGGCTGCCAGAGCAGGGCAGATCATCTGCAGAGAGAGTGGCTCTGCTGGGCTGGGCTCAGACACCAAGCAGCTCAGTGCCAGGGCTGCACTGCCAGGACCTGGAGAGCTGAGGATCCCTGCAGGGCCCAGGTGACACTCGCCTGGCTGAGCCCTGGCTGCTCACCCCTGTGCAGGGAGCAGCTCCTGGGCTCGGAGCTGCAGAGCTGCTGCCCACGGGTCCAGGAACAGAGAGCCTGAGGGAGGCAGGGAGGAGAGAGGCGCAGCTGAGGAGCCCCAGCACACTGCAGAGCACTGGCAGCACCTCTCACCCAGGACCTGTCACCAGGGCTGAGGGAACCCAGAAAGGTCCTGGGGAAAGGTGGAGCCCACAGCAGAGCCAGTCCTTAGCTCTGCAGGCTTTAAAAATTATTTTTAGAACAGGAGCAAGAGGAAGGAGCAGAGGGAATTCCCGGGTTGTGCATTTCTCACCTGAGCTCAGGTAGGAGCAGAGGGAATTCCCGGACTGTGCATTTCTCACCTGAGCTCAGGAAGGAGCAGAGGGAATTCCCAAACTGCATTTCTCCCCTGAGCTCAGGAAGGAGCAGAGGGAATTCCCAGACTGTGCATTTCTCACCTGAGCTCAGGAAGGAGCAGAGGGAATTCCCAGGCTGTGCATTTCTCACCTGAGCTCAGGTAGGAGCAGAGGGAATTCCCAGACTGTGCATTTCTCACCTGAGCTCAGGTAGGAGCAGAGGGAATTCCCGGACTGTGCATTTCTCCCCTGAGCTCAGGAAGGAGCAGAGGGAATTCCCAAACTGTGCATTTCTCACCTGAGCTCAGGTAGGAGCAGAGGGAATTCCTAAACTGTGCATTTCTCACCTGAGCTCAGGTAGGAGCAGAGGGAATTCCCGGACTGTGCATTTCTCACCTGAGCTCAGGTAGGAGCAGAGGGAATTCCCAGACTGTGCACTTCTCCCCTGAGCTCAGGAAGGAGCAGAGGGAATTCCCAGACTGTGCACTTCTCACCTGAGCTCAGGTAGGAGCAGAGGGAATTCCCAAACTGTGCATTTCTCACCTGAGCTCAGGAAGGAGCAGAGGGAATTCCCAGACTGTGCACTTCTCCCCTGAGCTCAGGAAGGAGCAGAGGGAATTCCCGGACTGCATTTCTCACCTGAGCTCAGGAAGGAGCAGAGGGAATTCCCAGACTGTGCATTTCTCACCTGAGCTCAGGTAGGACCAGAGGGAATTCCCAGACTGTGCACTTCTCACCTGAGCTCAGGAAGGAGCAGAGGGAATTCCCAGGCTGTGCATTTCTCCCCTGAGCTCAGGAAGGAGCAGAGGGAATTCCCAGGCTCTGCACTTCTCCCCTGAGCTCAGGTGGGCTGGCAGTGCTCCGAGCCTGGCCCAGCCCCTGCTCCAGCCCTGAGCTGCAGCTCCCTGGGGCTCTGCTCGGCTCCTGGCTGGGGCACTGCAGCAGCTGCCCGGGAGGGGTCTGGTGTGAGCAGTGTGTGCCCAGGTGGTGGCCAGGCTGTGTTTGTGGCTGCCAGGGCTGGAGCTGGCACTGTCTGCTGAGCAGCTGCTTGAGAAACTGTTCTGCCTCCAGAGCCAGCTCGGTCTGCAGGGCTGGAGCAGGAGATTCCAAACAGGAGATTTCACACCAGGAGATTCCAAAACAGGAGATTCCAAACCAGGAGATTTCACACCAGGAGATTCCAAAACAGGAGATTTCACTACAGGAGATTCCAAAACAAGAGATTCCAAAACAGGAGATTCCACACCAGGAGATTCCACACCAGGAGATTTCAAAACAAGCCTTGAGGTGCACCATGCAGCTCCTGCCTCATGTTTGGGAACACTCTCAGTGCCACTCTCAGTGCAGGGCAGCAGCTGTGACTCTTCCTGCCCGCCACTCTCATGCAAGAAGGAAAACAATCTCACCCCTTTGCATTTTGATAACCTGTGCCTACACCAGCCCCAAAAATTGCTCAGGTTAGAGGGGGAAAAAATGTCCAGCACTGAGGTCCAGCACCTCCAGCAGGTGACCCCAGGGGCTGTTTTCTTTCTCTGCCAGATGCCAACATTTCCTCTGACCAAAGTCTTTCAAATCAATGGGTGTTAAGAGCACTTGGAAAAACATTACTTAAAGATAAATAATTTATTTTAAAGGGCAGCTGGTGAAACCTACAACCCCAGTTGCTAAAATCAGCATCGTCTGTTATTTCCCATACTGTCGCAAAATGTTCCATTTTATCTGAACTAAAAACAGCTTTTCTCTGCTGGAAACATGCAAATATCATTCCTTCATAGAGAAGCCACCAGATGGGAACTTAATAACTGCAGACTCTAATTCGCGTTGCCTGGAGTTGCAGAAACCACCAAACTTTGAAAATTCCTGTTTATCCCCTGCTCACTGGAAGTGCAAATGTTTCCCTGCTCAGACCTGGGTCATAGCAGGGACACAAACTGAGCGGCTGCTGCAGGTTCTCCCTCTCCTTGGCTCTTTAAAAAGGGATTTTTCCGTGGGGGAATTGCTCTGCAGGTGAGCTGGTGGGAGTTTGTCAGCCCTGCCAGAGCTGCCCTTTTTCTCTGTGCTTGTTATTTTACTCACTGTTCATTTTTTCAACATAAAGCCTGCTCCCCCCCACATCAAAACGTCTGTGATGTGAAGGAGACATTTTTCTGCTCTTGCAAAAGTTGTGGGAGAGAAAATTTTATGGGAGTTTTATGGATGCCTAAATGGCTGTGCTGTAGGAGAGGAAGAAAAAGTGCAGGGGAAGGAGATGGACAGCACAGCACAAAGCAAGAGTGATTCCCTCTGTGCTCCAAAACCAGGCAGAGGAATACAGAACCCAGAAACAGCACAAGAAATAAATTCTTCATGGGGCCATTTATAAGCAGAGCAAGTGTTGGCAGTGCAGGGAGCCAAGGCAGGCACGGCCAGGGCAGATTTCTCAGCTTTTTATTTTAACTCTGCCCGTCCCCCAGGACTCGTTCTGAGCTGGGGCAGGCTGGGCCTGGCTTTGGGCTCCAGCTGAGCCCACAGAGCCTGGCTCCCCTTCCCTGGCCACCCATCCCTGCCCAGGGCTCCTTCGGGCAGCTCAGACCCGTTCCTTGGAGGTGAACCTCTCAAGAGAGGCTTGAGGTTTCACCCAGGCAATAAATGAGAATTAAAACCCGCTAAATCCACCATCACTTGTTTTTTCCTCTCTGTGTGTACAGAGAAGGAAGAAGAGAGAAGCAGGAAGGGAGGGAGGCATTTTATCCTTGCTCTAACCTGTTTTCCAGATGAGCTTTTCAATGATCAGATTCAATCTACTGTAAAAACTTCCCAGGGAGAGAAAGCCTCGGCGCATGAACCAAAAACGTAATGATCTGGGAAATGTGCTCCTCTTTAGGGGGAAGAAAACCGGCTCCAACTCCGTGCTCCCACTTTTATTGCTCACAAACGATGAAAATCTCCTTGCCACAGCGCGAGAGGCCGTGCAGAGCCAGGACAGCAGGAGGGGTCAGGGCTGTCCCCAGCCCCTGGAGGGGCTGCCTGCTCCCCTCCTCACACCAGACACCCTGCACCGGGAGGAGACTGGCCTGCACGAGTGGCCTCACAGACCTGCAGCACGGTTTGCCCTCGTGTTTTTGTGCCTTTTCCATCAGTGCTCGTGGCGCGGGTGACTCGCTAGGAGCCGGCCCGTGGCAGTGAGACTCACGGTGGCCGTGCCCTGTGTAAAGAGCACTTTTACAGCAGCTAATGCAGCTCTGGCCACGGCTGTGGTCCAGCCTGTGCTCCAGGGTCTGGGCCCCAGTCCCTGCTGTGCCAGGAATGCCCTGTGCCCACGAGCACAGCACCTGCCCAGGGCACAGGGGCAGGAAGGAGATTTGCACTGCAGCTGCCGTGTCTGCAGTGACAGAGCCACAGGTGGGGGCTCCCAGCCCCACAGGGGCTCCTCCCTGCCCTGAGCTGTGGAACAGGAGCAGAGTGAGCTGCAGAGGGCTGAGCTGTGGAACAGGAGCAGAGTGAATGCAGAGGGCTGAGCTGGGAAACACGAGCAGAGTGAATGCAGAGGGCTGAGCTGTGGAACAGGAGCAGAGTGAATGCAGAGGGCTGAGCTGTGGAACACGAGCAGTGAGAGCTGCAGAGGGCTGAGCTGTGGAACAGGAGCAGAGTGAATTGCAGAGGGCTGAGCTGTGGAACAGGAGCACTCAGAGAACAGAGAACTCACACTCATTGCACTCAGAGAGCTGAACTGCCACACTCATGGCACTCAATTCAGAGAATAGAGAACTGCCACTCATGGCACTCAATTCAGAGAATAGAGAGCTCAAACTCATTGCACTCAGAACTGCCACACTCATGGCACTCAAAGTTCAGAGAACTCACACTCATGGCACTCAGAGCTCACAGAACTCACACTCATGGCACTCAGAACTGCCACACTCACTGCACTCAGAATTCAGAGAATGGAGAACTGCCATTCACTGCACTCAGAGAACTGAACTGCCACACTCAAGGCACTCAGTTCAGAGAACTCACACTCATGGCACTCAGAGAACACAGAACTCACTCTCATTGCACTCACAGCTCACAGAACTCACTCTCATGGCACTCAGAGAACACAGAACTCACTCTCATTGCACTCACAGCTCACAGAACTCACTCATGGCACTCAGAGCTTCCTGCAGGACAGTGTGAGGCAGCAGAGGAGCCTTCAGCACTGGGAAGTGCCCAGGGCACGGGCAGGCAGGGAGGGGAGGGTTTCTGACATTATTCCCAGCTAAATAAACGTGATCCTGCACCTGCTGATGCAGTCTCCAGCTCTTTGATTGCCTCTGATCTCCCAGGGGAAATTCTGGCGCTCATCCCTGGGCACCAGGAGCTCACCCAGGGCTCAGGAGAGGAGTCTGTGCTCTGCAGGAGGGGCAGGGCTGGAACTGGGGCTCAGAGCTGGCCCAGCCTGGCCCAGGGCTCCTGACCCTCCGCCAGCAGCATCCTCTGCAGCACCCAGGTGCTGCTTGTCCCTCAGCACTGCCAGGCACTCATGTTCTCCCCCAGGGACAGCAGGTTAGATCCCACAATTCTCTCTCCCCCCGAGTTTCCAGAAGGTCTTTCAGGCATAATAAACTCAGGTGTTTATATATCAATCTGCATTTCCTGAGGCACACATTACACTGGCCTGGGTCACAGCAACATCATCACAGTGAGCTTTAAAGAGAGCAATGGGAATAGGGGAGATAAATAATTCTCTCTGTAGTGCCCTTTCTATTTGTATGCTGAAGCTTAGAGCAGCTCCCTGCCTTGGACACACCTTCTGAAATACAGCATTTCACACCAGAGCTGAAAAAAACCAAGGCGAGCAGCAAGCAATCCTCCAGAGCTAAACCCAGCCTTTCCCCCTTAAATTACAGGCACTTGTACTTCACCTTGGCTCCTGTCTTCTGCTGCTTCCTCCCACTCCTTAATCCCTGCAAGCTGTTGCACACCTGCAGTCGCTGCTTTTCAGAGCAATTCTGCTGCTTTTTCACATTGCCAGGGACATCACAGTGTGAGAAAAGAGGTCATGGCTTGGCTGCCAGGGGAGCAGCTTCAGCCCCTCTCCACAGCTCAGCCCAGGAAACCTGTTCCACCACAGACACCGAGGGAGAGCTCTCAGAGCTCTTGCTTCATGTTTCCTTGGGCTGGAGGTTGAACCTGGGCCAAGAAAAGGTGTGTGAACACCCAGAGAGCTCCTCGGTACAGCCCTTGTCTGGACGGCACTTCAGCCAGTGCCTGAAGAGCAAGCTGCACCTGTGAGCGGAGAAGAAAGCAGAGACACGAAAGGGCTGAGAGGGCTGAGAGCCCTGCTGCTCTCGCTGCCAGCAGCAGCTCAGTCACCCCAGCAGCATTTGTTGTTGTCAGAGGCCGAGGGAAAACCTCTGGCACCGGGTCGGGCACAAAACCTCTGCAAAGGTTCGTGGCAGCTCGAGGCTGGGGAGAGGGAGCAAACACCACAAACGGCCACAAACACAACAAACGGCTACAAAAGGCCACAAACACACACAAACACAAACGGCCACAAACACCCACAAACAACCAAAAACACATACAAAGAGCCACAAACACACACAAACACACACAAACACCCACAGCCACAAACAGCCACAACCACACAGACAGCCACAAATACACACAAACCAGCCACAAACCACCCACAGACACACACACACAACAAACACAACAAAGGGCCACAAAGGGCCACAAAGGGCCACAAGCACACACAAACACCCACAAACAACACCCACACCCACAAACAACACACACAAACACACACACCCAGCCACAAACCAGCCACAAGCCAGCCACAAGCCAGCCACTAGCACACACAAACAACACCCACAGCCACAAACAACACCCACAAACCACCCACAGACGCCCACAGACCACCCACAGACACACACAACAAACACAACAAAGGGCCACAAAGACCCACACACAGCCACAAACACACACCCACAAACTAGCCACAAACCAGCCACAAACCAGCCACAAACCAGCCACTAGCACACACAAACAACACCCACAGCCACAAACAACACCCACAAACCACCCACAGACACACACAGACACACACGGCCACAAAGGGCCACCCACACACACGCACAAACTAGCCACAAACCAGCCACAGACAGCCACAAAGGGCCACTAGCACCCACTAGCACCCACTAGCACCCACACCCAGCAGGGTTGAGGGGCTCTGCCCGAGCCCGGGCTCTGCCCCGCTGCCCGGCCCTGCCCACCCAGCCCCTGCCCGCTCTCATCCTGCCCTGCGGGGCCATCCATCCCTGCCGAAGGGCGCGCCCGGCGCCGTCCGCCTGTCCCCGGGACAGCTGCGGCCCGCAGCGCCTCGTCCCACCGGGACCCTCCCGGTGCCACCCCAAATCACGGGCTCAGCCCGCCCCGCGCCCCGGCCGCCGTTATCGCCGTGTGAGACGGGGAACTGCGGGGAAGAATGACCCAGTGATTGTCTAAATCAGCCCAGCTCTAATTCGCTGGGATATGGTTGGAGCAGCTAATGCAGCCCCCGCTGCGAGCAGGATGGAGCTGTCTGCAGGACTTCTGCAGGCTGGGAATAGTCGCTTAAATGGCATCGTCTGGCTGCTCTCACTGGAGGCTGCTGCGCCGCAGAGAGCAGTTAACCCTTGGAGTGTGAAATTAGGTCAAGAGAAGCAGGCTGGCAATGGCAGTGGGGAAAGTTAACTTTCACTGGAAACTCGTGTCCTGCCTGCCCCTGCCCCCTGCTCGGCTCCTGGAGCAGCAGACAGCTGCAGCAGTGACAGAGCTGGGGTAAACAGGCACTGGGGGTGTCCTCAGGATCCTCCCCAGCCCTCCCCGGCTCCACGGCTGGATTAAGCAGCTGCTGTCTCCTTGCACAGAAGGGATGGGATTTTTTTTCTCCTTTAAAATTCTGCCTGAGACTCTCAGAAATCAGCACCTTCCCTGGCCCTGGTGCAGGAGCTGAGCTCCCCAGAAAATTACCTTTCCTCTGTCCTTCTGCTCCTCACAGCGAGGTGAAAGGAATAATTCCTCCTTTGCTCGTTGTCTGTGAGCAGACACTGAATTTTGGATCACTTAAAGCAGCCAGGGCCCCACAGGAGCAGTACCTGACGGGGCAGGAGGATGCTCACACTTAAACAGCTCCAGCTGCAGCAGCAAGGTCATCTCGAGCTGTTATGCAGCCACAAAGAATCACCTGCAGGAATAAGAGAGAAATCCTGTTTGAACTGAGCCCTGAACCCCCAACCCACAGCCAGAGCTCAGAGCTAAGCCCTGAACCCCAAACCCAGAGCCCAGAGCTGAGCCCTGCACCCCAAACCCACAGCCCAGAGCTGAGCCCTGCACCCCAAACCCAGAGCCCAGAGCTGAGCTTTAAACCCCAAACCCAGAGCCCAGAGCTGAGCCCTGCACCCCCAACCCACAGCCAGAGCTGAATCCTGCACCCCCAAACCCAGAGCTCAGAGCCCAGAGCTAAGCCCAGCACCCCCAAACCCAGAGCTCAGAACTGAGCCCTGCACCCCAAACCCAGAGCCCAGAGCTGAGCCCTGCACCCCCAAACCCACAGCCCAGAGCCCAGAGCTGAGCCCTGCACCCCAAACCCAGAGCTCAGAGCTGAGCCCTGCACCCCAAACCCACAGCCCAGAGCTCAGAGCTGAGCCCTGCACCCCAAACCCAGAGCTCAGAACTGAGCCCTGCACCCCAAACCCAGAGCTCAGAACTGAGCCCTGCACCCCAAACCCAGAATTGAGCCCTGCACCCCAAACCCAGAGCTGAGCTGAGCCCTGCACCCCCAAACCCACAGCCAGAGCCCAGAGCTGAGCCCTGCACCCCTGAACCCAGAGCTGAGCTGAGCCCTGCACCCCAAACCCAGAGCCAGAGCTGAGCCCTGCACCCCAAACCCAGAGCTCAGAGCTGAGCCCTGCACCCCAAACCCACCCCAGGCACGGCCAGACCAGCCTGAGCTGCCCAGGGGGGTTTGGGATGCTCTGCTGTGCCCTGGTGCCCCCCCTGCCTTTTCCCTCCCAGCACAAGCTCAGGAAGGGTGGGGGCTGTGAAGGGTTAAACCTTCTCCCTGCCACACACCTTGTCTTGCTCTCACTACACCTGAAGCCCCATTTCTAGTTATTGTAAAAAAAATAATAATCCCAAATCCACACAACCCTTCCCCCCCTCCCCAACAATCCTTATCCTAATTCTCCTGGGAAATAATGACTTTCTGTTATTAAATAATGTGAAATGATTGAGGTGAGTCATAAAGCATTTGTATTAACACTAATGGATCCATGATTAATTTTTTTCTTTATTTTGTTATTATAAAACTTGTCTGTGCCTTCCCTTCCCCCTTTCTCTGTCCTCCCCATCACATTTGGCTCTCAAGGGAGGCAATCAAGACTTCACTTGAATTTCTCATTACTTGAAAGGCTCCACATCACAATATGATAATGGGACAGTTTCATAATTACAATTAAAAAAATAGTGGAGCCAGAGAAAACTGGAGAGGTTTTCAGATGCTTTTGTCTTTGTCACCCAGAAATTAAAGGATTGCTTTAAAACATATTTAAAAACAAGAGGAGAGGGTGGTTCCATCTTAGTGTTATGCAAAAAGCATCGTGCCCAAGCTCCATTTTGGAAAGTCCATCCTCCCTTTTTTATTTCCTTGCACCACCTCCTCCCTGCATTTTTTTTTCCTTTTTTGATAAAGTACCAGGCAACATTAGCTCCAGGGTGCAAAACTAGGCTGGTAATTAATTCCAGCACGGTTTCCCCCCGAGGGAAGCTGTGCCTCAGTTTCCCCTCAGGAGCTGGGGCTGCTCCTGCTCCTGCCCAGAGTGGCACAGGCTCCCAGCCAGGGTCCGCAGCTGCTCCAGGGGCAGAACGAGCCCTGTGCTCTGCTGACCAGCCCTGAGACCCCACGGGGCCCGGGGCTGGATTAGTTGTGACAAATAATCACGATTTCTCTTATTCCTGCCAGAACTGGTCTAAGGCGTCCTCAGCTGGGGGATGTGTCAAAGTGTCAGGACATCAAGGTTTATGTGGAACTCTGGAGCTGGAATTTCTCCCTGAAGCTCAGAGTCCCTTGCTGGATAGAGAACCACAGAGTTTCTGCTGGGAGCATCGCTCCCTTCAGCCTCATCCCCTGAGCAGCAGCAGCGACCCCCGTTCCTGGGAGCCCTGTCAGAGGGGTTTGTGTGACAGGGACACCCTGCAGTGACACACAGCCTCAGCCTGCTGCTCCTCCCAGCTGGGGCTCTCCAGAGTGCACCCAGGGCATCCCAGAAACCCCAGAAACCCCAGAACCCCATAACCCCATAAACCCCATAAACCCCATAAATCCCAGAACCCCATAAACCCCATAAATCCCATAAATCCCATAAACCCCATAAACCCCAGAACCCCACAAACCCCATAAACCCCAGAAACCCCAGAACCCCACAAACCCCATAAACCCCATAAATCCCACAAACCCCACAAACCCCACAAACCCCATAACCCCACAAACCCCATAAACCCCATAAACCCCACAAACCCCCACAAACCCCATAAACCCCATAAATTCCTTAAACCCCAGAACCCCACAAACCCCATAAACCCCATAAACCCCATAAATTCCTTAAACCCCAGAAACCCCATAAACCCCATAAACCCCATAAATTCCTTAAACCCCAGAAACCCCATAAACCCCATAAACCCCATAAATTCCTTAAACCCCATAAATCCCTTAAACCCCAGAAACCCCCAGAAACCCCCAGAACCCCACAAACCCCAGAAACCCCAGAACCCCACAAACCCCAGAAACCCCAGAAACCCCAGAAACCCCAGAAACCCCAGAAACCCCAGAACCCCACAAACCCCATAAATCCCTTAAACCCCACAAACCCCCACAAACCCCATAAATCCCTTAAATCCCATAAACCCCAGAAACACCACAAACCCCAGAAACCCCAGAACTCCATAAACCCCATAAACCCCATAAACCCCACAAACCCCACAAACCCCACAAACCCCTTCCCGGGGACGGGGCCACCAGAGCTCTCCCCCCGCCCTCCCTGCTGTCAGACCTGTCCCTGGTACCAGCCCCCCTGCCCAGGCTCAGCCCCCGGGGCAGGAGCAGCCCCGGCAGCAGCACAGCTCCAGGCTCTGCCCTGGCAGGGACTGGGGCTCCTCCGCAGCAGACAGTGCCAACAGCAGCAGCAAGCTCTTGATTAACTGTGAGCAACACACAGAATCGCTGATGGCGCTCACCCCGCTCCTCCCTGTGCTCCATCTGGCTGCCTCGCTCCTCTTCCACCATCCCTCCCGGCCATCTGCTCCGTGCTCTGCCTCCTTCTCTGCCCTCCCTGTCCCTGCTGCCCTTCCCTTCCCTTCCCTGAAACTTCCCTTCCCTGAAACTTCCCTTCCCTGAAACTTCCCTGAAACTTCCCTGAAACTTCCCTGAAACTTCCCTTCCCTGAAACTTCCCTGAAACTTCCCTGAAACTTCCCTGAAACTTCCCTTCCCTGAAACTTCCCTTCCCTGAAACTTCCCTTCCCTGAAACTTCCCTGAAACTTCCCTGAAACTTCCCTTCCCAGCTGTTTTGCTCCAGGGGTTCCCAGTTTGCTGCTCCTGTCCCTGCTCCCAGTTCCTGTCCCAGCTCCTGTCCCTGTTCCCTGCTCCTCTCCCAGCTCCTGTTCCTTCTCCTGCTCCCAGTTCCTCTCCCTGTTCCCAGTTCCTCTCCCTGCTCTTGTTCCTGCTCTTGTTCCTGCTCCTCTCCCAGCTCCTCTCCCTGTTCCTGCTCCTGCTCCCAGCTCCTGTCCCTGACCCCAGTTCCTCTCCCTGCTCCTCTCCCAGTTCCTCTCCCAGTTCCTCTCCCTGTTCCCAGTTCCTCTCCCAGTTCCTCTCCCTGTTCTCAGTTCCTCTCCCTGTTCCCAGTTCCTCTCCCGGTTCCTGTCCCTGCTCCCAGTTCCAGTTCCTGCTCCTGTCCCAGCTCCCCCAGGCTCTGAGTGCGAGCTGGGGGTCGGGGGATGTTGTCAGCCCAGAGAAGTGAGGGTGGGTGGCTCCTGCCCCTCTGCACGCCCTGGGATCTCCTGCTGGAAGGAGCAGCAGGTGGGCAGGGCAGGGGCGCCTGTGAGCCCGGGCAGCAGCACCGGCTGGGCTGGGCCAGCAGGGCTTGGAGCCCTGCGACGCCTGGGCCAGAATCCTGTTTGGGGCCAGAGGCAGAGCGAAACTAAAGCAGCTCCTGTTTGGCCGTACACAGGGCAGTTCAAATGCTCAGTGGTCTGACCAAACCTCGCCTCGTGCCTGCTGCCCCTCCTGCAGCAGCTCCCACGCCCAGCAGGGTCTGCACACTGCCCTGGGCAGGGCAATGCCTGGCAGCCGCCTCCGTGGGATGTGTCTGCTTTCCTCTGGAGCCAGCACGAGGCCAAGGCACTGCATCGCTGGCACCAAACCCCCAGGCAGGGCAGAAACATCCCTGCTCCCGGCACTGCCTGCCCTTGGCAGGGTGAGGAGGGTTCGTGCTGCCTGCCCGGGCTGCCTGCAGCCCCAGCCCCAGCCCCAGCCCCAGCCCCAGCCCCAGCCCCAGGGATTTCTGTGCTGCACGGAGCCAACAGAGTGCCTGCTGTCACAGACAGAGACTGGGCTTGATCCAGCCTGGCAAATCCAGGGTTCCTACAAAAGAGCTGAATAAGGGCCCTGTGTCTGACAAGAAGGAAATAAAACTATTGGACTGCTGGCTTTGATAAATCCTTTCCCTGACACATTCCTCTGTCTCTGTTTCAGCAGAGGATAATGGGAGAGAACGGGAGCGAGACACAACATGTCCTTTATTTCTGATAATTTAAATACACTGAAACAATAACCCAACATCAACATGAAGCTGTTAGAGGAACAACCTGACCGTGCACCTTTTTCCAGAGTCTCCAGGGTGAAATCAGCTGAGATTGGTGCAGATAAAGGAAGGGACCTGCTGCCCCGGTGCAATAGGCAGCGCTGTTATCAGCCTGTCACCAAGTACAGCTGTGAAGTGCAGACATTGTCTGAAGCAGCAGATCTTCCTCAGGAATCCCGATAAAGGAACGAGCCTGCTCGAGTTAATGGATATCCTCGGGTGTGCTCAGAGAGGAGCTGGAGAGATTGGGGATCTCGGCTGAGGCTGCTGCTGCTCAGAGATCTGAGAGAGGGGAGGCGAGGGAGGGGAGGGGAGGGGGATGTTCTGCACAGAGGGGAAGGGATCTCTGCATGGAGGGGATGGGATGCTGTACATGGAGGGGAGGGCATTCTCTGCACAGAGGGGAGGGGATGTTGAACATGGAGGGGATGGGATGGGATGTTCTGCACGGAGGGGAAGGGGAAGGGATGTTCTGCACAGAGGGGATGGGATGCTGTACATGGAGGGGAGGGCATTCTCTGCACAGAGGGGAGGGGATGCCCTGCACACACAGGGCAGAAGGTGCCCGGGGCTGAGCCGAGGGGAGCAGCCCCAGCCCTGCCCAGCAGTGGCTGCAGAGGAGATTTGGGCTGCCAGGGGTGCTGGACCTGAGCTGGGCCTTTGGACAAGGGCTGCTCTCCTGGCAGTCACAGAGCAAGAGGGGTCTCGGCTCAGGCTGCTTTGCCCTGGATCTCTCCTCAGCCCCTTGGAGAAGGGCAAAGAGGGATGATTTGGGGTGTGTCCTCCGGGTGAGCACCCTGCAGAACCCCCAGTCTGAGCTCTCAGCTGTGCCAGTGACCAGCTCCATCCCAGCCCTGCTGAGCCCACGGAGCAGGGCCCTGACCCTGAGATCTCCCACCTGGGAGAAGAGCCAGGTGCCAAACTCACCCCTCAGAGCAGCTTCACACCTCCTGCCTGCCACAGCCACCCTTGGGCTCTGTCCTGCTTTGCCCCAGCCCGACCAGAGCAGGCTGGGCTCCCTTCACTGAACTGGCAGCAACCAGAGAATGGTAATTTCACTGCAATGTTTTTCCTAAGGAGAAAAAAAAAAAATCAACACAATTTGTTTGTCTGCCTGTGACAGGGAAAATTTTTCATGTTACCATCAGCCCTGGAGTTCATTCACCTATTGGAAAGATGTCCAGCTTTGAGAGATGTTTAATCTTACTGGGAAGGCAATAATTAGGAGAACACACACAAACACAGGAGGCACACGGTCCCAGAGGCTCCTTCTCCTGCAGAGGAACGGGGCTGTGCTGGGGCAAGGGGTGGGGGTGCCTCAGTGCCTGGTTCAGGTCTGTGTGCCCGGGCAGGGCAGGGGTGTTTAACCTGCTGGAAGCTGTGAAATTCCCCACCCTGGATCCTTTCTGAAGCAGATTTTGATGAGATCTCTCCCCCCACTGCACAAGAGAGAATCTAATCACAGCCACAACTGACAATACATCTCCCTCTTCCAGGAGAAAGGAAGAAGGGAACAAAATGAATAATTCAAATGATAATTAGCACTGTAATTATTCCTGTTTTTAGAGTAACCTACAGGACAGAACATCAACGCATGAGTCACTGGCAAAGTATAAACAGAAATAATTTGGAAGATGCTGTCCTGATGCTTTACAAAGAGACTTGTCAGAGAGTTTCTCTTTGATCTCATGCTGGCGTCAAGACTCCCCTCCAAGTGCTCCCTGTAAGGTCAGAGCTGGAATTTGTCACAGGGCAGCTCCAAAAGCAGCGCTGGGAGGGGGCAGAGCTGAGCTGGGAGCCAGAGCTGGGAGATAGAGCTGGGAGATAGAGCTGAGCTGGGAGATGGAGCTGAGCTGGGAGAGCTGAGCTGGGAGCCAGAGCTGGGAGATAGAGCTGGGAGATAGAGCTGGGAGCCAGAGCTGAGCTGGGAGAGCAGAGCTGGGAGAGCAGAGCTGGGAGAGCTGAGTTGAGAGAGCTGAGCTGAGCTGAGCTGGGAGCCAGAGCTGAGCTGAGCTGGGAGAGCTGGGAGCCAGAGCTGGGAGATGGAGCTGAGCTGGGAGAGCTGAGCTGGGAGAGCTGAGCTGGGAGCCAGAGCTGGGAGATAGAGCTGGGAGATAGAGCTGGGAGCCAGAGCTGGGAGATAGAGCTGAGCTGGGAGATGGAGCTGAGCTGGGAGAGCTGAGCTGGGAGAGCTGAGCTGGGAGAGCTGAGCTGGGAGCAGAGCTGAGCTGAGCTGGGAGATAGAGCTGGGAGATAGAGCTGGGAGATAGAGCTGGGAGCCAGAGCTGGGAGAGCAGAGCTGGGAGATAGAGCTGGGAGAGCAGAGCTGGGAGCCAGAGCTGGGAGAGCAGAGCTGGGAGAGCAGAGCTGGGAGAGCAGAGCTGGGAGCCAGAGCAGAGCTGAGCTGAGCTGGGAGATGGAGCAGAGCTGGGAGCCAGAGCAGAGCTGGGAGAGCTGAGCTGGGAAAGCTGAGCTGAGCTGGGAGCCAGAGCTGAGCACAGCTGGGAGCCAGAGCTGAGCTGGGAGAGCAGAGCTGGGAGCCAGAGCTGGGAGCCAGAGCAGAGCAGGGAGCCAGAGCAGAGCTGGGAGATAGAGCTGAGCTGAGCTGAGCTGGGAGAACAGAGCTGAGCTGAGAGAGCAGAGCTGGGAGAGCTGAGCTGGGAGATCTGAGCTGAGCTGAGCTGAGCTGAGCAGAGCTGGGAGAGCAGAGCTGGGAGCCAGAGCAGAGCAGAGCAGAGCAGAGCAGCGAGCACACCCGGCAGGGCTTGGGCTGCACTCAGGGCAGGAACAGCCCCAAACCCCAGGCCGGGGTGGGGGGGCCCTGCAGGCTCAGGGCTGGGGCACTGAGGGAGGGGCGCTGGTTGTGCCAGGCTGGGTGGGGACGGGGAAGGGGAATCTCGGTCTCAAGGTGCCCCACGCTGCTCGTGAGGAGCCAAACCTGCAGAGGACACAGCTGGCCGGGCCTGGTGCTGCTCTCATCTCTCTGAAGGGGATTCCTGCGTTCAGCTGCAGCCCGGAGACCCGAGCCCACAAACTGCCCGACTCACAGCCCCTCCTGCCTTTGCTAAACCTGGAGATCGCTCCTTGGCAGCAAACACGAAGCCAGGAGCAGATCCCAGCCAGGGAGAGCCTGGGGCATGGAAATGAACAGTGGGAAACCTCCTGGCTCTGCAACACAAGAGGGAGAGAAGAAAGATGTCTTTAATTTGCCTGGTAATGATCAATATGGAATCAAATCCGACCTTGGATTTTAATGGCTCTGTGCTCACAGGAGCCACTGAGGTGGCAGCAGGAGGGTCAGGACAAGGGGGAGGGAGCTGGGCTGGCCAGGAACGGCTTTGGCAGCTGAGAGGGGAAATCCTCTGGGGATGGGCAGCTGTGGGCACGGCCCAGGGCTCCCCAGCTCTGCTCCACCCAGCCAGCTCAAAGCTTTAAAAACAAACAGAAACGGGGAAAATGGAGCCGAGGTTCACCTGGCATAGCCAGAGCTGCAGGTCCCTGCCCTGTGGCCCTGGGGCTCCTCTGCTCCCTGTGTCATGGACCAGATGCTGAACAGACAAAATGACTCAACTTCCAACCCGAGGCACTGGCAGCATTGGCAATTGGCAGACTCCTTAAAAAGGGAAAAAAATGCACAATATATTTATATATATAAATAAATAGAGTGACCAGTTGAAATTATATAGTAGCTGTTAACATTGGCATCTTTATTTGCTGCATCAATTGTATTTGATTTAATCTTGTTCCCACAATGCTGAGAACATTTGACTCATCTGCTGGGGGTTCTTTTTGTTGATGTGGAATCATTTTGACAGTTATCCTGTTGGCTGTTAATAAATATACGCACTTTCTATAATCAATCATAAAACAAATCCAATTGCCTTTTCACTTTTTATTTGACCTTAATCCTAACAAATCTCCCACAATTTTATTGAATTTACTCATGAGCCAGTAGGAGAAGAAAGAGAGGGTATCCAGTGATGCTGCCCCCCTGTTTGAGATGAAGAGAGCCAGGAGGGTGTGAGATGGAGCCAGGGGAAAGATTCAGTGAGAGCTGTGAACCCCCCAGGCAGATCCTTTGTGTGCTTCCCCCCAGGGCAGAGCAGAGCAGAGCGCCCGGCCAGGACCCCCAGCACTGCTGGGACCCCGGGAACGGGAACTGCTCCTCCAGAGCTGCGGGGATTCTCCTGCGGGGTCACCTGAGCTCTCACCCGGCACCGCCCTGTGCCCACCCCTGCGGGTTCTCCCTGCCGGGGGGGCTCGGCTGTGCCGGGGGAGGGGGCTCTGGCTGCTGGAATGCGGCAGAAACCAGGGGAGGGAGGGGGGGACAGGGGATGGATGCAGGGGATGCAGGGGATGTAGGACAGGGGATGCAGGGGATGCAGGGGATGGATGCAGGGGGATGCAGGGGATGGATGCAGGGGATGGACGCAGGGGATGAGGACAGGGGATGCAGGGGATGCAGGGCAGGGGATGCAGGGGATGCAGGACAGGGGATGGATGCAAGGGATGCAGGGCAGGGGATGCAGGGGATGCAGGACAGGGGATGGATGCAAGGGATGCAGGGGGATGGATGCAGGGGATGGAGGGGATGCAGGACAGGGGATGGATGCAGGGGATGCAGGGGTTGGATGCAGGGGATGCAGGGGATGCAGGACGGGATGGATGCAGGGGATGAAGGGCAGGGGATGCAGGGAATGGATGCAGGGGATGCAGGGGATGCAGGACGGGATGGATGCAAGGGATGCAGGGGATGGATGCAGGGGATGCAGGGGATGCAGGACAGGGGATACAGGGCAGAAATTGCAGGGCAGGGGATGCTCCACCAGCGCCTTCCCCTCCACGCGGCTGCTCCTGCTTTGTGACGTTCGCGTTGTCCCCTCGCTGCCCTCCCAGGCTCCTGCCTGCAAAACCAGCCCGGCGAGCGCTTGGGGGCTGCCCGCGAGAGGAGGTTTGCCTCTCACAGTCCTGTGCCGTGTGCTGGGGAGGAGGGATGCAGATTATTCTGCTCCTAAATCAGCCGTGGATCTGCCCTTGCCTTCCAGCAAGGCGCGAGGACGCTTTACGAGCAGCGCTGGCACTACAGTTCCTGCTCTGCGAACATTCCATTCCTCCGCCTCTAACAGAACAGGATGCGGAGTTCAGATATAAAACCACAAAATACAAACAACCCTGCAGTTAAAGAAGAGGAGGGGGGATGAAAGGATGGAAGCAGGAGCAGCAGCTCTGTGCTCGGTGGCACAGCAGAATCGCGGCTGGAGCCCCGAGGAGCAGCGAAGATCTCCGTCATTACCCGGCTGCGCCACCAGAGCGGGGCAGGGAATTAAAATATGGAACAAATTGGGACCAGCGGGGCGCAGGATTCAGCCTCGCCGGCGGATGCCCGGCGTGCTCCCCGCTTATGACTCTGTTCTCAAGCAGCTGCGGGAAAAGGAGAGAAAAATACATTTATCTGTATACATCCCTGTATCTCCACGTATCTGGATCTTGCAGCTTGCCCTGGCCCAGGAAAGTCCCGCAGGAGCCGGCAGGAGGGAATTTGGACCATGGGAATTTGGGACAGTGGGATTTGGGGCAATGGGAATTTGGGACAATGGGATTTTGGGACAGTGGGGTTTGGGACAGTGGGGGTTTGGGACAGTGGGGTTTGGGGCAATGGGATCTGGGCCAATGGGATTTTGGGACAGTGGGGTTTGGGGCAATGGGATTTTGGGACAGTGGGGGTTTGGGACAGTGGGGTTTGGGACAGTGGCGTTTGGGACAGTGGCGTTTGGGACAGTGGGGTTTGGGACAGTGGCGTTTGGGACAGTGGGGTTTGGGACAGTGGGATCTGGGCCAATGGGATTTTGGGACAATGGGATTTGGGACAAGGCGTGGGGCACGGGTGGGGCTCACCCTGCCGAGGAGCAGCCAGCCCTGGGGCACAGCACTGAGCTGTGGCTGGCACACAGGAAGGGCCCAGCCCTGCAGCCCCTGCAGCCCCAGCTCTGCCTGGACTCCTTTGGTGGGGAAGGAGCAGCCCCTGGCAGGGCAGGCACTGGGGCAGCCTGGGCAGAGGATGCTGAGCTCTGCTGGCAGCTCTGAGGGGAGGGATGGATGGATGGCTGTGGGGGATGCAGGGATGTGATGGATGTGATGATGTGGTTGATGAAGCCTCGGCCTGCCCGAGCCCATCTGTGTCTCTGAGGTGCCCCGGACACCAGAGCTCGCTGAGGATCAGCCCCTGTGTGCCCCGGGGCTGAGACAGAGCCAGGAGTGACAGGGAAAATGAAGGAAGTAATTTAGAGCCTGACAAGGGGAAATCCAAAACCCTGGCTCAGCCTGAAAGCCACTTGCTTGAGAAGGGGCTTGATTTCCTTCTGGCCTTGCAGGTGCTCTGAGCACATTTTTCTGACTCACAGAGGGATTCAGCATCGGGCTGGCTTCTTCCTCCCACCTGCAGCACCACTTCTTGGGCTGGCCTGGCAGAAGGGCCCAGCCTTTGCAGCTCCCAGCTAAAGGTGTTTGCTGCCTGCTCACACACGCTCAGGCAGCTGGAAACCAGGCACAGCCACAGCTCTGGGGGCTCCTGGGGCCACTCACAGCTCTGGGGGCTCCTGCGGCCACTCAATTCTGTGAGTTATTGTGGCCACTCACAGCTCTGGGAGTTCCTGTGGCCACTCACAATTCTGGGGGTTCTTGTGGCCACTCACAGTTCCATGAGTTCCTGTGGCCACTCACAGTTCTGGGGGTTCTTGTGGCCACTCACAGTTCCATGAGTTCCTGTGGCCACTCACAATTCCATGAGTTCCTGTGGCCACTCACAGTTCTGAGTTATTGTGGCCACTCACAATTCCCTGAGTTCTTGTGGCCACTCACAGTTCTGTGTTTCAGCCCCTGCCATGGTGTCCCTGCCCTCCCAGGCCTGTCCCCAGGGATGTCCCTGCTCCTGTCCCTGCCCCTGCTGCCCTCACTGCCCCAGGTCTGTGACACCTGGGGAGACCCTGCCAGGCCCTTCCCACCCAAACGTGAGCACAGTTACTGGAACTGGTCCCACAGCCAGGGATGGGTCTGTGGGTTACACCGGGCTGGGAATCACAGCTGGGTGTGCACACACGCCTGGGGAGGGGACAGTGTTTGGAGCAGCAGAAACAGGAAAGCTCAGGGCAGGAGTGGCTGCTCTCTGCAGGGATGGCTGAGTGGCAGTGTCCCACAGAGCACAGGTCACACAGGGCTCTGTGCCCCCCTGCACTGTCCCTGTGCCTGGCTCTGCCCCTCTCCTCTGGGAGGGGCCCTGCAGAGCTGATCCCCTCCCTCCCTCCCTCCGTGGGCTGATCTCTGCTGCCTGAGCAGGGCAGCTCAGCCTGGCTCAGCCGGGGCTGTGCTCAGCTCCAGAACTGCTCAGGGAGGGGTTTAACCTGTCACAGGCAGCTGGGGAAGGAGCAGGGCTTGGCTGCCTCTAATTGCCCTTTGTGCACAGATGCCTTGTTTGTTCGATTAATTTGGAGCCATCAAATGCCAAGGCTCAACAAGCAGCTGCTGAGTGGGGGCATTTTTGCCTCTCCAGAAGGTTGGGGTATGCAAATCCCTTCTTTCCTTTAACCAACAGCAAAACCCCTTCCTAAAATCCTCAATTTCTTGGTCTTTATAGCATTAACACTGATTGTGCCCTTAGTGGGAGCTGTGTTCTGGTTTTTGCACTGAAGTCACCCAGCCAGTGCCAGAGCAGGGTGGGAAATGCAGCTCCAGGCCCAGCAGCTAAACCCTTGGCCAAAGGAAACGCTTATTTCCATTGATAAATTGACATCAAGTAACAGATATTCCCCCTTCACAAAGGCTGCAAATCCCAGACCCAAACTCTCCTCGCTGGCAAACAAAATCCCCTCCACTCCTGACCCTGAATTTCATGTGCCAGCCCGGGGAAACTCCAGCACCGAGCCCAGCCTGGGGGGATGGAAGGGCACGGGAGCCAGGGAAGGGTCAGTGAGAGCAGGAGGAGCCTCCTCTGCCCCTCTGGGGTTTCAGCTCCCTCTGGGCCATTGGCTGCTGGCACTCTCCCCCAGCAAGGTCTAGGATGCAGCTTTTCAGAGAAATAAAAATAATACATAAAACCTTGTTTCAGCTTGCCTGCTCACAATCAAATTCTCCCAAGCATGGGCAGCAGCCTCATGAGCCGTTTCTGTTTGATAGCTTGGGCTTTATTCACGTAGATAATGAGTTTGGCAGGAGGTTAATAAGTGTCAACTGAAAGATAATTTAGGAGTTGTAAAGATAAATTTGTTGTGGGCTCTTTTTCTGGGTCTGTGGCTAATATCTCAGTGCCTATACCCACGCACACACACATGCACAGCCTGGTGCCCAAGTCCATAATCCATAATGGTTTCCTTTATTCCCTGAGGGATTGTAAGTATCTAAAAGCTCCAGTGAAAATCCTGCTGCATGTAAATTCCCACTGCCTTTTTTCCTGACTTTCCTGTGCGAGGCGATTAGATTAGCATGGGGAAAGAGGGGAAAGAGGAAAAGAAAAGGAACAGAGTTTTTGAAAAGTGGCTTTTCCTTCTGGCACAATGCTCGAGCTGAGAATTTCCTTGCAGGCTGGATAGAGATGTGTCCTTATGCAGAGTTTTGAGACAGAAAGGGAGTATTTGGCAAGGTTTAGGCATCTGGGGGTTTTTATCCTCTCTCACTTTTAAAAATCACTAAAATAGAATTTTTTCCTTAAAAATACCCTGAGATCTGCCCCACTGTGGCCAAGCTAGTGCATGCTCCCAGCGGAGGTTGGTGCAAAGTTTTGTGCCCCAAATCCCTCAGACCAAACCCTGCCCTGCCTCTCCCAGCCCCTCCCAGCAGGAGGTTCAGGGGGAATTTGGGGGAATTTGGGGGGATTTGGTGCAGGGGCACGGGGGGGAGCCCAGCAGGGCTTTGTCACAAGGATCAACAGGATCCCCTTGCCATGGAAACCCCACGAAGTTGAAGATTATTTACATTTTGGGTCCGGGTAACAACCATCATCCATTTGATCAGGTGAGGCTGGGATTAAGTACCAGATTTATCTCTTTACATTGTCAAACCTAATAGCAGTTTAAAGCCAAACCTCATTGAAGCTCTGCCTTCCCTGCTGGGCTAATTAACACCCATTTTAGGCTCTGAAACCTTTGATGGGAGTTTCTGCTCCAGCTCTTCGGTAATAGGGGAACTGCTTTAATAAATCAGACAGGAATCTCGGCCAAGCAGTGCAGACCAAAAGGCTCTGCCCAGGTGTGATGGGTTTCCAGTGCAGAAGGGGAGATAAAAGCACTTTCTTGATTAAATACTGCCACCAGATGAACCCCTGAGGTTTCTGCTGCTGCTCCCACTGCTATTTGCTGAGTGTTCCATTCCAAGGCTGGTCCTGTACAACAGATTAATGGGGAAACTCAGCCGAGTGTGCTGAGCTCAGTGGGTCCTGCCCGAGCGTTTGGGGCTTTGGGCTTGGGTCACACCAGGTTGTGATGACTTCAGACTCTCCTGGATGGGGAGAAATTCTGGAAAAGCAGGGCCTGAGTTAGGGGGAAATGGTAACTCAGATGGTAACTCAGATGGTAACTAACTCAAATGATAACTCTAACTCAAACAGAAACTCAGATAATAGATCTAACTCAAATGGTAACTCAGATGGTGACTCTAACAAATGGTAACTCAGATGGCAACTAACTCAAATGGTAACTCTAACTCAAATAGTAACTCAGATAATAGCTCTAACTCAAATGGTAACTCTAACTCAGACAGTAGCTCAATGGTAACTCAGATGGGAACTGAAATGGTAACTCAGATGATAACTTTAACTCAAATAGTAACGGTAATAGTAACTCAAATGGTAACTCTAACAAATGGTAACTAAACTGGTAACTAACTCAAATGGTAACTCAGATGGTAACTAACTCTAATAGTTACTCAAATGGTAACTCTAACTCAGATAGTAACTCAAATAGTAACTCAAATAGTAACTGCAGTGGTAACTCTTGCCATGCCCAGAAGCCCCAGGTGAGCTGTGAGCTCCGGGCTCACCCTGAGCTCTGCTGGGACTGACCCAGCTGGGCCTGGCAGAGCCAGGGCTGCAGGATCCAGCTGCAGGATCCAGCTGCAGGAACTGCTGAGGATCCAGCTGCAGGATCCAGCTGCAGGAACTCTCCTGCGTCCCTGTGCTGCTCCTGCTCCGTGTCTGGGTGAGGAAACAGCCCGTGAGAGCCCCAGGCTGGATCCCTGGTGGGACAGGAGAGAAATCTGCTCCTGGCTCCTCCAAACTCGTGTGCCTTCAATCCTGCCCAGCCCAGTCCGGGGCACCCCTGGGTGTCTGCCCTGGGCTGCAGCCACAGGCTCAGCAGGAGCTGCCCAGAGCCCAAAGGTGCTCCCAGGAGGGGCTGGGGGCTCCTGCTGCAGCTCCCAGAGTCCCAGAGCTCTGAGTGAGAACAGGGCCAGGAGAGAGGGTGCCACGTTTAATTAGCTCTCAGCAAACCCAGATTATTCTCAACATTAAACTAATCTTCAGGAAGGGAACCCTTTAAACGAAAAGAAAAAGTGCAAGGCTAGGAAACCATTAATTGATTCCTTATTCATTAACCTTTGCAAAGCACTCAGAAGAGCTGGGGAACGACTTCCTTTGCAGCAAGGGCTGGAAGGAGCCTCCCACAGCCTGCACTGCGGAGGGCGAGAGCAGGGCTGGTCCCAAACTGCTCCTGCTCTGCTCGTCAGGGGCCGTTCCCCCCAGAGACTGCTGCAAACACTGAACCTGCTCCTTTGAAACCACCCTGGGGCCTCCCTGGCGTTTAATCTGCAAACCTCAAACTCCTCACAGCCACCCCCGAGCCCAGCAGCTCAAATCTCACCACAGTTATTTTTCCTTTTTCCAGCCAGAGCTTCTGGAGTCCAGGGATTTGCCTTGGAAAAAATCCTCGACAGACGAGAGATTGTGAAAAGCAGTTTGTAAAGGGCTTTTGAGTTTAAAAACCCAACCACCCAGAGCCAAAGGAAACTGATAACAGATACTAAAAATCAGATTTAAAAATCTCCAGTTTAGTCTCTAAATTAATCAAATGGGGAAGGGAGATGGTCACTCCCGGTGAGCACCAGCAGCGTGGCCACCCAGGCTCAGAGCACAGAAAATCAGAGAGGTTTGGGCTGGGGGAGGCCTTGAAGATCGTTTCCTTCCCAGAGAGGAGAGCAGGGAGGCAGAGCAGGTTCTGTCCCTGTCCCTGTTCCAACCCTGTTCCTGTCCCCATCCTCTCTCCCTGTCCCATCCCTGTCCCTGTCCCCATCCTCTCTCCCTGTAACTGTCCCATCCCTGTCCCTGTCCTGTCCCTGTCCCCATCCTCTCTCCCTGCCCCTGTCCCTCTGCTGTGGGTCCCTGTCCCATCCCTGTCCTGTCCCAACCCTGTTCCTGTCCCCATCTTCTCTCCCTGTCCCATCCCTGTCCCTGTCCCACTGCTGTGGGTCCCTGTCCTGTCCCACTCCTGCCCCTGTCCCATCCCTGTCCCCATCCTCTCTCCCTGTCCCATCTCTGTCCCCATCCTCTCTCCCTGTCCTGTCCCATTCCTGTGGGTCCCTGTCCCTGTCCCCATCCCTGTCCCCCCATCCTCTCTCCCTGTCCCTGTCCCCAACCCTGTTCTTGTCCCCATCCCTGTCCCATCCCTGTCCCTGTCCCTCTGCTGTGGGTCCCTGTTCTGTCCCATCCCTGTCCCTGTCCCATCCCTGTCCCTGTCCCCATCCTCTCTCCCTGTCCCATCCCTGTCCCTGTCCCTCTGCTCTGGGTCCCTGTTCTGTCCCATCCCTGTCCCCCTGCTGTGGGTCCTGCCCTGCTCCCTCCCGGCCCCTCGTGCCCTGCAGGGTCCGTGCTGCGCTTTGTTCCCTGCAGTCCCTCCTCCCTCAGGAAGGACACAAACAAGGCGCTTTCCACAGCCCCAGGGCAGGAGAAGAAAGGAAAAGCTGCCTGGCCAACGGCTGCCAAATCCCTTTTGTCTGTGCCCACCAGCTCTCGGGTTTGCCCTGATGTGAAATGACACTTCTCTCCCTCGCTGGGGTCTTGTTTTCTGCCTGTTTGATTCTTGTGCCAGGACTTGGACAGGAACCAATGGCTAAAAGCTTCCTCTTATAAACTCTGGAATTAACAACCTTCTTTCCCTGACCTCATCAGCACAGTGGGGTAAAAAAAAAAAAAAAAAAAAACCAAAAAAACTGGACACATTTTCTCTTTTCAGCCAGCTTAGGCAGAAGGGAATGAGCCCTTCACAGCAATGCCTGATCCAGCCTCTCTCAGAGGCACAGCCTGGGCATTCAGCACCTGCCAAACCGAGGGGAAGCTTTGGTGTTCCCACCAGGGGCAGCTCTCACAGAATCCTGGAACGGTCTGGGTGGGAAGGACCCCAAATCCCACCCAGCCCGCGCCTGCCACGGCAGGGACGCCCCCCTGCCCCAGTGTCCAGCCTGGCCTGGGACACTGCCAGGGACCCAGGGCAGCCCCAGCCGCTCTGGGAAACGTCTCTGTGGCTGGAAGCACCCGGGATTTGTGCACTCCGTGGGCAGGGACACACAGCTCACACTCCCCATCAGTCTGAGCTGCTCTGTGCTCTCAGCACGGGCAGGAATCACAGCCTGGCTCAGCAAGAACCAACTCTCCCAAGCATCCCTGGCAGAGATCAGTGCTTGGACAGCCCCAGGCTCTGATCCTGGGCAGAATCCCCAGGAGCCACGTTCTGCAGAGCATCCCTGGAGCACCAGGCAGCTCCTGGGCTCTCGGCATCCTCCCCTCTGCCCGGCTCTGTCCCCCCTCCCCTGCCTTGCTCGGAGCTGGCTGCTCTCTAGAGCAGCGTCTAACGATGCTCCATTGATCTCAATTACCCAGAGACAACTCTCAGTTATCCTGAGGCCGATTAAGCAGGTTGCAGATTAATCATACCCTGCTCAGTGGCCCCTTCATCCTCCTCACTGGTTCCTTACATCTTGATTTTCTTCCCAAGCCACTGTGTGCTCCTGCTTCCCAAAGCACAAGTGGGAGCAGTGCCTGTGCCTGCTCCAACCTGGCTGTTAACCTGGACAGGTACGACTCAGATGGTGTTTTTATTCCTATTTCTTATGTCCATCACTGAGAGATAAAAAAGGCCCCAAAGAGAACCTTCGCTCCAATTCAGCACAGTTTTTTTCCTGTTGGAATGGAAATGTTGGTGCTCAAAGAGCCCCAGGGAATTTTTCTCCTGCGTTTCAGGGCTGATGTGGCTCATCCCCACCTTGCACTGGCTGGTGGTGCTGGGAGGAAAGCTCAGAGCCCGAGTGGGGCTGAGGTGGTTGGGATGCCCTGCAGGGAGAGGCCCAGGAGGGACAGGAGCTCTCTGGACACTGGGAAGCACAAATGAGGATTCCTCCTCAGCTCAGACGAGCCCTGGCCATGAGCCAGGAGACACACAGAGATTCCCTGGGGCTGGAAAAGCCCCCAAAGCTTCGAGCCCAACCCTCGAGCCAGCTCTGCACACCCAGCACTAAACCCTGTCCCACAGCCACACGTTTGAACACCAGAAAGAATGGGAGACAGAGGAGGAAATTCAGAATATTGGGGCAACATACACTGGAAGAGAAGAGAAAGGAGAGGAGAAAGGAGAGGAGAAAGGAGAAGAGAAAGGAGAAGAGAAAGGAGAAGAGAAAGGAGAAGAGAAAGGGGAAGAGAAAGGAGAAAAGAAAGGAGAAAAGAAAGGAGAAAAGAAAGGAGAAAAGAAAGAAGAAGAGAAGGAAAAGGAGAAGCACACTGTCCTTGAAAACCTGGCTGGGTTTTGTTGTGGTTGTTGGGTTTTTTTGTGTTTGTTTTTTGTTTGGCTCCAGTTTACCCAAAAAGAAAAGAGGAAAAAAGGAGAAAAAGGAGAAAAGTGCTGCCCTGCTGGAGCTGGCTGGCACAGCCCTGTGAGGGCTGAGGAGGTGCCTGCAGCCTCCAGACTGAGCAGGAGATAAACTGAGACCCTCAGCCCTGGAACGGAGAGTGAGGTGAGAGGGGGAGCAGCCGCCGATGGAGGGAGAGCCTGAGAGAGCCCGGGGCGCCTTTCTGAGCTGTGAGACGGCTCTGAGACAGCAAAGTGCAGAACTCAGAAACACGGAGTTTATTTCTGAGTTACACACCCACACACGCAGCTCCGTGGGCCCAAACACAATTACAGAGGTGTGCACACAAATACAGACACAGACACGAGCTGGGGCTGCGCTGCACCCCAAGTTCCTGCACCCCAAATCCCTGCCCTGCACCCCACACATCCCTGCGCTGCACCCGAAGTTCCTGCACTCCACATCCCTGCCCTGCACCCCACACATCCCTGCGCTGCACCCCAAATTCCTGCACCCCAAATCCCTGCCCTGCACCCCACATCTCTGCTCTGCCCCTTCCATCCCTGTCCTGCACCCCAAATCCTGCCCTGCACCTCACACATCCCTGCTCTGCACCCCAAATCCCTGCTCTGCCCCTTCCATCCATGCCCTGCACCCCAAATCCTGCCCTGCACCCCAAATCCTGCTCTGCACCCCAAATCCCTACTCTGCACCCCACACCCTGCTGTGCCTGCCCAGGCCCAGCCCGGCTGGTCCCACCAGGGGACACCACACGGAGCCCAGCCCTGGCTGAGCTCGGCTGTGGCTGCTCCTGCAGAGCTGGCGGCAGCAGAAAGAGCCCGGGGGGGCTGGAGATGTTCAGGATAACGGGGTGACCCTGATTCCAGGAGCCCGGGGCAGGCACAGGGGATGTTCAGGATAACGGGGTGACCCTGATTCCAGGAGCCTGGGGCAGGCACAGGGGGGGAGCAGGATAACGGGGTGACCCTGATTCCAGGAGCCTGGGGCAGGCACAGGGGGTGAGCAGGATAACGGTGACTCTCATTCCAGGAGGAGTAGGAGCCCAGGAGGGGCTGGCACAGCTGGGGATGTTCAGGATAACGGGGTGACCCTGATTCCAGGAGGAGCTGGAGCCCAGGAGGGGCAGGCACAGGGGATGTTCAGGATAACGGGGTGACTCTGATTCCAGGGGGAGCTGGAGCCCGGGGCAGGCACAGGGCACAGGGGATGTTCAGGATAACGGGGTGACCCTCATTCCAGGGACACCCTGCTCAGCTCTCAGGGCCCTCTCACTAATTATCCTCCCCAATTAATTCCTTGACTTCCATCCTCTCACATTTTGCAAGGGACAGACCCCAGGGCCTGTCTGGCACCCTTGGAGGGTGGGGATGGGGGGGATTGAGGGGTGAAATTATTCCCCATCTTCCCCAGCCTGGCTCCCCTGCTCACACACCCACAGCCCAGCCCAGCATCTTGAACTGAAACTGGCTTTTGTCATTACTTGTCCAATCCAGCCAACCAAAATTTCATTTAATGGCAGGAGTTGTTATTCCACCCAGCACAAAGGGGGTTGTGTTGTGGTTTTTATTTGATTTATTACAAAGTGGCTCTGGCCCCCTGGCTCCACAGCTCAAACCCTCTGCTGCTTTCCACAGGTAGGAAGCACTGAGCTGCTGATAATTTTTATTTTTCCTCCTTTCCCCATTCCCCTGTGTGGGATTTCAGCCCTGGGGAAGGCAGCAGCTCACCCTGTGCTGGTGAGGAGGAGAGGGCAGGGGGAAGGATGGAGGGAGAGGGGGCTGGAAGAAGAACCCATTTGTAATTACTGAAATAAACACAAGTCGGAGAGAAATGCAAATGCCTCGTGTTGTGAATTGCTTGACAGAAGAAGTGACAGCTTTTTATTAGGGTGATAACAGCAAGGAGTTTTAAAATAGAATAATCGGTGCAACAAAAGCAATTTTCATTCTGAATTTTCATTTTAAATGGATGATCTCGTGTTAATCAAGTGAGTCATCACAAAATGCTTTTAATTGCCGAAAGTCAAGAGCTATATTGTAATTTTTGATGTCTACTTTCAGGCTGATGATTCGATTTATATAAAATGGGGGGAGGGGGTTTTGTTGTTGCCCCGTTGCTGTTTTCTGTCATTTCCCCCTCAAGTGAACACCAGATCTGAATTCACCACTCAAAAACCTAAATGGCTTTTTGGAGAGTGCACTCACCTTGCCAGGAAATGCAGAACGGGCTCGAAGCAGAAGATGTTTGTTCAAACCTGGGTTTGTTTATTTTCTTCCCCATCTCCCTCTGTGTCAATTGAAGCAGCTGAGCTGCTTAACACAAGGTTTGGCTTTTTGTGCTTTTAAAGCATTCAGGGATGGTGCTGTGAGCTTGGACCACTTCCCACAGACCCAAGCAGGATCCACAGGGACGTCCAGGGAAAGGGCCAAGCTCAGGCTCCACTCCAGGCACAAACCCAGCTCTTCAGAAGAGCAGTGGCCGAGGCTTTGTGACTAGAGCCAAGGCTGCACAGCCAGGCCCTGCCTGGCACAGCGAGAGACTTCTCAGTATTTCCTCAGGTGAGGATCCAGAGAGTGCTCCATACCCTGGGAAAGGAAAAGGGAAAGGGGATCGTGGGCTGGGCTGGGCCACCCAGACCCTGAGCCAAAGGAAAAGCAGAATCCAGCCAGGGCTCAGCACCCAGCCCGGGGGCTCAGGGCTCAGCCCAGGGCTCAGCCCCGGGGGCTCAGCACCCCAGCCCGGGGGGCTCGGGGCTCAGCACCCAGCCCGGGGGCTCAGCACCCAGCCCGGGGGCTCGGGGCTCAGCACCCCAGCCCGGGGGCTCAGCACCCAGCCCAGGGGGCTCAGGGCTCAGCACCCAGCCCAGGGGGCTCGGGGCTCAGCACCCCAGCCCGGGGGCTCAGCACCCAGCCCAGGGGGCTCGGGGCTCAGCACCCCAGCCCAGGGGGCTCGGGGCTCAGCACCCCAGCCCAGGGGGCTCAGCACCCAGCCCGGGGGCTCAGCCCAGCCCCCAGCCCGGGCTCACATCACTGGAGCTGCTCTCCAGCGAGGCAGAGGCAGCAGCTCCCAGCTGCAGGGGAGCACTCAGCAGGAACAGAGTGCTTCTGCTGAACTCATGCTTTGAGACCGTCCCCTGTCAGTCCTACCCTCCAGTCCAAGAGGAGTGCTGCTGTCCTGCAGCAGGAGGGGGTCCCTCACCCCAGGGTCCCGCCAGATGCGACTCCTCAGTTCAGAGGGTGGCTTGAACCCAGTGAGGAGCCAGGAGAACACTCCCAGCTTTGCCACCAGCTTCCCAAATCTCCCCTCCGAGTCCTTTCAAGCTCCAAATATACTGCCCTGAAATAAGGAACGCCACTCAGAACACCTGTTTCTTTTGGCTTTAACAAGAAGCACCGGTGAGATTGGAGCCCTGGCTTTGGAGAGGGGCCGTGTCAAGGCTGCCTCATCCTCTGGCTCTGTCCCCTTCCCTCCTGAGCTGCACACCTTGCTCCTTTCCTGCTGCTGCCCAGCCCCAGCACGGTGCGGGGGACAGAAGCCATTTGCAAACGTGTTCTCAGAAGAAAATCTGCTTTTCCCCCAGCAGTGTACAAAGCGATTCCTGTTGCTGCACATCGGGTGTGTGCAGGGATCAAAGACGCCCGAGAGCCCAGAGCAGAGCGAGGATCACATCTCCCAGTCCTCCAGGAAGGTGTGAAGGCAGACACGGCAGAGCCAGCGTGACGTGCACAACCAGCTCAGCACCTCCCACCTCTGCCCGCTGGAAGGGAGAAAATCCCTGATCACCCCAGCAAGAGCCAGAGGGAGAGGAGTGGGCCCGGAGCTGAGGGAGAGCCTGCACCCTGAGCAGCAGCAGAGAAAACAGCCCGTGCTGACAAATAAATCGAATGTGCCAGCACTGCCCTCCCTGCCCTGCTCCCTGATCCCCGCGTCCCACACGGAGCTGAAAGCCCTGCCAGTGCCCTGCCTGTACCTGTGCCTGTGTCCCTGCCTGTGTCTGTCCTGCCTGTGCCCTGCCTGTGTCTGTATCCCTCTGCCTGTGTCCCTGCCTGTGCCCTGCCTGTACCTCTGTCTGTACCTGTGCCCTGCCTGTGTCCCTGCCTGTGTCTGTACCTGTGCCTGTGCCCTGCCTGTGTCTGTGTCTGTGCCCTGCCTGTACTTGTGTCCTGCCTGTACCTGTGTCTGTACCTGTGCCCTGCCAGTGTCCTGCCTGTACCTGTGCCTGTACCTGTACCTGTGTCTGTGTCCCTGCCTGTACCTGTGCCCTGCCTGTGTCTGTGTCCCTGCCTGTACCTGTGTCTGTACCTGTGCCTGTGCCCTGCCTGTGCCCCTGCCAGTGTCTCTGCCTGTACCTGTGCCTGTACCTGTGTCTGTGTCCCTGCCTGTACCTGTGCCCTGCCTGTGTCTGTGTCCCTGCCTGTACCTGTGTCTGTACCTGTGCCTGTGCCCTGCCTGTGCCCTGCCAGTGTCTCTGCCTGTACCTGTGCCTGTGCCCTGCCTGTCTGTGTCCTATCTGTGCCCTGCCTGTACCTGTGCCTGTGCCCTGCCTGTGTCCCTGCCTTTCTCACCCTCCCTGCTCCACACCTGCAGTTTTAAATCCTGTGCATTTATCTGCTGCTCTCCTCAAACCCCTGCCTGGGCTGTGCTGCCCTGCTCGATGCTCCACAGCTTTTTGATCGAAGCAATCTCTCCCTTGAGGTGCTTTTTTCCCTGCGCAGGATTAAAAAAAAAAAGCTGTTTTTTCCCTTTTCCCATCTCTTTCCCCCATTTTCTTATTTTTGCCAAAGAGCAGCAGCTTGAGGTGAAATATTTTCCAGTGCTGACAAAAGCTTTGATATTGTAATGGCAAACCCATCAAGCCAAAGCTTTTAACTCTGGACTGTTCTTTTTATAAAATATTGGATTTGTGACGTTTGTTCTCCTTCCTCTGGCCCACGATTGATCTGCCTGTCCTATTTATCTCCTCTTCTCACCGGGCCATGGCCTTGAGCCCACTGGAGACTGTGCATGGATTGCCTGGGATTCTGGATGAAGCCAGCCAGTTATTTCCCCTTCCCCTCTTCACCTCTGTTACCTGATGTTTATCCTCTAACCAGCCTGGGCGAGGTTATTTTCTGCATCCCATTGACCAGGAAAAGCACATTACAGTTCGGTTAAACAGTAATGGGAACACAGCAAAGCTCTTCCAGGAGCCAAAATTCTTCCCCAGCATTTCAAGACCCGACATTTCCCACGGGGAGACATGAAAAGCTTAATCCAGAAATTGATTGCATCCATTTGTGAAGTGGCTTCAAAAGAGCATGGAGAAAAATAATTTTGGTTTTCTCCAACTCACCAAAAGGATAACTCCCAGGTCTGTTTCAAAGGATGTTTTCCTGCACACTGGTGCACCCTGCATTGGTTAGGGAGTGTCAGCATCTATTTCTCCATCTGCCCCTGACCTGAAGGCTCAGCCTGTCCCTCCAGACCACCAGCCTCTCCCCAGGCATTTCCCTGAAGTTCCCCCAGCACTGGCTCTTTGCTGCTCCTGAATTAACCACTTATTTTCACTACTTTTCCCTCCAGCCAACACAGGGAAACCATCTCCAGAAAACAGCTCAAGCGCTGAAGTTAACTCGGAGTGACAGATGAAACCAGGCTTTGTCTGGGGCAGGGGGGAGCGCTGCTGTGCAGGGGTCACTGCAGCACCAACACAGCAGGCAGGGTGGCAGCTCTGAGGTGGGAGCCCAGAGTGCACCCCTGCCCTCCCTGGGGGTCTCAAACCCCCTGGCGAGGGTCCCAAAGACCCCTGAGTGAGACCCTGCTGTCTCAGGCACTGAATTCACACCCCTGGGGGAAATTACCAGCACAGAGGGGATGCAAACAAGCCACCAACATTAGTAAAGTGTAAATTAGGTTGTTAGAACGTAGGTAAATAGACTTTTGGGGATGTTTGTGATAAGGGACACGTGGCCAAGATGGAGAAATTGGGGTGTGGATCCTCTTCCTCCTTCTGCTCCGTGCCATCCCTGCTGGGTGACATGCTGGCACTGCCAGATTGGATGGGGTCAGAGCTGGGCTGTTTAACAAAGTTGTATTGTATTGGAAAATAATTGTAAATCCCCAGTAGGTAATTTAGACTATAAAAGATCAGTCCTGCCTCTCCAGGCAGATTCTGCCCTGGACGTCTGGTGAGCAGAGCTGTGAGCTGGGCAGAGCAATCCTGAGATGAGGGAGAACAAACAGCCATGGAAACCTCTCAGAACAGCTCCTGCAGCCTCTCAGAAAGAGCTGGGCTCAAACCACCTGCATGTCCCCAGAGCTGAGCTCAGGGCTGAGGGAGACACCTCGGGCTGGGACACTCTGACTCCAGATGGGAGCAGCACCACGGATGGGAAGAGCTGGTGCAGAGGATTAAACTTTAACGAGGGTTTTTAGCACGGAGGGGCTGGAAACACAGAGGGAGAACAGAAAAGGTCCCTGGGTCCCTCCTGCCCCTCACTCTCACCAGGTGTTTGCACCCTCAGCTCTCAGAACAACAATAATTACAATAATTGGAAATGTTTTGCAGCCCCGAGCCCCTGGAGGAGCTGCAGTGCTGCAGGGGCAGATTTCCCTCGGTCAGCATTTCTCCATCCCCTGGGACCAGAGCTGCAGCCAGAGCCCCCCGAGGGCTGGAGCTCGCCAGGGTTTGTCCTCCAAAAAACCCCAGTGTCACCCCAACCCCCAGTTCCACGATTCCAAACGGGGACAAGCAGCTCTGGAGCTCCTCCCGAGCTCTCACCGTGGGTCTCACAGGCTGGAGGGAGGAGCAGCTCCGAACTCCAAACCTGCTCCTCACAGAACGCTGCAGAACCTTCCCCCGACAATCCTTTGAAGCCGGGGAGGGAAGTGCTCACAACGCTGAGTGAGCAGCCTGGCATGGAAATGTCCCTCAGCTCCTTCTGCCTACTTGAAGACTTAATTAGTATTAAAAGCCCCAGGAAGTCTGAAGATTATTTATGGAGAACGTAGCAGTAGATACGACCTGAGGAAGAAAGGAGGTGAGGCTGAACCACAGAGCCTGTCCAAGGGACTAAATCTACATTTTTACTGCTTCATCCCCTAATTTAGCTGCAAATTTGGGTTTTTTCCCCTCTCTTGCCCAAAATGTCAAGGTATTGCAAAGCTTTTCAAGCCTGGAATCGGGACAAAGAAAGAAAGGTCAAAGCCCTCAAAACAATTTGGAGAAATATTGGCCAAGATGTTTCATTTTTACTCTGACAGGTTTTTTTATTAACTTGCACAATCATTTAAAGCAAAAATTGATCTGCTGAAAGACACCAGAAGCCATTAGCTCTGAGCAGGCACAGCCCTACACGAGCTGGACTCCCCAGCTTTAGCAGGCCTTTGGGTAGCATTAATTAACTCAGAATTTCTTTGTAATTTACAAAGAATAATAATTAATTCTTAGTAATTAATACTAACATTTTTCTTCCTAATTAATATAACTATTTAGCTAAGACTTGTCTTCACACATTTCTTCATAATTAAAGTCACTGAATCCCAACCCTTTCCAGATAAAAGATTAATGCTGGGGGGAGAGGGGGCTTTCTGTTGATTTAGGTAAAACAGAAGTTGAAGGCATGGATGATTATTTACAGAATCAAGAAAATAAATAAAAATATTCCTCTCTGCTCTCTGCTCTTCTGGAATGTGCCAGTTCCCATCTCCAAAGGCACCAGAGGCCCAATGCATCCCCAAAAATCCAGGTGCTCCACCCCTGCCCACCCTCTGCAGACAGTGGGCTCTGCCTTTAGTCATCCCTGGTAAAACATCTCTGGCCTTGTGTTGTTGTTTTGTCTGACCTTTAGAGAAGAGCTCGGATCACAGCCAGCTCCTGCCTCGTTGTGCAGCTTGCTCAGGGCTGCCAGTCCCAGGTGAGCTGCTGAGGAGGGTGGGCAGGGCACCTCCCCCAGAAGGAAAGCTGCAATGGCACCAGCAGCTCCAGGCCTGCAATGGAATTATAAAAATATAGCAATTACAACAGTGGTTGAGCACCTGCAGGGGGCTGGGAGCCGTGTGAGTCCTGTGGTGTTTTGTACAAGGCAGGTTTTCAGAGAGGTGCTGCCCTCTGGGATTCTATTCTATTCTATTCTATTCTATTCTATTCTATTCTATTCTATTCTATTCTATTCTATTCTATTCTATTCTATTCTATTCTATTCTATTCTATATTCTATTCTATTTTCATTCTATTCTATTCTCATTCTATTCTATTCTCATTCTATTCTATTCTATTTATTCTATTTTTATTCTATTCTATTCTCTATTCTATTCTCTATTCTATATTCTATTCTATTCTCTTTCCATTCTATTCTATATTCTATTTTATTCTCTATTCTATTCTATATTCTATTCTATAATCTATTCTATTTTCATTCTATTCTATTCTCATTCTATTCTATTCTATATTCTATATTCTATTCTATTTTCATTCTGTTCTATTCTATTCTCATTCTATTCTATTCTATTCTATTCTATATTCTATTCTATATTCTATTCTATATTCTATTCTTTCCCCAAACCTGAGGAAAGCCCTGAGGCTTGCCTGGTGCCTCAGGCTGTCACTCTGCAGAGTCCCTGTGACCCCCGGGCTGGGATGTGCCCTGGCAGGGCAGGGCAGGCTCCTCCTGGGGCAGTGCTGATGAACACCCCAGTTTCCCATCACAGGGGCTGGGTTAGCTGTAACTCTCCCAGGAAAGCACAGACTAATGCCTTCTGCTTTCCAGCAGCAGCAGGATGACAAACCACTGGCACACAGGGCTCCTGTTGAATTCCAGTGGCACAGACAGAGACCCAACATCTGCCCCCCAGTGCTGCTGTGGCTTCTGGTATTTACAGTCACAGAGCAGCTGGGAGGAGAGAGCAGGTGAAACACCCTCAGCACAAACTGCCCCCGTGCAAACCAGCCCCTGGAACTGCATTTGGAGCATCAGCTGTCAGACATGCCCTGCCTGCAGCTGCTTCCCACACCAAGGCAGATAAACCAAGGCCAGGTCTGCTCTGGAAAAAGGGAAGGGAGGCAGTTTCCCAAGGGCAACTGCAATTAAGTTTATGGTTGAAATCTGTGGTTCTCTTCTTTTAATCCCTCCTCATTTAACTCTACATCCCCTCCCTGGGACTCTGAGCGTGGTTTGCTTTGCCCTTGTCTCCTCTCTGTGCTTGGAGTCCTTCAGAGCAGACAGAGGCACTAAAAATAAAATCACCTGTCAGCTTCCCTGCTATTACAAACAAAAAGTCCTTTACGAAAATGCAACAAGCAAAACCTTCATATTGTGTGTGCTTATTCGCATAAAATATTTAGAAAGCTCCCAATGTTTTTATGGCTGCAATTAATCTTGTGTCGTGTTAGGGAAGAACAGCACATAAAGAATTGCTTTGGCACTAGGCAGAACCCTGGGCCAGGGCTGGGCTCCCTCTGTTCCTCTGGGGAAGGCTGATCCCACAGGTCAGTGCTCCTTTTACTGCTGAAATCGTGGAGATTCCAAGAAAAACCCCTCTGCACCCGGCTGGAGGACTCTGGCTAGCACAGGAGCCTGAACACAAATAAAGTGTCACCAGCCAGACACTCCTGGCCCAGCCTGCCCTGCCAATAAACTGTTTGATGGGAATATTCCCAGAAATAAGATGCTTTAAAAATCTGATCCAGCCCTTGCTATCTACAGCTTCTCAACGACAAAATCTTGGCTGAGATGCAAGAGAGAGCAGCAGCTCCTGTGCCAGGGGGGACAAGAACCAGCCCTGGGGGAAAGGACCAGGTGGTGCTGGCTGGGAGAGCACACCCAGAGCAGGTGCAGACCCGGAATTTTGGAAACTCAGGTAGTTCCATCGTCAGAGCTAGGGAGAAGCTGCAGCCACAGAGACAGGCTGGGCTCAGCAGGGGAAGCACTTGGCCACAGCAGCAAACAAAGGGGGATCTGACATTTTCACCGTGATCCTTCCACTTCTGAATTGCCCTTTGGAGGAGGAGGAGGATGTGTGAAGTCCAGGGCTGCTCCTGGGGCTGCCCCAGCCCAGGAAACACTGACTGGATGGAACCAGGGGCACCCACCCTGCACAGCTCAGGGGTTTGGGACACCAGGAGGAGAGACTGAGCTGAGCACGGGTACCTGGGAATCTTGGCTCCCATCCCTGGAGGAGGATTTCAGCTTGGTTTCCCATCCCTGGAGGAGGATTTCAGCTTGGTTTCCATCCCTGGAGGAGGATTTCAGCCTGGTTCCCATCCCTGGAGGAGGATTTCAGCCTGGTTCCCATCCTGGAGGAGGATTTTAGCCTGGTTCCCATCCTGGAGGAGGATTTCAGCCTGGTTCCCATTCCTGGAGGAGGATTTCAGCCTGGTTCCCATTCCTGGAGGAGGATTTCAGCCTGGTTCCCATCCCTGGAGGAGGATTTTAGCCTGGTTCCCACCCTTGGAGGAGGATTTCAGCCTGGTTCCCATCCCTGGAGGAGGATTTTAGCCTGGTTCCCATCCTTGGAGGAGGATTTCAGCCTGGTTCCCACCCTCCTTGGAGGAGGATTTCAGCCCTGGTTCCATCCCTGGAGGAGGATTTCTAGCCTGGTTCCCATTCCTGGAGGAGAGGATTTCCAGCCTGGTTCCCATCCCTGGAGGAGGATTTCAGCCTGGTTCCCATCCTGGAGGAGGACTGCCTGGTTCAGCTTGGAGGGAGGATTTCAGCACCGCCTGGTTCCCCATTCCTGGAGGAGGATTTCAGCCTGGTTCCACCTTCACCTTTCCAGCTGAGCGCTCCTAGCAGCTCCCTGCTGCAGCCACTCAACTTCTGTGTGTGGTTCTGCACAAGGTTTTGCTGCTTTGGGGAGCAGCTGCCCTGCCAGAGCTGTTCCCATTCCTGGAGGAGGATTTTAGCCTGGTTCCCATCCTTGGAGGAGGATTTCAGCCTGGTTCCCACCCTTGGAGGAGGATTTCAGCCTGGTTCCCATCCTGGAGGAGGATTTCAGCCTGGTTCCCATCCCTGGAGGAGGATTTCAGCCTGGTTCCCATTCCTGGAGGAGGATTTCAGCCTGGTTCCCATCCTTGGAGGAGGATTTTAGCCTGGTTCCCATCCCTTGGAGGAGGATTTCAGCCTGGTTCCCATTCCTGGAGGAGGATTTCAGCCTGGTTCCCACCTTCACCTTTCAGCTGAACCCCCACTCTAGCAGCTCCCTGCTGCAGCCACCCCTCAACTTCTGTGTGGTTCTGCACAAGGTTTTTAGCAGGCTTTGGGAGCAGCTGCCCTGCCAGAGCTGCCCATTCTGCCTGCAGATGCTGTGCTCTGGAGCCTCCCAGCCCCTGAGCAGCCCCAGCTCCATCCCAGGCCACGCTCCACCGAGCAGAGCTGCCCAGGCTGGGCGAGAGGCAGCAATAAATAAATAAAACCCAGCCAGCTGGTCCCTGAAAGGCTCCCATGGCTGAGTGGGTTTTGCCCAGGACTTTGCCAACTGTGCTGCAGCTCCTGCAGCTGCTGCCTGCCCCCTGTCCCTGCTGGGGTCACACAGGGTGGGTCTGAGTGCCCAGGGCAGGAGCAACCCCAGCAGGATGAGCCCCTGCCTTGGCCAGGCCCGTCCTGAGCTGATCCCAGAGGGGACAGGGGCTGTGCCCTGCCCTGGCCAGGCCTGTTCTGGGCTGTGCCCTGCCTTGGCCAGGCCCGTCCTGAGCTGTGCCCTGCCTTGGCCAGGCCCGTCCTGGGCTGTGCCCTGCCTTGGCCAGGCCCGTCCTGAGCTGATCCCAGAGGGGACAGGGGCTGTGCCCTGCCCTGGCCAGGCCTGGGCTGTGTCCTGCCTTTGCCAGGCCCGTCCTGGGCTGTGCCTTGCCTTGGCCAGGCCCGTCCTGAGCTGATCCCAGAGGGGACAGGGGCTGTGTCCTGCCTTGGCCAGGCCCGTCCTGAGCTGTGCCCTGCCTTGGCCAGGCCCGTCCTGAGCTGTGCCCTGCCTTGGCCTGTCCTGGGCTGTGCCCTGCCTTGGCCTGGCCTGGCCTGGGCTGTGCCCTGCCTTGGCCAGGCTCCAGGGCAGTTAATTGCCTTCTGCCTGCCCAACGTTAATTAATTTGGTGTCGTGCAGAGACTGCTGTGCTGGGATAAAATCCAGCAGCTCGCCCAGCCAGTGAACAGAGCAGGGGAGGGAGCTGGGCTGGCTCTGGGGCTCCGTGGGGTCCCAGAGCCACGGGAGCCTCTTGCCAGGACCCAGCATCTCCCAGGGCTGCTCCTGCCCGCCAGCTCTGACCCCGGTGACAGGGCAGCCACACCCAGAGGGCACCTGCAGCTGCCCCTGCGCCCTCCCCGGGGCAGGGAGCCAGGACAGGACTCAGGTCAGCCGCTGCCAGGGGCTGGGCCAGGCTGGTGCCACAGGGGCTGCAGGACTGTGCGGGTCTGGGGGCGCCTCGGGCTCCTGAGCTGCCAAAGGAAACTCATCCCACCAGTGGGACAGCCCAGGGGCAGGGCCTGGGCACACCTGAGACACCTGAGACCCCCGGGGCAGGGCCTGAGACACACCTGAGACACCTGAGACACCTGAGACAGCTCAGGGGCAGGGCCTGAGCACACCTGAGACACCTGAGACACCTGAGACACCCCCAGGGGCAGGGCCTGAGCACCTGAGACACACCTGAGCACACCTGAGACCCCCGGGGCAGGGCCTGCCCAGAGACACACCTGAGCACACCTGAGACCCCCGGGGCAGGGCCTGGGAGCACACCTGAGACACCTGAGACGCCCAGGGGCAGGGCCTGGGCACACCTGAGACACCTGAGACAGCCCAGGGGCAGGGCCTGAGCACACCTGAGCACACCTGAGACACCTGAGACAGCCCAGGGGCAGAGCCTGGGCACACCTGAGCACACCTGAGACCCCCAGGGCAGGGCCTGAGACACACCTGAGCACACCTGAGCACACACCTGAGACAGCCCCAGGACGGGGCAGGAGCAGACACTGAGCACACCTGAGAACACCTGAGACAGCCCCAGGGCAAGCCCTGAGCACACCTGAGCACACCTGAGACGAGCACACCTGAGGCCCCCGAGGCAGACCCCAAGCACACACCTGGGACACACCTGAGACACCGCAGGAGCAGAGCCTGAGCACACCTGAGACCCCCAGGGCAGGGCCTGAGCACACCTGAGCACACCTGAGCCCCACCTGAGCACACCTGGACACCCCCAGGGCAGACCCCAGCCGCCCCAGCCCTGCCAGGCTCCCCTCTCACACCAGCAGCAGGTGCCTGCTCTCCCAAACCGGCTGTGGCCTCAGTGAAGCAGCTGCCTGCTGTCCCCCAAAGACAGATCAGGAGTCGACTCAGCCACGAGCCCGCCACGCAGAGCGCTGTGGCCGTGGGATGCTAACAAGGCTGCTCCAGCAGCTGCCCGGGGCTCAGGCAGCCTGGGGCAGAGCTGGAAGAGGCACACAGCAGATTCATTTCTCAATGTCGGGTTAGAGCCCAGCCCAGCTGTTCCCCAACATGCCAAAGTCATCAGCTGTGTCTAGTTGGATTTTTTTTTTAATTCTTGCAAGGCTGATATCTCAGACTCACTTCTGGGATCTGAGCTGGGATCACGAGGCTCCGTGTGCCCGTCTGTGAGTTACTGCTCGGACCCGCTGTGAGAGTCCAGCTAAAGCCTCTCGTTTGTTCTGCCCACCTGAGGCCTGAGAAGAGCCCTGGAACTGCAGTTTAAAGGCCAGGGAGGGGAGGAATGCCCGGTGATGGTTCTCAGGTGCTGCCCATCCAGCCAGGGCCGGTTTCTCGGGCTGGTTTACGGCTAGTGAAGTTCCCACAGGTGAGAACAATGAACTGGGCACAAGGGCTGCTGGCGTGCCTGGAGCTTGCCGTGGGCGCTGCTCTCAGCAGGGCACTGGCTGTAGCGTCCTGTTTCCACCTGTTTCCTGGAGCAACGATCTCCACAGACAATAGTCCCTAAATCTCCCCACCTTTTGGCCAGAAACCACTCGCTTTGGGAAAAGGCTGTAAAAGACATCCTCAAATAAAAACCCCGAGATCTCCCCGGATGGCAATGGACATCTATGGGCTGGTACCACGAGGATTGTCTGCCCTTGGTAGCTGTAATCCCAACCTCTCTCTCTGTCCCCCCATTGCATTTGGTTGGCACTAAATAAAGTGCATTTTTGCAAAAGGAAACTGGTTTTGTCCCCTGCTGTGTCTTTAGTGCTTTGAGATCCCTAAAAGAACCGATCAGGGCTCCGCATGTGGTGTGGACCCTGACAGCAGCCCTTCCCTCCCTGGCTGGGAGGGTCAGAGAGGAGGAAAGGTCCTCAGCCATGCCCAGGGGGCACCAGGCAGAGACACACAGAGTCACACTCACACCATAAAACACAGCACACACACAAACACCATCCAACACACCACAAACACCAAACACCATCCAACACAGCACAAACACCACCCCAACACAGGCAGAGACACACAGAGTCACTCACACCATAAAACACAGCACACACACCAAACACCATCCAACACACCACAAACACCATCCGAAATACAGGCAGAGACACACAGAGTCACACTCATACCATAAAACACAGCACACACACCAAACACCATCCAACACAGCACAAACACCACCCCAACACAGGCAGAGACACACAGGGCTCACACAGAGACACTGTACATCCATCACACAGCACACACACCACCCAGCACAGCACACACACCATAAAACACAGCACACGCACCAAACACCATCCCAAATTCAGGCACAGACACATCCCCAGGCTGGGAGCAGCCCTGCTCGGGCTCGGTTACCAGCCAAAGGATGCAGGTGATTATTCCCCACCTCCTGTGAGTGACAGCAGATGTCTTGCAGTGATTTGTAATCTAACACAGACACGAACCTTTGAAAGCGCCCCCGGGGCTGTCCGGGACGCTCCATTGTGCCGGAACAAAGAGCCCGGAATTACCCGGGAGCAGGGCAGGGATGAGCTCTACATAAAAGAGACCAATAAAATATACCAGCACCCACGGGGGGCTCTGGGGAGAGGAGAGAGGCCTGGAGCAGAGCAGAGTGGCTGCTCAGGGCACAGCAGTTATCGAGGGGCAGATGAAAAGGTCCCGATGGGGTTTTTAATCTCTGCTCAAACCCAGCCCCCCGGGCCAAGCACGCAGCTGGCCTTGCTGCTGAGGGCAGGGGCTGCTGCCCTGCTGCTGCTGGGCTTCTCCAGCTCCATCTGCTCCCCAGGACATTGCTGGGGTCCCCAGAGTGGCACAGGTGTCAGCCCCACAGAGCTGGGCTCAGAGCCCCACTGCTCACACACAGCAGCCTGTGCTGCATCACACCCCCAGAGTGATGGGCTGAACAATCCCATCCCCAGTGATGGGCTGGGCTGAACAAATCCCACCCCCAGAGTGATGGGCTGAACAATCCCACACCCAGTGATGGGCTGAACAATCCCATCCCCAGTGATGGGCTGCACAAATCACACCCAGTGATGGGCTGAACAATCCCACACCCAGTGATGGGCTGAACAAATCACACCCAGTGATGGGCTGAACAATCCCACACCCAGTGATGGGCTGAACAAATCACACACCCAGTGATGGGCTGAACAAATCACCCCCAGAGTGATGGGCTGAACAAATCACCCCCAGAGATGGGCTGAACAAATCACCCCCAGAGTGATGGGCTGCACAAATCACACCCAGTGATGGGCTGAGCAAATCACACCCCCAGTGATGGGCTGAACAAATCACCCCCAGAGATGGGCTGAACAAATCACCCCCAGTGATGGGCTGAACAAATCACACACCCCAGAGATGGGCTGAGCAAATCACCCCCAGTGATGGGCTGAACAAATCACCCCAAGTGATGGGCTGCACAAATCACACCCAGAGTGATGGGCTGAACAAATCACACACCCAGAGTGATGGGCTGAACAAATTACCCCCAGTGATGGGCTGAACAATCCCACACCCAGTGATGGGCTGAACAAATCACCCCCAGAGATGGGCTGCACAAATCACACCCAGAGATGGGCTGAACAAATCCCACACCCCAGTGATGGGCTGCACAAATCCCACACCCAGAGTGATGGGCTGCACAAATCACACCCAGAGATGGGCTGAACAAATTACCCCCAGTGATGGGCTGAACAAATCACCCCAAGTGATGGGCTGCACAAATCACACCCAGAGTGATGGGCTGCACAAATCACACCCCCTGAGATGGGCTGAACAAATCGTCAGGGAAGCACCAAACACAGCATAGGGAGCTGGAGAGCACCAAACACAGCCCAGGGAGATGGGGAGCACCAAACACAGCCCAGGGAGATGGGGAGCACCAAATGCACACAGGGAGATGGGGAGCAGATGGTCCCTGGAGGTGAGTCCCACTGCACTTGCACAGCACGTCTGACACCCTGGGAGAAACCCCACAGGCAGTCCCCAAATCCTCCCTGGCAAAACCTCTGAGTGGAGGGATAAATAACCTGTTCAACCCAGGTGTACCATGGAACAACCATCATATCTGGGTGTACAAATACAGGTGTGACTGCTGGAATGGTGCCAGCAGCCCTGCAGCAGCAGTGGGCCCCTCTGCCCACACAAACCAATGTGCTCACTGAGTGCACCCCCAGACCATCACCAGCCCGTTGCTGTCACAGCCCCTGGCCAGCCCTGCTCCCTTTCACTCCTCAGGGCACTGAGGAAACCCCCTGGAGAGCTGGAGCTGCCCTGCCCTGCCCTGTTGGTGCCAGGGAGGAGGATCTGGCCCTTCCAGGGGCAGCCAAGCTCCAGCTGCTCTCGGGGATCTGGGGCAGGAGAACCCAGCACGAGGCTGGCCAGCCACGAAGGGGAACCACTCCTGGCACCTTTCCTCAGCAAACTCCACTTTCTGTGCCCTCTGTGGAGTGCAGGAGCATCCATCCCAATGTTCCCCCAACTCCCCCAGTGCAGCCCTGGCCCAGCCCTGCTGCAGCCCCAGCCCTGGCAGGGACATTGCTCTGCTCTCGCTGCAGGCTCAGCACACCAACAACCCCCCAAAGCCAGCCCAGCCCTCCAGGAACCCGAGTTTGTGCAAGCTGCTACAGCTCTTCCCAGTAACATTCATTTTATTCAAATACCTGGGAAACACAGGAGGTGCCGGCTGAAGTTCTGGTTCCTGCTGGACCCTCAGGGCAGGAAAATGTTCAGTTAATATCTCAGACATCCAAGCAGACCGTGTGCTGCAGGGGCTCCTGCTCCTCATTTTATATAATGAAAAATACAAAGCATAATTCAAGAGAAAATACATTTTAAAATATGGCAGGAAAGGAGTTCTTTACTGACAGATCCTTGGTGCACTTTGATTTGCTTTTCCTTACAAGCTCGCTCTCAACCATTATTCTCTTTCCCAGAGGTGTCATTCTAATTTTCAAACTCGGCCAAAGGAGCAGCTCATTCCTTACCTGTGGTCAGCAGCCACCTCAGGTGGTTTTTGAGTTTCCCAGCAAAGAGCAGCTCGGGCAGAGCAGACACAGCTCCTGGTCTGGGAGCTGTGAGCAGGTTGTGTTAAAGTGTTTGGGTTTTGTCAGTCAAACCCTCAGCTCAGGGCACCAGAGCGAAGCAGTGGCTGTGGAGAGCTGCCCCAGGCTTGGGGAAGGTTTGTGAGCAGGAGGCAAACACAGAATGGGGACATTTCCCTCCAGCTGGGCCTGGGGGAGCTCAGCAGCTTCACCTCCTCAGCAACTGGTCCCAGCTGTGTGTGCAGACTGGGCCAGGCAGTGAGCACTGGGGAGAACTGGGGAGCACTGGGGGACACTGGGGAACACTGGGGGACACTGGGGGACAATGGGGGACACTGGGGGACAATGGGGAGCACCAGGCAGTGCTGGGCAGCACCTCCAGCCCAGCTCAGCCCAGCTCGGCCCAGCTCGGCCCAGCTCGGCCCAGCCCGGCCCGGCCTAGCCCAGCCAAGCCCGGCCCTCCCGCCTCCTTTCTCCCATAAATACAAAGGGTGTTCACATCTCCTCCCACCCCCGTTTTATTTCCTTTATCTCCTTTCTTTCCTTTATTTCCTTTCCCCCCAAGGGCTCTGGAGCCCTCGCTGGGTGTCCCACACTCGGTGCAGGTTTGCCCCACGCCTGCTCTGCACAAAAACAACCTCAGGAGACTTTTAATTTTCCAAGCTTTAGATGAAAAGGATTCATTTAAAGCCTTTAAAAAATTTAGCCCACTTCACAGCTCCTTCCAAAGATCGGTGTTGTGCTCTTTAAATAGGAGACGTGTTTTAAAGCTGCTGCCATAATTTATTAAATTAGCCTCAGACTTGCAAATGCAGCTCCCTCTTATCGAATCTTGCAATATTTATTTGCCAAGTTGTGATATTTGGAAGTGCACACGTTACACACACGGGGGGAAGGCATGAGGGGAAGGAAACCACTTCTGCTGCGAATGGTGAAAATACATCTGCACATCCAGGAGGGGCAGGGACGAGGCATTGTGATTAAAATCACTGCCAGGGTATTTTAAACAAGGGAGAATAAATAGACTTTTCTCTGCACGGCACAGGCTCCTTTAACGTGGAAACTTCGTGACAGAAGATGATTAAAAATATCTCATGGCGTGTCTGAAATCTGCAGGCTTTGATGAGGAAAATGTTCTTGGGAGTGAGAGGAGCTCAAGAGAAGGAGGAACAGGCTCCTACACAGCGTTTCACAGGCCCGGTCCATGACTGCAGATGTCACCGAAAATAATAATAATAAAAAAGCCTCTTTTTGCTTCCTAAGAGAAGAGAAGCACTGAGCAGGGCTGAGGGAGGAGATTCCTTTTCTGGAGCAGGGAGGAGAGGATGCTCCAGGAACCACGGCAGGGTGGGGAGTGCTGAGCTGCTGCCCAGGGATGTCACCTCCCAATGTCACCTCCCAATGTCACCTTCCCCATGTCACCTCCTGTGGGAGCCCAGAGTGGCTTCCCTGGGAGGTTTAAGACCCCCCCTGGCGAGGGTCCCAAAGACCCCTGAGTGAGACCCTGCTGTCTCAGGCACTGAATTCCAACCCCTGGGGGAAATTACCAGCACAGAGGGAATGGAAACAAGCCACCAACATTAGTAAAGTGTAAATCAGGTTGTTAGAATGTAGGTAAATAGACTTTTGGGGGATGTTTGTGATAAGGGACACGTGGCCAAGATGGAGAATTTGGGGTGTGGATCCTCTTCCTCCTTCTGCTCCGTGCCATCCCTGCTGGGTGACATGCTGGCACTGCCAGATTGGATGGGGTCAGAGCTGGGCTGTTTAACAAAGTTGTATTGTACTGGAAAATAATTGTAAATCCCCAGTAGGTAATTTAGGCTATAAAAGATCAGTCCTGCCTCTGCCAGGCAGATTCTGCCCTGGACGTCTGGTGAGCAGAGCTGTGAGCTGGGCAGAGCAATCCTGAGATGAGGGAGAACAAACAGCCATGGAAACCTCTCAGAACAGCTCCTGCAGCCTCTCAGAAAGAGCTGGGCTCAAACCCCTGCATGTCCCCAGAGCTCAGCTCAGGGCTGAGGAGACACCTCGGGCAGTGACATCCTCCCACTGTCCCTCCAGCCCAGCCCTCTGCAGGGATCCTTTCCCCTGGTCCATCACTCCCTATCTCTGTGTAAAGTCCCGCTGCAGATTTCACAGATTCCAAAATCCCACTGAACCCTCCCGGCTCCAGGAACGAGCTCTGCCCCGTTCCCACGTGCCACCAAGGGTTTCCCCTTCAGAAGCAGATCACAGAATCATTAAGGCTGGAAAACACCTCCAAGATCACAGAGTCCAGCCTTTGATAAAATAAAAAAGAGATTAAAAAACATAAAACAATGTAAAAGTAAAATAATTAAAAATATTTTTTAAAAAGCAAGACACTGAGCCTCCCTCTTGATCAGAATCCCTGTGCTGAGGTGGCAGCACCACCACGGTGTTAGTGCAGGAGGGATTCCCTGTCAGGGCATGAGGGATTCCCTGTCAGTCAGTGCAGGATGGGATAATTCCCTGTCAGGGCAGGATGGGATTCCCTGTGACCCAGCCTGGCTCCAGGGGCTCGGGGATAAACCTCACTGATGGATTTCTCTGAAGTCCTTAAACTGGGAGTGCCCGATTTGCACAATGAGAAATTCCCGATCATTATCATGAGGCTGTTTTTTTCCCCCTCTTTTTTAATGATTCTATTTTTTCTGCTGCTCAGAGCCCTGGCCCCGGTAACCAGGGAAACTCAATTCCCGGGAGGAGGAGCCAGGAGCACAACCTGGAGCAGAACGGACTCACCTTCCCCAGGTGTGACACAGAACGTGCTGAGATCGAACCGAGGGATTGTGTGTGCTCCCTTGGTGGGACACAGCCGGGCGTGCAGGTGTGCAGGGTGTGTGCAGGTGTACAGGTGTGTACAGGTGTGTGCAGGTTTGCACAGTGGGCAGGTGTGTGCAGGTGTGCAGGGTGTGTGCAGGTGTACAGGTGTGTACAGGTGTGCTGGTGTGTGCAGGGTGTGTGCAGGTGTGCACAGTGGGCAGGTGTGTCCAGGTGTGCTGGTGTGCAGGTGTGCAGGTGTGTGCAGGGGTGTGCAGGGTGTACAGGTGCACAGGTGTGCAGGGTGTGCAGGTGTGTACAGGTGTACAGGTGTGCTGCAGGGTGTGCAGGTGTGCAGGGTGTGTGCAGGTGTACAGGTGTGCAGGGTGTGCAGGTGCACAGGTGTGCAGGGTGTGTACAGGTGTGCTGGGTGTGCAGTGCTGGGTGTGCAGATGTACAGGTGTGCAGGTGTGCACAGGTGTGCAGGGTGTGTACAGGTGTCCAGGTGCACAGGTGTGCTGGGTGTGCAGTGCTGGGTGTGCAGATGTACAGGTGCGCAGGGTGTGTGCAGGTGTGCACAGGTGTGTAGGTGTGCACAGGTGTGCTGGGGTGTGTACAGGTGTGCAGGTGTGTACAGGTGTGCAGGTGCACAGGTGTGCTGGGTGTGCAGTGCTGGGTGTGCAGATGTACAGGTGTGCAGGGTGTGTGCAGGTGTGCACAGGTGTGCAGGTGCGCAGGGTGTGTGCAGGGTGTGTCCAGGTGCGCAGGTGTGCTGGTCCCACTCTGCCAGGGGCTGTGCCCTCAGGACAGCACACACCTGCCAGGTGGTGCCAGAACGGCAGGAATTGTCCTGGCTGCTCCCGCTGCTGAATGCAGGAAAACAAGGAGGGGAGAAGGAGAAATGGGCAATGTCGCCAGAGCAGGTTCCACTGGGCAGACACGAGTGCAGAGCCCGGCCTCAGTCCCCCGGCATTAACGACCCACTGCCAGTTAGGAAATAAAGCACAAATGTAATCGGGCAGTTACTGCCTGCACTTCAGACGCTGCATTGCCAAACCAACCAGCTCCCCACCGGAGACAATCACCAAAAGAAACTGCCAGCAGTTAGAAGTGGACGCACAACTTCACAGTTAATTGGGAATATTGCACCTCTGATACGTGTTTAATTAGTTGATGGAGTGTGTCCCTTCTCAGACATTTTTCTTTTGAAATTATACCTGAAATTCATTCTTTATCCCGCCTCTCCACTTTTTTTTTTTTTTTTCCCAATGCAAAATAATAAAGGAAATAAATAAAGCATGAGTAATCTGAAACCTGGTTCTGGCTCTCCCTTATTTTGCAGCTGGCAATGTGTACACAGGAGTTTAGAGACCTCCAAGAGATAAGGAGGAAGAGATCTTTCTTTTCTTTCAGAGCTTTTCTCTTTGTTCATTAATCTGATTTTAAGACCTTGCTTGTGCATTTTCACACTTCTCTCATAAATCTCATTTTTGTCCTGTTTCCCGTGGGATTATCAGGTGAACGGATGGGAGGGCCCAGAGCCGAGCAGAGGCAGGCACACGCTGCGATACATTCATTTCAACACTTATTTTACAAAGGTTCTCAATTTTATCTTTGCATAATGACGCTGCTTTGCATATCTATAGCCGCTTTCATCGCACGATCTCAGCGCGTTCTGCAGACTGTTAATTAAGCCTCAAAACACTGCGGTGAAGTCAATGGGAGGGATTTATCGGGGTGGGTTTATCTAATTTGGAGAAGAAAAGGGTAAACTGAGGCAGGGGGAGACGGAGGAGGGGTTTGCAGGGAGGAACAGCCCCGCAAAGCTGCGGCAGGAGCCGCAGAGAGAGAGATCCCGGGCAGCACATCCCGAGCGGGGATCAGGGGGGATCCAGCACATCCCACAGGGACACACCCCGGGGATCGGGACAGGACATCCCATAGTGACACATCCCGGGGATCGGGACCGGCACACCCAGCACATCCCACAGGGACACATCCCATAGTGACACACCCCGGGGATCGGGACAGCACATCCCACAGTGACACATCCCGGGGGATCGGGGATGTGTGGGTGGGTTTCAGTGCCCGGGTCCCATGGACGGTGTCCCAGGCCAGGGCAGGAACAGGATCCTCCCCAGGGGAACAGGATCATCCTCAGGGGATGGATCAGTCAGAGGGGATGGATCACAGTCAGAGGGGATGGATCAGTCACAGGGGTGGATCAGATGGATGAGTCAGAGGGATGGATCACAGTCACAGGGGATGGATCACAGCCACAGGGGAGGATCACAGTCACAGGGGAGGATCACAGTCACAGGGGTGGATCAGTCACAGGGGTGGATCACAGTCACAGGGGATGGATCAGTCGAGGGGTGGATCACAGTCACAGGGGTGGATGACAGTCACAGGGGAGGATCACAGTCACAGGGGAGGATCACAGTCACAGGGGATGGATCAGTCAGAGGGGAGGATCAATGTCAGAGGGGAGGATCACAGCCACAGGGGTGGCTCCACCAGCCTTTGGAGCACACGGAGTGTGTGGGCGCTTTCTTTTCCTGCCAGGGACAATCCAGGAGAAGCCCAACCTCCTCCTTCCTTCAGCTGAGAGAAAGCAGCAGCAGCAGCAGCAGACAGAAAATCGGGCCCGAGAAGCAGCCAAGCACTGCTGGACGCTGGCCTGTGCTCCTTGCTCGGGGATAAGGGAATCACTGAAGTGTTCTGGGAAGTGCCTCGGGGCTGTGCCGTGTGCAGGGCAGCACCAGCCCTGCGACCCCGAGCCCCCCAGGCTGCTCTGGGGCTGTGCTGGCCAGGGAACACAGAGCTGCAGCCCCCAGCCATAAAAGGCATCCTCCCAATGAACCTGCTGGGCTGGTACCCCTGGCAAAGGAGCCCTGTGCTCCAGCACTCGGCTCTGGGTGCAGCAGGTGCCCGAGACCTCCCTTGGTACCAGCTGCTGCAGGTGAAGATGCAAATCCTCTCCTATCAAATCAAACACCCTCTTGAAAGTTTTACCATAATCTTCTCCAAGGAAGATTTCCATCTTGTCCCCTCCTCTACAGCTGAGCTTGTGCCCTACAGCAGGAGGACTTCACCTCGATTCCAACACTCAGAAACGCTTTTAAATCCTTCCTTTGCAGCTCTGGCCACTCCAGTAACTCCTGGTGATAAAGGGAAATCTCCTTGTGGAGAGCAGCTCCCCAGAGTGTGCCTGAAAGGCAGCACACGCTCACAGGCTTGGCCTGCTTTCCTCACGACCTGAAAAGACCCAGGGCTGGCAGAGGCAGCACGGGGACAGTCCCACAGAACCGTCCTGGGAGGAGATGGAGAGAGAAGAGAAGAAGAAGAGAAGAAGAAGAGAAGAAGAAGAGAAGAAGAAGAGAAGAAGAAGAGAAGACTTTTCCCTTGCAGGCTGGTGCCCTCCTCACCCACGCTGCTCTGGGGATCCCTGGCTGGGGAGTGGGCATCACCCAGAGCCCGTCTGGGGTCCCTGGGCTGTTCCCAAGGAGCCAGGAGCTCCCCTGTGCTCTGAAGTGCCGTGGTGGGAGCTGTCCCCCCACTCGTACTGGGTGTACTGGGTGCACTGGGGAAGGGCTGCTCCATCTGCAGAGCTCTGAACTGGGCCCATCTGGAAGGAATTATCAGAGCTCTCTGTCAGCTGCTTCCACACACAGGAAGGGCTGGGATTTTGCACCAGCATAAAAACCAGATAGGCAAGGAGATTTATTGCCCAGGAATCTCACAGGATTCCCAGTGCCCCGTGGAAGGAGACCTGCCTGGGAGTGTTCCCCCGCTGGCACGCAGGAACAGAGCAGCCTTGCCAAAATTACCTCGGAGCGTGGAAAGTGGAGCAGACCCTCGGCTGGGTGACACAACGGCAGCTGGAGGAGGAGGGGAGAGTGGAGAGGAGCGCTGGCTCAGGGACCACCCAGGAGGTGAAGGGGGCTGGAGCTGCTGCCGAGCCCCAGCTGGGCCCACATCCAGTCTGTGGTGCTCCCCCAGCCTGATCGAGTTGCAAATCACCTCAGTGGGATTTGAGCCCCGGGGACTGGGCTCTGGGCTCGTTCCTCTCTTCACCAGAAATGTTTACACGTGAGAAATCGTCCCCGGGGATGACCACGCAGCGTTTCCATCGATTTTTAATACCTCTTGTTTACCTGTTTCCAAATTGCAGGAGTCATTTTTATTTCTTTGCTGCTACAGTTTCCACAAAAGCTTTGCTTAAAAAAAAAAAAAACAAAAAATCAAAATTGTCTTTGAAACAGATATGGAGCATGTTTTGTTTCCTGACAACCACACGTAGAGATTCAATTTGTAGCGGCTCCTGGGTGGGTCTGTCACACATTAACTGACACAGCAGAGCTGCTGGGAGATGCTTTATCTGTTCCTCGAGAATTTCAGAGCTCATAAAAACACCAGCGGATCTAAAAGAGACCTTGATGTTCCGTAATGGGTAAAACAAAAGGGTTTCCTGTTTAATTAGCCAAAATGCTAGATCACAAAAGATGCCTTAGGTTCTGAAATGAGTCAGTACTGAAACTTTTAACTATCTTCTTCTCCCAGTTTAAAAGGTTTCAAATAGGGAAAATGAAAAAAAAATAACTTTAGGACAATGAATTTTTCTCTCATGAATGAGCTGTACATTTTCTGAACATTTTCTGCTGGAGCCCAAATCAGAAGCTGTGACCCTGCCCAGCTGCTCGTGCAGGAGCATCGCCCCAAACTCTGCTCTGCTGACAAACCTGGCTCGTTTCCTCCAGAAAATACAGACAACACACCGTGTGTGCAGCCAGAGCAAAGCTGCACTGCGAGCAGGGACAGCACTCTGCCCTGATCCCCACTCTGGAGAGAAGGGAAATTCCCATTTGTGTCACCTCGAGAGGCAGGGCAGCAGCCAGAGAGAGAATCCAGCAGGAGAAGGCAGAGGGAGGGTTTTGGGGCACAGCAGCTGTGTCTGGAGCTGAGCTGGGGAACCCCAACCTTTCATCTGCCCATCAAAAAACTACAGAAAAGGGGGAAAAATAGAGAGAGAAGAGTAATTATCAAACCCCACACTCGTTTTCGTGCTATAAACACAAGGTTTGTCCCACTGTGAGCAGCAGTGTGGGTTAGAGCTGAGGCTGTGGGTTTGGTCCCTCTGAGGGCAATTTATTGAAGGGCTGGACTCAGATCCTTGTGGAAGAGTCCTCACTGCTCAGAGTGTTCCCAGTCTGCCACCTGCACTGCAAACCCAGGGGAAGAGAAAGTGAGGGGCTGATCCCCACTCCACTCTCACTGTGCACCAGGAGGGCTCATCCACCCTCCACCAGCAGCATCGTCCATGACAAAAAATTAACATCAGCATCTTTCTCCAAAAAATGGAGCAACTTCACCTGGTGCAGGCTGAGCAGGGCCAAACGTGGAGCTACCTATTCCAGAGTCAAAAAGCAAAACACATTTTGTGGGCACACGTGGAAATTTGGCCTGAGTTTCAAGGTCATGTGGTAAATTAGCAGGAAGACCCAGATGTCCTGAGCACAATCCCTTCCTACCCATAACCATTTGTGCAATTGCCTTCTTTCCCAGAGTGACTTACAGATGCTCTTGCAAGCAGATGCAGTCAATATATTTATTTTCCTTTTGATATACAGCTACAATAGGAAGCCATGCATGAAGTTTATTAAACCTGGCTAATTTTCTATCACTCCTGCAAAATATCGATCCTGTGCATTCAGTCTTCTGGCTCAGACTCAACCTGGGAAGAGAATAATTTAGAAACAACACAGAGAGGCACCCAGTTCCTCTGAACCAACCCAAATCTGACCTGCAGAGTTCTGTCCTCGTGGGCAGAGCCCTGAGACCCACTGAGACAAAGACAACTCTTACCCAGAGCCATGTGCAGGTTAAACAAGGCTGCTTTTCTGTCCCCTGAAGGGTGGCTGGGGAAGAGGGAACAGCTTTACAGTAGCAGTAAAACATCCAAATGATTTTTTTTCCTCTGGCAGAGCCAAACTGTTGGGGTTGGATGGGCAGGAGAGCAGCAGAGGAGGCTCTCTGCTCTGCAGGGACTCTCAGAGCCCCTCTGGGCTGTGCTGGGCTCAGGGCTGCAGCAGGGTGTTGGAAAGTTTCTGTTTTCACCCTGCATACTCCAGTGTGCCCGACAAATAAAGAGCAAAACAGCTTCTAGGATTCGAGTTGTGCAACAAAACGGGGGAGATGTTGGAAGGGATGAACCAGGAGGACTTTACAAATATGAATGTTCAGATTCTGAGAATATGGGAACCACGAGTGAGGTTGAAATGAAAGCCACTTTTGAGATGCCAAACCTCAGCTACTGAATGACTAGAAGACAATAGGATGGCCAGCTGAAAGTAATCCCCTCTTGATAGAGCAATGCCTTCTGCTGCAGAGCAGCTCCAAAGGTCAGAGAAGAGCCTGCCAGGGTCCAAAGAGCAGTTTTTAGAGTTTAAAGTGTAACACACTGTGGTAATGTAAGGATTCCTATAGGCTGTAGGTAAATGCTACAGAATTTGTATCTTGTGTTAGATTGGTTAGTGGGAATTAGAATATTCATCATAGAAGAAGATTTATCTCCCTCTGACTCTCTCTATTTCCCCTCTCTCCCTCCTGCTCTCTTTCTCTCCCCCTTTTATCTCTTTGTCCTGGCAGCTCCTAGCAGAGCTCTGCACACTCACACCCTCACAATAAACTGCAACCCAGCTTGTACAGAGCAGTCGAGTTCTGTCCCTGGGGACTGTTTATCTGACACAGACTCCCACAGCAGGGTCCTGACACTGGGGCTGAGTCTGGGCCTGGGGCTGGTTCTGGTTCTGGGGCTGCGGCTGGTTCTGGATCTGGGGTTGGGTCTGGGTTTGGGCCTGGGGCTGGGGCTGGATCTGGGTCAGGGTCTGGTTCTGGGTCTGAGTCTGGGTCAGGGGCTGGGGCTGGTTCTGGGTCTGGGGCTGGTTCTGGGCCTGGTTCTGGGCCTAGGACTGGTTCTGGGTCTGGGTCTGAGTCTGGATCTGGCTCTGGGCCTGGGCCTGTTTCTGGGTCTGGGCCTGGTTCTGGGGCTGGTTCTGGGGCTTGGGGTGGATCTTGGTCAGGGTCTGGCTCTGGGTCTGAGTCTGGGTCAGGGGCTGAGGCTGGTTCTGGGCCTGGTTCTGGGGCTGGTTCTGGGTCTGGGCCTGGTTCTGGGTCAGGGCCTCGTTCTGGGTCTGGTTTTGTGGCCTGGTTCTGGGGCTGGTTCTGGGTCTGGGCCTGGTTCTGGGTCTGGGCCTGGTTCTGGGTCAGGGCCTGGGGCTGGTTCTGGGTCAGGGCCTCGTTCTGGGGCTGGTTCTGGTTCTGGTTCTGGTTCTGGCTCTGGGGTCCCTGCTCTGCTGAGCTGCCGTGCCCTCCCTGCCAGGCCCCTCTGCAGCTCCGGCTCGGTTTAAGCTGCTCGGGCAGCCGCCCAGGTGGGTCCGTGGCGGTCACAGGGCTCAATCCCCGCTGCATTCCCGTGGAGGGAGCAGATGTTTCTGTGGACAGCACGCCAGGGCAGAGCTGCTTCTGCAGCCCAGCTCTGCCCCAGGAGAGGCACACAGGGCTTTGGGAGTGGGCTGGGGGAGCAGCTGATGGAGGCAGAGGATCTTTTCCCTCCTTCTGGCTGGGATCCTGTGCGGATCCTGTGAGGGATTGCTCTGCCCCTGCACAGGCTGCTGCCGCCATGTGCGCCTTGTTGACATTTAAATAAACTGCAATTATTCCGACGAAGTAAATCGCAGGGGCTCCAGAGGAAACGGGTCAAAAACGCGTCAGGAGCATCTGCAAAGTGTTTAACAGGTGATTGCAGCAGGGCAGGGCGGGGAGGAGAGGAGGTGCAGGGGGAGCAGGGGGGGCTGGAGCCCAGCCCAGCCCAGCCCACCTTGCTGGGACCCCTGGCCCAGCCCAGGAGCAGCAGCCACAGGCTGGGCTGGAGGAGGCAGCAGTGGGCAAGTGGAGAGGGGCTGGGGGCAAGCAGGGCACCCCTGGCAGTCCCAGAGGGGCTGGGGGCAAGCAGGGAACCCTCAGGGGGGCTGGGGGCAAGCAGGGCACCCCTGGGACCCTCAGGGGGCTGGGGGCTCTGCAGAAGGGTGCTGCCACCCCAGGAGCACAGAACACAGAAATGCACCTCCAAAGAGTCCCACTGTGTCCCATCCCTCATCCCTCTGGAGGCCTTTGCCTTCTCCCCACACCTCAAACCTTCCCCGTGTTTGTTTCCCAATACATCAAATGTCTCCCTGCAAGTGTGAAACTCTTTGGGTGAGGGGAACATAAAATGGATTTGAAATCACAGCTGCTGGGAGGCTCTGGCACACACACACACTGTCTGCTGACATTTTCTGTAGCTCTTTTCCCAGTGAAATCTGTCTCCAACAGAGCCCAAGGGGGCCAGTAACAAATCAGTTGCCTGCTGCACAAGTGATTTTTTAACTCCAGGTCCAACAGAACTGCACTGGGAAGGCAGGTTCAGCCCCACATGGGTCATTAAACAGAAGGAGCTGCTGGTTAAAAGGTGCAGGTTGGGGGATTTATTTGCAGGTTCAACCCTGGTTTGCTCTGACAGGCAGAGCTGTGCATTCCCCTGGGCACGGAGCAGCCACACCTGAGCTGGGAGCTCCTGCTGCAAACACCCTGAGAGGGAGGGACAGCCCTCCTGCTTCCCCTCCTGGTTCAGCTTTCCTCACCACCACCAGGGTTCTAAAGTCAGTTTTCACAGAAAGGGGTGAAACTCTTCTCAGCCATTTGATCAGCAGCAGCTGAAGTTTCTCAGGAAGTGAGAATCTCTCCAGATCACTTGTGGACCACAAGATGACAATTATGGCCACCAAGTCAGGTCCTTGCCTTGGGTTGTTGCCTTTTTGAGTGGTTACATTAGTGCTCAAAAGGCCAGGAGTTCAGAAAAGTCTGGTCTGAAAATACCATCCTGCAAAGCTGAGAAGAAAGATCTCTGCAAGAGAGAAACCCTTGTGAGTTCTGAAAATAACAACAGCTGGGTTATCCAGGCTTGGAAAAGATCCACGGGCACATGCACTGGCCCTTAGTGTGGACCTGAATCCATCACTTCTGGCCCAAGGCAACCCAGACAGCTTCAGGTGGGAGGAAGAGAAGAAAATGCAGTTTCAGATTTGGTTTTGTTTTTTTTTTTTTGGCAGTGGAGAAGTTCCAAACCAATTTCTCCAGGAATGAAACATGACAGCATTTCCAAGGGCTTGATGGAAACAAGTCTTTCTGCAAGTCCTCAGACTGAGCTGTTTCATTTCATTTGTGCCACAAACGGGACAAAATGATTTTTGAGTCGTTTCACAAGAAACCTGCCTTGTTCTGCAGGGTGTGAGCCCTGGGGGAGCCTGGAATCCTCTCCTTGCAGCACAGGGCTCTGCAGCACCTGGGAGGGCACAGCTGCTCTCTCCTCCTTTGGATGGGGGTGAGAGGCAGGGAGTTCTTTTGGGGATTTAATTCCTTCTGGAGGAAATTCTGCCGGCAGCCAGGGAGGGGACAGGGCTGAGCTGCAGCAGCAGCATCTCCTCCCTCTGCTGAGCCCCTGGAGCTGAGCTGGAGCCCCCCAGACAGGGCAGGGTGGGGAGCTCATCACCTGAGCCACGGGGGAGAAGGGGTTAAACCAGCCCCGCGGTGGTTCTGGATGAGGACACAAAGGCCACAGAGTGCTGGGCTCGGGGGACACTCCTGGGGACTCTCCAGGCTGTGTGATGTGAGGTGACATGAGCTGATCTCGCTGTCCTCAGCATCTGTGAATTCCTCTCCATCCTACAAGCAGCACCTGCCCTGGATGGGCTGAAATTTTACTGAAATGGGTCAGTGGAAAAATAGATCCTTCACACAAGGCAGCACTGCAGTGCCTCCGTTTAAAAAGGAGCAACAAAAAAAGGGGAGGGGGGGCAGAATCTGCTGCATTTAATATTGTCAGAGGACTCTGTGCTGAAATCTGAGAGGTGCCACAGTGAGCTGGAATAGAATAGAATAGAATAGAATAGAATAGAATAGAATAGAATAGAATAGAATAGAATAGAATAGAATAGAATAGAATAGAATAGAATAGAATAGAATAGAATAGAATAGAATAGAATAGAATAGAATAGAATAGAATAGAATAGATATTTAATATGTAGTGAAGAGGGGAGAGGGCACCTTCCCTGCAGCACAGCACCAGGACAGCTCTGCTCCTCCCAGGTGCTCTCAGGAAACAAAGCCCAGCACCAGGACAGCTCTGCCCCTGGCTCTGCTCCTCCCAGGTGCTCTCAGGAAACAAAGCCCAGCACCAGGACAGCTCTGCCCCTGGCTCTGCTCCTCCCAGGTGCTCTCAGGAAACAAAAGCCCAGCTCTCAGCAATGCACAGCCCCAGAGCTCTGAGCTCTCCCACCCATCACAAAGATTGATTCCACGCCTCCCTCAACGAGATGAGGCGTGAGCAGGTACAAGGCTCCTTCCCTGACCCAAAACCATTCCTTCTCCACAAATCCCTCCACAAACATTCCGAGGTGATCTGTCAGGAGGACAGGAAGTGTCCCTGTGCCCCAGGAGCTGTGGGGAGGAGGGAGGGCAGGTGGAGCAGCTGGGACTCTCCCCACAGAGGCACCTCCTGCCTGAGAAGCCAAGACCTGCATTACTAAACAGAAAAAATAAATTCAATTTTGTCTTTTACTGGCTCAAGTGTCTTTTTCTCTCCCAGAATTCAGGGGCTGTGATGCTTCTGTGGAGAAGAGTCTGGCAGGAGGAGCAGAGGAAATCCAGGGGCAGCAGAGCACTGGCACATCCCAGGCTCCTTCTTAGCCATTCCACTGAGCACCTCCTGATCACTCCTGTTTATTGACTCAGTGTAAACCACTGCAGCAGCTCAAGGATGGAGGTCTGAGTGGATTTGTTCCTGACCTCTGTGCCCCTCTGCCACAGGAACGAGGGAAAAACCTGACCTGGCTCCGACTGCTGCAATTAACTGGAGCCCTGATTGATTCTGATGAGTGGCTCTGGGCTCACCCATCAGCACATTTCCCAGATGGGGAGGGGAGTGTGCATCACCCAGAGCTGCTGTCAGGGGCTGTCCTTGAGTGCATCTCCCATTCCACCCTGCTGTGGGAGTCTGTGTCAGATAAATGGTCCCCAGGGACAGAACTCATGTGCTCTGTACAAGCTGGGGTTGCAGTTTATTGTGAGGGTGTGAGTGTGCAGAGCCCTGCTAGGAGCTGCCAGGACAAAGAGATAAAAGGGGGAGAGAAAGAGAGCAGGAGGGAGAGAGGGGAAATAGAGAGAGTCAGAGGGAGATAAATCTTCTTCCATGATGAATATTCTAATTCCCACTGACCAATCTAACACAAGATACAAATTCTGTAGCATTTACATACAGCCTATAGGAATCCTTACATTACCACAGTGTGTTACACTTTAAACTCTAAAAACTGCTCTTTGGACCCTGGCAGGTCTTCTCTGACCTTTGGAGCTGCTCTGCAGCAGAAGGCATTGCTCTATCAAGAGGGGATTACTTTCAGCTGGCCATCCTATTGTCTTCTAGTCATTCAGTAGCTGAGGTTTGGCATCTCAAAAGTGGCTTTCATTTCAACCTCACTCGTGGTTCCCATATTCTCAGAACCTGAACATTCATATTTGTAAAGTCCTCCTGGTTCATCCTTCCCAACACCACCCCTCAGAAAACCATCCCCCTTGGGCACACAGCAGTGACAGCCAGCTCTCAGGGCTCAGCCCTGCTCAGGGCCAGGTGTGGGGTGCAGGAAGCCTTGGCCCCCCCAGAGCCAGAGCTCAGCTCAGGTGTGCAGCTCCTTGAGCAGCCAGGACAGCAGGAAGGGTGTTGGGGAGGAAATATCAAAATCTTATGAGTGCCTAGCAAGTAGAAACAAAAATAGAGATGTTAGCAGTGTTTGACATACACTGAAAATAGTTATGTTAAGGTTTGAGGCCTCTTCCTTTGTTTAGATGATACAAATGCCACAAATACCAAAGAACTAACAGACATCCTGCCCCAAGCCTTATCTGAAGATAAGGGTTACAGGTAAGAAAGCCATAAAACATGGTAATTTAGTGATTCCTATAGGTTGCATGCAAATATTAGGAAATTAGTATATTGTATTGGATTGGTTATTGGAAATTGGAATATTCATCATCAAAAAATACTTGTTGTGTTGTAAATGGAAAATATCTCTCTTGCCTCTTACCTCTGATCTCTAACCTCTCTCTCTAAGATCTCTCTTATCACCTCTCTCTTACACCCAGCCTTATAATAAAATACAAACCTAAAAACAGAACACAGTGAGCTCCTGAGTCTGTCCTGTGACTGTCCAACAACCAACCCCCACAGAAGGGCAGAAATCAAACAGGAGGAGGGAGACTGGCTAAAGCAAGGCTTGGAATGGAGATTCTGGTTCAGGAGGAGCCTCAGCAGAGTCCGAGGGAAGAGGCTCCAAGCACTTTGCCCATTGGATCTGAAAACCCTTTCAGCTGTCAGTTTGATTTTGCTCCCCTTCAAGCATGTGATGGAGAGGGAAAATGAATGCAAGAGAAGAGATGCTGTTGTTTTAATTGGCCATATTCGTCACTGGAGCAAGGAAAATAACCCCAGCAGCAGCCCTAGCTGAGTGACAGAGGTTTAATTAGCACTGGAGAGGAATTTGCTTTGGCCAGTGAAATAAATACATTAAATCTTCATCCTGCCCTGACCTTTCCAGGAAAGCTGCTCTGGCCAGCACTGCCCAGGGCTCTTTTGGGGGCTCTGAGGAGCACAAGGTGTCCCTGTGCAGGACAAGGTCAGAACATCCACGTCCTTCCCAAAACTGGGATTTACCCACCTGTCCTTCCCAAAGCTCAGATTTACCCATCTCTCATTCCCAAATCTCAGATTTACCCATCTCTCCTTCCCAAAGCGCAGATTCACCCTGCTGTAGCTCCCTCAGCCTCACCAGATAGATTTTGGCACTGCTGCCTCTCTTTTCTCTTTAAAGTCCCTTCCTGCAGCACGAGCAGACGCCTGCAGAGGGGCTCTGCCTGGAAATGCACCCGTGGATTGTTTTATCTGAGTCCTGGTGAGCAGATGAGAGGGGAGCAGGAACAGACAGCGTGGGACGAGACACTCACCCAGCTGCTGCTTCAGAGGCTCATTTATAACATCTATTCCAGCCCTACTGCTCGTTCTCACTCCAGAGAAAGAAAGCAGCAAGCCGTTTCTGGCTCTGGGTATTTACTTTTCATGGGTGGTGTTTATTTTTGGTGTCAGCAGAGTTTCCCCAGCTCCAGAGCAGCACTGCCAAGGTGCTGTGAGCCCTCAGCATCCCGGCAGTGAAGCAGGGGCGGGCAGGGGCAGCCAGGAAAGGGACAGGAGGAGGGAGGGGGAGGAGGAGGAGGCTGTCTGGGTCCCCTGCCCATCCCAGCTGAGCCTCACCTCCCTGCCCTGGGAACGAGCTCAGAACCAATATTGATCAATCTGCTGAAAGCTGCTGAAAGGTGCCAGGATCCCTGTGGGGGCAGCCCAGGCACACCTCACTGAGGTGAGAGACCCCCTTCCCAAAACATCCCGGCCTCAGCCAGCCCGGGGTCCCTGCAGCGTCTGGGCTGGGGCGGGGGGCAGGGGCTCCATCAGTGTCACAGGGTCTCCATCGGTGTCACAGGGTCCATCAGTGTCACAGGGTGTGACAGGGGCTCCATCAGTGTCACAGGGTCTCCATCGGTGTCACAGGGTCCATCGGTGTCACAGGGTGTGACAGGGGCTCCGTTAGCCTCGTTAGCCTCGTTAGCCTCGTTAGCCCCAGCCCAGGTGAGAGGAGCTGCAGAGAGCAGGCAGGACCCAGCGCGGTGCTGAGCCAAATTCCCTCCACATTTGGGGGCCTGTGAGAAAAATCCGTGTTGCTGCTGGGCCCCGAAAGCAGCAGCTGCCACAGCTGGGAGCTGCGTCTGGCCAGTCCCGGCCAGGGGCCTGGCCCGGAGCTGGAGACAAGCTCGGCTCTCACTGGGGTGGGTTTGTTCCCAGCTGAGTTACACCAAGAGATGATGAGATCCAGCTGCACCGAGGCTGGGCTGGATTTACCGAGGGCAGAGCTCTGGGGCATTTGGAGTTTTTGCCCCATCCCAGGTTCAGCTGCAGGTGCTGATCTCTCTGAGCTGGGCTGATCTGCTGGAGCCAGGGTCACCTGTGTGCACCCAGTGCCACTCACCTCCTGCCCCAGACCTGCCTGCTGTCAGGGTCCACACCACATGCGGAGCCCTGATCGGTTCTTTTAGGGATCTCAAAGCACTAAAGACACAGCAGGGGACAAAACCACTTTACTTTTTGCAAAAATGCACTTTATTTAGTGCCAACCAAATGCAATGGAGGGACAGGAAATAAAAGAGAGACAGAGAGAGAAAAGGGGGTTGGGATTATAGCTACCAAGGGCAGACAATCCTCGTGGTACCAGCCCATAGATGTCCATTGCTGTCCGGGGAGATCTCGGGGTTTTTATTTGAGGATGTCTTTTACAGCCTCTTCCCAAAGCGAGTGGCTTCTGGCCAAAAGGTGGGGAGATTTGTGGACTATTGTCTGTGGAGATCGTTGCTCCAAGAAACAGGTGGAAACAGGACGCTACAGCCAGTGCCCTGCTGAGAGCAGCGCCCACGGCAAGCTCCAGGCACGCCAGCAGCCCTTGTGCCCAGTTCATTGTTCTCACCTGTGGGAACTTCACTAGCCGTAAACCAGCCCGAGAAACCGGCCCTGGCTGGATGGGCAGCACCTGAGAACCATCACCTGGGCATTCCTCCCATCCCTGGCCTTTAAACTGCAGTTCCAGGGCTCTTCTCAGGCCTCAGGCGAGGAGGGTGGGCAGAACAAACCAGAGGCTTTAGCTGGACTCTCGCACCTGCACGCAGCAGCCTCGGGCAGGACGGGCCAGCACGAGCTCCAGGGCTCGGTTTTGGGGGCTGCAGACTCGGGGCACTGGTGTCTGCTCAGGGACGGGCGGGCAGCAGGAGCTGCAGACCCAGCCCGGGCGCAGCTGGGGACGGGCAGCGTGTGAGCACACTCAGGTCCCGCTCAGGCTGGGGCACTGCCAGCTTTGCTTTGCACAGGGATGGTGCTGGTGCAGCCCAGCAGGGCTGGCACAGCCTTGGAGCTTTCCTCAGATCTCACCCCCTCCTCACACAGCAAACACCCAACGCTCCCACACCAGCCCTGGCACAGGCTGCTGGAGCAGCCACGAAAACCTCCCTCTGCTGGGAGGAAAGGGCTGGTCCTGCTCTGGAAATACTCACACAGCTCTGAGCACATCCTGCTCTGAAATACTCACAGATCTGAGCACATCCTGCACTGGAAACACTCACACAGCTCTGAGCACATCCTGCTACTGAAATACTCACAGATCTGAGCACATCCTGCTCTGGAACACTCACACAGCTCTGAGCACATCCTGCTCTGAAATACTCACAGATCTGAGCACATCCTGCTCTGAAATACTCACAGATCTGAGCAAATCCTGCTCTGGAACACTCACACAGCTCTGAGCACATCCTGCACTGAAATACTCACAGATCTGAGCACATCCTGAGAGCTGATCCTGCTCTGGAACACACTCACAGCTGCCAGGGCCCATCCCAGGACTGATCCTGCTTTGGAACTCACTCGCAGCTGCCAGGACCCATCCCCAGCACTGATCCTGCTCTGGAACACACTCACAGCTGCCAGGACCCATCCCAGGAGCTGAGGGTCCCTCGGGGCTCCAGAACCAGCCCCGTCCATCCCCCTCCCGCTGCAGCTGCGGGTGCACCGGCTCCACCCCAGCCACCCCCCGGCACCCAAATTATGAGGGACTGAGATTTGGGGGAGGCAGTTCAAAGAACAGATGGCCGTGCTTTGGTATGGCAACACACTGCCAGTTAATTAATGCTAGCTGTAATTAAACTTTACACAAATTAGCTGTCAGCCATGCTAAAGGGAATCGTTTCTCTCAAATGCCACCTTGACTGGCTGAGTTGTGAGACTTTCCTGCACCGCAGTGAAAAGCAGGGGGCTGGCACGGGGGGAGGATGTCACTGCCCGAGGTGTCCCTCAGCCCTGAGCTCAGCTCTGGGGACATGCAGGGGTTTGAGCCCAGCTCTTTCTGAGAGGCTGCAGGAGCTGTTCTCAGAGGTTTCCATGGCTGTTTATTCTCCCTCATCTCAGGATTGCTCTGCCCAGCTCACAGCTCTGCTCACCAGACATCCAGGGCAGAATCTGCCTGGCAGAGGCAGGACTGATCTTTTATAGTCTAAATTACCTACTGGGGATTTACAATTATTTTCCAATACAATACAACTTTATTAAACAGCTCTGACCCCATCCAATCTGGCAGTGCCAGCATGTCACCCAGCATGGATGGCACGGAGCAGAAGGAGGAAGAGGATCCACACCCCAAATTCTCCATCTTGGCCACGTGTCCCTTATCACAAACATCCCCAAAAGTCTATTTACCTACGTTCTAACAACCTAATTTACACTTTACTAATGTTGGTGGCTTGTTTCCATTCCCTCTGTGCTGGTAATTTCCCCCAGGGGTGTGAATTCAGTGCCTGAGACAGCAGGGTCTCACTCAGGGGTCTTTGGGACCCTCCCAGGGGGTTTGAGACCCCCAGGAGGACAGGGGTGCACCCTGGGCTCCCCCAGAAAGAGGCAGAAGACGAGGGGGGCAGCTGGGGACCCCCCTGCACCTCACTGCTCACTTTGGGCTGCAGCACTCGGGGACTCCCCTTGGCTCCTCTCCTCCAGCCTGAGAGAGGTTCCTCCCCTGAGTCAGAGCTGTAGCTTGGAGCTGAGTTTGTGACTCTTGGGAGGAGAAACGTCTGAGCTCAGGGAGATGTGGTGGGACCGTGGCAGGTGGGGAAGGAGCTGGGCTGGGAGTTGTTGCACTGGGACTCTGCTTGCCCTGGGAAAAGCAGAAAACAAGATGTGTTCAGAGGGAGAGGGCTGGCTTTGACAAAGCTGCTTGGATGGAAAAAAAATCTGTCAAAACAGCCATGTTGACATTTTCCAACGAGTCACATTTTCTTCTGAGTGATGATTTGGAAATTTTAGCTCATTCCTTGCTTTCTGTGTTTGCCAGAGCTCGTTGAGCTGTGAGATGACTAACACAGGAGCACCATGAGCAAGCAGGCAAGTGCTGCTTGGGAAACTGGGAACAGAAAGGTTAATTTATCCCAAATCTGCACAGACTTTTGATGGCAGTGGCGATGAAGAGATGGGGTTTTCACGATGTGCCATGAAGCCGTTTATTGATCCACAAAGCAAAGGTTATGTCCTTTTTTACCTATCGCTAAAAATAGCACACCAGACATATTAGTGTTACTAATTATATAACTAAATACCATTGCTCAGTCTGTGCCTCGTTTCAGCTAAGCAGGTACCAGGTATCTATTACAAAAATCCCCATAAAAGCTGCAGGGTGAGCTCTCCGTACCCAGCACTTTCTTATCTCTTACATTCCTTCTTCAAAACCCCGCTTGCTAAGGCTTGCGGCCTACTATGGCTAAGGCTTGTGGCCTACTCTTGCTAAGGCTTGTGGCCTACTCATGCTAAGGCTTGTGGCCTACTCTTGCTAAGGCTTGCGGCCTACTATGGCCAAGGCTTGTGGCCTACTCATGCTAAGGCTTGCGGCCTACTCATGCTAAGGCTTGCGGCCTACTCTTGCTAAGGCTTGCGGCCTACTCATGCCAAGGCTTGCGGCCTACTCTTGCTAAGGCTTGCGGCCTACTCTTGCTAAGGCTTGCGGCCTACTCATGCTAAGGCTTGCGGCCTACTCTGGCTAACACATCCATGTCGGTTGTGACAAGCTGAGCAGTGCTCGCAGTCCTGCTCTCCAGTTGTATTCCCACAGATTTTGGCTGGAAATAAGTTGGGGAAACAGACAACAGCTCTCTTAGCATCAGATGCACCAATGGTGGCCAGCAGAGGTTTTCAAGCAGGGCCTTGTTTGCACACAAACATCCAGGACACCTGTGGGCAGCTGGGCACGGTGACAGCCACCTCCAGGGAAGCTGCAGGGATGCAGAGAGGCAGGAGATGAGCCTGGAAACCAGGCAGCAGGGAATCCACACATGGCAGAGAGCTGGGGAGGAACAAACACAGAGCAGCCTGTGCTGGGCTGGAACAGCACCTGTGGGTGAGCAGGTGGGTTCAAGGTGAGGCAATTAAACACATTAGTGCACTCAGCATCCATTAAGTCCAATCACAGCCTGAAGGAGCAGCGCAGTAATCCCAGTCAGGCTTAGCCTCACTCAGCCCTCAGGATCATTCCCCACTTTGCAGTCCTGAGAGGCCCCTGAGCCCTGTGCAGGGGCTGGGGTGGGGCAGCCCAGCCCAGCTCAGCTCAGCCCAGCCCAGCTCAGCTCAGCCCAGCTCAGCCCAGCTCAGCTCAGCTCAGCTCAGCTCAGCCCAGCCCAGCCAGCCCAGCCCAGCCCAGCCCAGCCCAGCCCAGCCCAGCTCAGCTCAGCCCAGCTCAGCTCAGCCCAGCCCAGCCCAGCTCAGCTCAGCCCAGCTCAGCTCAGCTCAGCCCAGCTCAGCCCAGCTCAGCCCAGCCCAGCCCAGCCCAGCCCAGCTCAGCCCAGCTCGGCACAGCCCAGCCCAGCTCAGCCCAGCCCAGCTCGGCACAGCCCAGCCCAGCTCAGCCCAGCCCAGCTCAGCTCAGCCCAGATCAGCCCAGCTCAGCTCAGCCCAGCCCAGCCCAGCCCAGCCCAGCTCAGCCCAGCTCAGCCCAGCCCAGCTCAGCCCAGCCCAGCCCAGCTCAGCCCAGCTCAGCCCAGCCCAGCTCAGCTCAGCCCAGATCCCAGCCCAGCTCAGCCCAGCCCAGCCCAGCCCAGCCCAGCCCAGCCCAGCCCAGCTCAGCTCAGCCCAGCCCAGCCCAGCCCGGCCCAGCCCAGCTCGGCACAGCCCAGCCCAGCCCAGCCCGGCCCAGCCCAGCCCAGCCCAGTGCCCAGCACAGTCCAGCACAGTCCGGCCCAGCCCAGCCCGGCCCAGCCCAGCCCAGCCCTGTGTGGGTGGGGTGGCCCCGGAGCAGCCCGGGCTCTGTCCCGGGCTCTGTCCCAGGCTCTGTCCCAGGCTCTGTCCCGGGCTCTGTCCCAGGCTCTGCTGAGCTCACGTCCCCCGCAGCCACAGTAATTGATATGCCCAGATGTTTCCACTCTGTGAGACACAGGAAGGCAAAAATCCCCGTGGCTCCTGCCAGAGCGACTTGTGGAAAATTCCTTCCCCGTCTCAAGTCTGTAAATCAAATCAAAAGCTCCAGGGAGATCTGGCAGTGGGTGTGTGGTGGGGAGGGGTCCCTGCCCAGGCCCTGCCCCTGTACCGTGATTGGGGCACAGCTGGCCAGATGTGCCCGAGGATCCATCCCTGCTGATCCTGCAGGCAGCTGGAGGAGGCTCAGGGTGAGTTCCAGGCACAGAGCTCCGAGTGCTGGGAGCATCTGAGGGCAGAGCAGGGCAGGAGGGACTGATGGACTCAGGGCAGCGAGGGCCTGGAGCATCCCAAACATCCCCGGAGCACCCCAAACAGGATCTGAGCATCCCAAACAGCACCTGAGCACCCCAAACATCCCCTGAGCATCCCAAACATCCCCTGAGCATCCCAAACATTTGCATTTTGGGGGATTTGCAGGATGCCCCTGGTCCCAGGCCCTGGGTTCCTTTGATTTCCCCTTGTAGCCTCCTCCCAGGCGAGCAGAGCCCATCCCTCAGCACAGGGAGATGGAGGATGGAGTCACGGGCTGTTAGCCCCCAGTTCCTGCACTGCTGCTGATTTATCACAGGAAACCAGGCGTGAGGGCAGAGAGGGGAGTGAGCTCCATGCCAGAACCACCCCAGAACCACCCCAGAACCACCCCAGCTCCATCCCAGCTCCACCCCAGCTCCATCCCCATATTTGTGTATTCTCCTGTGGTTTCTGGATCAGCTTTCATCATCTGATTTGCTTTTTACCCTAAGAATCGAGTCAGTTCACTGATTTAAAAAAAAACCAGAAAGTGATTGCTAATTAAATAAATAAATAACAAGAATAAAAAATCCTCATCTGGAAACTGCAGCTTTTTGCAGAACCGACTGTGAAATTTATGGAACGACAGCTAAATTGAGTGAAATTAGGAAGAAAAGGGCCTGTCTATTCATGTGAAGAGTTTTCAGAGTTATCATAATTAATTACAACAAACATTGCACACTGCACGTTAAATCTGCAGCTCCACGACTTGGGCAGGCTCCAGCCCCATGCTCCAGTTTGGGACCCACGGACAGAGCCAGGCAGAGGCAGCTGCAGGGCCACAGGTTCCAAAGAGGGGCCCTGGGGACCCTGTGGCACCCTGGGGACACCCTGGGACACTCTGGGACACTCTGGGGACACCCTGGGGACACCCAGGGACACCCTGGGACACCCTGGGACACTCTGGGGACACCCTGGGGACACCCTGGGACACCCAGGGACACTCTGGGGACACCCAGGGACACTCTGGGACACTCTGGGGACACCCTGGGGACACCCTGGGGACACCCTGGGACACTCTGGGACACCTTGGGATACTCTGGGGACACCCTGGGGACACTCTGGGGACACAGCCCAGCCCAGCCCAGCCCAGCCCCTGGCTGTCCCAGCCCGAGGTGTCCCCTCAGCCCTGAGCTCAGCTCTGGGGACATGCAGGGGTTTGAGCCCAGCTCTTTCTGAGAGGCTGCAGGAGCTGTTCTCAGAGGTTTCCATGGCTGTTTGTTCTCCCTCATCTCAGGACTGCTCTGCCCAGCTCACAGCTCTGCTCACCAGACGTCCAGGGCAGAATCTGCCTGGCAGAGGCAGGACTGATCTTTTATAGTCTAAATTAACTACTGGGGATTTACAATTATTTTCCAATACAATACAACTTTGTTAAACAGTCCCAGCTCTGATCCCCATCCAATCTGGCAGTGCCAGCATGTCACCCAGCATGGATGGCACGGAGCAGAAGGAGGAAGAGGATCCACACCCCAAATTCTCCATCTTGGCCACGTGTCCCTTATCACAAACATCCCCAAAAGTCTATTTATCTACGTTCTAACAACCTAATTTACACTTTACTAATGTTGGTGGCTTGTTTCCATTCCCTCTGTGCTGGTAATTTCCCCCAGGGGTGTGAATTCAGTGCCTGAGACACCAGGGTCTCACTCAGGGGTCTTTGGGACCCTGCCAGGGGGTTTGAGACCCCCAGGGAGGCCAGGGGTGCACCCTGGGCTCCCACCCCTGGCCCTGCTGATTTGTGGCTGCCCCTGAGCTCAGCCTGCTGTGGCAGGAGGTAAATCACGGCAGGGTTTGTGCTTTCAGCAGAAATGAGAGAGGAGAGGAAGCTGGAATAACAGCAATAACAGCCCCTGCTGCCCCCAGCAGGGGGATAAACTGCTGAGCAGCCTCCAGTGCCGCTCCAGCAGGGCTGGGGAGGGTCCTGGGGGCAAATTTCAGCTCCTTTCCTGGAGCCTGGGGGACAAAAGGACAAACTGGGGACAGCAGGAAGGGCCCGGGGCTGGCACAGGTGCCCAGGGCAGCTGAGGGTCCCTGGCAGTGCCAGGCCAGGCTGGACACTGGGCAGTGGCAGGGATGGCCCTGGGGGGATTTAACGTGCCCCCAGCCCAGCCATTCATGGTTCTCTGTTTTTTGGGCACATTTCTCCATTTGCAGCGCTCCCTGAGCACCAGGGGGTGCTGCTGGGACGAGCAGAGTTATTCCTCCCACGTCCCCTGGAAATTCCTGAGGCTGGGCCGAGTCCCAGGACTGCAGATCCCAGGGGCTGGATTGTAAAAACCTTGTTTTGGTGCAGGGCTTGGTGTGGAGCCATTCATCAACCCAGCTGCCAGCCAGGGGTGCCCAGCTGGCACCCACGGGAAAAAACCAAAACAAGAAATGGAGAGTGAGGTTCCTCCCCAGCCCAGAAACTGCCTCAAGTCAAAAAAAGCCAAGTTATGCCAATGCAATTCCACCGAAAATTTTTACTTAATCTGCTGCCATGATTGAGCCAGATGGATAAAATTAAACCTACTGGGGAAGAGCCACACGTGCTTTTCTTCATTTGCAACCAATATATCAACTCAGCCTTCCTGCATGGATTATGAAACACAAATCTTCCTGCTTTCAGAGCCCAGAAATAAAGCAATAATGGCATGGAATTAATATAAATATTGGGGGAAATCATGTTTCCTGTCATTTAAAGAAGAAATCTTCATACAGCAGAAAAGCTGGCGGGTCCATCACAGTGCTGCCAGGTAGAAAAAAATAAAATATCATCAGACAGGACCCAGGAATCACGAGACTGATGCAAAAGAATTCTAGTTTTTTAAAAGAGAGGTTGAACTGCAGCCTGTGATTCGCAGCCACAGGGTCTGTGGGGATTTTTGGGAGGTGAATCCAAGGCTGGTGCTGCTCACCTGAAGAGCTGTGGGTTTGCTGTGGGTTCAATCAGTGTTTTGTGTGTTTGTACATATCTATACATATCTATATTTATCTGTATATATCTATATTTATTTATATACAATTCCTGTCCCTCCATCCCATCCCTCCGGGCCCAGGGAGGTGACAGAGCCATCCCTGCCCCCTCCAGGCACCAAACCCATTATGGAGATGGAGCTGCCTTTGACTCATCAGTGCCCTTTATGCATTTTGGCACAGAAACATCATTGACTCATATCATAAATCAAATATTTCTCCCCACGAAGCTCCAGCCAGGCTGTGGATGCTTTAATTAGGGGTTGGGGACACCCTGTCCTGGGCTTGGACCCAAATCCTCCCTCCTCCCATCCCTTGCACAGGCCAGGGTGGGGTTTGGGTTTGGGGTCTCTCCCCAGGGGTGGGATTTGGGGTTTGGGGGTCCCAGCCCAGGGTGGGATTTGGGTTTGGGTCTGGGGTCCCTCCCAGCCCAGGGTGGGGTTTGGGTTTGGGTTTGGGGTCCCAGCCCAGGGTGGGGTTTGGATTTGGGTTTTGGGTCTGGGGTCTCTCCCCAGGGTGGGATTGGGGTTTGGATTTGGGTTTGGGGTCCCAGCCCAGAGTGGGGTTTGGGTTTGGGTTTGGGGTCTCTCCCCAGGGTGGGATTTGGGTTTGGATTTGGGTTTGGGGTCCCTCCCCAGGGTGGGGTTTGGGTTTGGGGTCTCTCCCCAGGGTGGGGTTTGGGTTTGGGTTTGGGTCTGGGGTCCCTCCCAGCCCGTGCTGGGGCTCAGGTGAGTGCAGCCCAGACCCCCTGCCCAAATCCCACCCCCTCCCTCAGCCTGGAGCTGCCAGGACCCAGCACCACCCTCAGAGGCTCCTCCAGGAAAATTCCAGCCCAAGGCCCCAAAGCAAGTCAGGGACAGGGGAAAAGCAAATGAATTTAATAAGAGCTTGATTGGGTTCTCCAGAGCAGAGAAAGCTGCTGCTCCCCAGCCAGCCCAGGCCTGCACCCCGGGCCTGGCCTTGCAAAAGCCGGGCCCAGCCGGGCCCAGGGCGATGGGCACAGACCCCGGAGGGACAGCAGGGGCTGAGTCTGTCCCCAGAGCCCCCCGAGCTCCAGGACCCCCCACCCTGCAGCAGCCAAAACCTCCTCAGACCCCTGGGCTGGGTCAGGGCAGGTCCAGCAGGGGCTGCACCAAAACCTCTGCTCCACCCACAGCTCTCACACAGCCAGAGCGCTTTGAAATGGCATTTAAAGGGTGAGATTTTATTTTATTTTTATTTTTACTACACTCCATCTGAGGGCAGTTAGTTTTCCAGAGCCTGACATTCTGATCTCACTGGGGCAGTGTTAACCTTCTGCCCAGGGGCCAAACCCGCCCTGCACGGGGCAGCCGGGCCTGGGTGACCCCCAGGGGCCCTGGGCCCCTGCAGGAGGATTTATCTGCAGGAATATCTGCAGGAATATCTGCAGGAATATCTGCAGGAAGATTTGCAAGAATATCTGCAGGAATATCTGCAGGAATATCTGCAGGAAGATTTGCAGGAATATCTGCAGGAATATCTGCAGGAAGATATACAGGAATATTTATCTGCAGGAATATCTGCAGGAATATTTACAGGAATATCTGCAGGAATATTTATTTGAAGGAATATGTGCAGGAATATTTATCTGCAGGAATATTTACAGGAATATTTGCAGGAATATCTGCAGGAAGATTTACAGGAATATTTATCTGCAGGAATATCTGCAGGAATATCTGCAGGAATAAAATTGCAGGAATATTTGCAGGAATATTTGCAGGAACATTTGCAGGAATATTCGCAGGAATATTTGCAGGAGAATATTTGCAGGAGAATATTTGCAGGAATATTTATTTGCAGGAATATTTATTTGCAGGAACATTTGCAGGAATATCTGCAGGAATATATTTACAGGAATATTTGCAGGAATATATTTGCAGGAATATCTGCAGGAATATTTACAGGAATATTTGCAGGAATATATGCAGGAATATATTTGCAGAAATATTTGAAGGAATATTCACAGGAATATTTACAGGAATATTTGCAGGAATAACTGCAGGAATATTTGCAGGAATATATTTACAGGAATATTTGCAGGAATATATTTGCAGGAATATTTACAGGAATATCTGCAGGAATATATTTGCAGGAATATCTGCAGGAATATTCGCAGGAATATTTACAGGAATATTTGCAGGAATATCTGCAGGAATATCTGCAGGACCATTTGCAGGAATATTTGCAGGAATATTTGCAGGAATATCTGCAGGACCATTTGCAGGAATATTTGCAGAAATATTTGCAGGAATATCTGCAGGAACATTTGCAGGAATATTTGCAGGAATACCAGTTCCCCCAGTTCCCCCCGTTCCCCAGTTCCCCCAGTGCAGGGCTTTGCTGGGCACACATCCCCCCCTGCCCATGGAAACACCACAGCCCCAGATTTAATTAAAATAAATCTCCCAGGCCAGCAGGAGCCTGGGTGTCTTTCAGGGCTGTCTGGGTAATTATAAAATAAATTGCATTTCTTTTGCACCTCTCGTCCCTGCGCCTCCACGTGTTCTACAAGCCTTAATTAATTGAGTTCTCAAGTAGCCCTTCCCTCTGATGCCACATAAAAATTTCATAAACAGGTGGAGGGAGAGGCAGGGCCTGCTCTGGGAGGTGAGCTGCCCAGTGGCCAGCAAAGGGAAAATCCCAGGGAGCAATGAGAGTGCCAGGAAAGAGGGAGAAGCTGAGCTGGGGCTGAGCCCCCATCCCCACACTGATGGAATTAAAACACATTTAGGGAAATCTCCAAATTTCTTTTTTTTCTTTCCTTTTTTTTTTTTTTTTTTTCTTTCCTTTTTTAGTCTTCTGTTTCTTTTTTTTTTTTTCAACTTTAAAGAATAACACTGACTGTCTCAAGCTGTGGTAATGTATTCAGGCAACACAACTGAGTCAGAGCTAATTGAATTTAAAAGCAGGTATTACATCTGTGCCTTCGGAGTGAGAACATCCTGAAAATCACTTCGGTGATGAAGTGTTTTACCCAACTACTACTTAATCTTTTTACACAGAAAGCAGAATTAACCCCGCTGTGCTGCCTTCATTAAGGAAACCAAATGAAGTTACCTGGTGGGATTCAAATGTGCTCCAAGTGGTGAAACTTCAGCTGAAGTTCCTTAAATCTGGAGGGACTTCTTTCTTTTTCTTTTTTTTTTTTTTTTGGTTAAAAATCCTACAAAGTGTTTTAAACCAGGTCAGGTATCTGGGTCCCGTTTCACTTTCTGTCATTAAAGCTGGGAGGCAAAGAGCACTCTGGGCCCTGGGTGTAAATAAATAGCTGTGTGGCTGGAGAAATGGGTCAGGGTCCTGCCCCATCCCCAGAACCAGCTGTACTGCCCCATCCCATCCCATTGATCCCATCCCATTGATCCCATCCCATCCCTGTATCCCATCCCATCCCATCCCATCCCAAATCCCATCCCATTGATCCCATCCCATTGATCCCATCCCATCCCTGTATCCCATCCCATCCCAAATCCCATCCCTGTATCCCATCCCAGTATCCCATCCCTGTATCCCATCCCTGTATCCCATCCCAAATTCCATCCCATTGATCCCATCCCATTATCCCATCCCATTATCCCATCCCCAAATTCCATCCCATTATCCCATCCCATTATCCCATCCCAAATTCCATCCCATTGATCCCATCCCCATTATCCCATCCCTGTATCCCATCCCCTGTATCCCATCCCATCCTAAATCCCATCCCATCCTAAATCCCATCCCATCCCAGTATCCCATCCCTGTATCCCTGTATCCCTGTATCCCATCCCATCCCAAATCCCGTCTCATCCCATCCCAAATCCCATCCCATCCCAAATCCCATCCCATCCCATCCCATCCCCACCTCTTCCTCTTTGGCTCCCCCTCTCCGGGAGGATAAAATGAGTGTAGGAGAAAACACACCTTGAAAAAAAAGCTCCAAAAATAATCCCAGCCCCCTGTGCAGCAGCGCTGAGCATCCCCAGAGCCCCCCTGGGAAATCCTGGGGCAGAGCAAAGCAACAAGGCCTGGGTTCTTTGTGGGCAGAGGGAAAACCCACAGCTCCTCATATAGAGACAGTCATGAAGTGGTGTGGGTTGGAAGGATCTTAAAGATCATCTAGTTCCAACCTCCTATATATATATTATATATGTGGATATACATATGTAATATATATATACACACTTCTTAAATATATATATTCAAGTGTGTATATATATATACACACTTATATAGATATTTTTACTTTATATTCAATTACTTTTTACACTTTATGCATATTACTTTATGCAGATATATATATAGAGATATATATAGATATAGATATATATATAGATATATATAGATATATATATAGATATATATATATAGATATATATAAATCTCACACAGATATTATATATATCCCTTTATACACTTGCTCTGTTATTCCCACCAAGCCAAAGCCCAACGCAGCGAGCTGAGCTCAGAGCTCGTTCTCCCACCTCCCTCCCAGCCCTGGGCTGCTGCAGGGAAGGAGCAGATCCTCCCTCTCTGGGCCGGAATAAGAGCAGGACAAACACCCCAAAGAAGCGTCGGTAGGACGGTTCCATTTCCGCCGTTTTTGGCTGGCTGAGTTTATCCTTCAGTTCCCCAGGCAGCCACGAGGGAGCTGGGGAAGCTGTGGGGATCCCCTCGACGCTTCATGAATTTCAAGCGCAGACAATTGATTTACATCAGCAGAAATTTGCATGGGGAGAAAAAAAAAAAAAAAACAGGGAAAAAAAAGAAGAAAGAAAAAATACTAAAAATGAGCTCTTCACCATTCATTAATCTTCTCAAGAATTCATTCATCCAATTAGGCAGCTGAAATGGTGCGTTGTAATTTGGATACCCTGTGACACACCGTGACTGCTGATGGTTCCTGATTCAAAGGGAACAGAAATGGAATAAATCTCGGGCTCGGGCCCTTCAAAACCTCGTTTCCTTCTGGTCGCGAAGCAGGAAATCACCCGCAGGCACCAGGAGCGGGTCAGGCGGGTCTGGGCTGGGGAGCGGAGCCGGCTCTGCGCTCCCGGCTCCGACCCGGGATTTTCCCTTCATGGACATCCCTGACCGTGGAAGGATCCGGAACGGGGACCCCCCGTGCCCCCCCGGGAGCCTCTCCAGAGCTGGGATTTCCTTCCAGCCTCTGCTCCTGCCCTGGCGGCCAGGGGTTATTCTGGGAGTGCCAAAATCGGGAGCGAGGACAGGGTTTAACTGCGGCGCGCTGCGGGCTCTGCTGCCCCTCTGCCGCCCAGGGGCGGCTGCAATTTGCTGACCGGGTCGTTATCAGGGCGATAAAGGCTGATAAAGGGCGATAAAGGCTGATAAAGGGAGATAAAGGCTGATAAAGGGCGATAAAGGCTGATAAAGGGAGATAAAGGCTGATAAAGGGTGACAAAGCAGCGCCCTGGGGACGCTCCCAGCCCAGCTCTGCCCACTCCCTGAGGTTTGACCCACTTTGCAGAGGAAGCACCGGGTATGTTCCAGTTTTTCAAGGCGATTTTCAAGTTGAATCGAGTTGCGATTCCAGAAAAGAAATCTCACAGAGGCCCTAAAACGTGTGGAAATGTTTTCCCCCGTTTCTCTCGCTGTCCTGATGGAGTAGGGACACTCCATCCCCTGCCCACACAATGCACTCGAGCGTCCCCATTAAACGCAGCTGGAGAGGGAAATTCGGGGCCAGGCTGTCACTTGGAGACCTCCCAGAAATCTTAAACAAGATTTCCAGTCACCGGCTGTGGAGGGGAGCGGGGCCCCCCCATTCCCCCGGGATCACAGACCCTCGGGCTGGGTCGTGCTGCCCTGCAGGAGCATCGGTAAATAATAATAAACAATAATAATTAATAAATAAAATAAATAAAAATTAAATAATAATAAACAATAAATCCTGCTGGCTCCGTGCTAGGGAGATAAATAACGGAGGTAAATAACGTGTGTGCAGAGTTACGGGCAGCTCATCGTCAGAAGCGCTTATTGAGTGCCCGGGATCCAGGGCGGGACCCGGAGCTCGCTCAGTTTGGGCGATGAGATGCCTGGAATGGGTGGGGGAGGCTCAAGGACACCTGCAGGGCTCTCCACCGGGGAAATCCCTTCCCCGGCTGCACCAGAGAACTTTCCTGAAGTCCCTCTGAAACCTCGGGGTTTAAACCAGCGGGATTAAATCCACCCCCCTCTGCAGCCCAGCACCGGGCACACCCAGCGCCAAACCCTGATACAATCCGGGATTTGGGGGAGCTTGAGGCTCTTCCTGCAGCATCACTTGTAAAATCAGGGAATGGTTTGGGTTGGGAGGGACCAAGAACCCACCGTGCCACGGCAGGGACCCCTCCCGCTGTCCCGTTGCTCCAAATGCTGCAAACCCCGATGTCCAGCCTGGCCCTGGGCACTGCTCTGCCTGCAGAGCTGCCCAAACCTTCCCAACAGCTCTGTGCTCCTGCTGCTCCACTGCCACGAGGAGAAAAAAAAAATTAACTCCAGAAACACAGAGTTAAGATCTGGAGGTGAAAAGGAATCTCCTGGTGCCAGGTCCCATCAGCACTGAGGGAAAAAAAAGGTCCCCAGTCCCCAAAAACCTCCCAGGAAAAAAAAACAGGAAGAAGTAAATAAATTTCACTGAGCCTTTTGAAATGGTTTAATTGCCTTTGTGCTCTAATTGCTCCTGGTTTTACAGCCTCATTTCTTGTCATAAAATTAGTCCCACTTTTTATGCTTTTTCCTTTTCTACTGGTCTGGGATTATTATTTTTTAATTGCTTTGGTGTGTTGGTCTCTCCCACGTCTCCCCCGGGAAGGGGAGCAGGGACCTAATTCTGCTGCAGCTGCTGAGAGGGGAGGGCTGCTCCCATTTTGGGGTGGGTGTTCACAGCAATCCCTCCAGAGCTGCCAGGAGCTGCCCAGAGCAGGGCTGGGCGCGGGACCTGCATCCATCAGAGCCCCGAGGAGGGAGCAGAGATTCTGGCAGGATTTTCGGGGGAGGATCCCTCACTACAACCACGGGAACACAGTAAAAGCAAAGGAGGGAAGCAAAGCACTGGAGGAGATGAGAGCTGCCCCATCTGTGGCCCTTTCCAGAGCTCCTTGTCTGCAGGGCTCTGCCTGATGAGCAGCTGCAGCAGGAAACCGTGCCTGAAGTTCATCAGGGCTGGATTTCTATCAGCCTGTGCACTATTGATCCCATCCCTGCTCTGCCTGCACCTGAAAAGTGATTTAGAAACAAGGGAGAAAAGCACATAACTGTGAAAGCTGCAGGCGCTGTGGGATGTGGGGCGTTGCCATTTGGGTGCAGCAGCCTGTGAGGGAATGTGTCTGACACACAAATCTGATTAAGGGGACTCTGGTCATGTCGAGGCTAAAAATGAGGGAGCACTTTGAGCTGAACCCAAACACCAAGCTGGATCTGAACCCAGCTCTGCAAATTTCTGTCTCAGGGGTGGAAGGAAAATTGGATTTGCTTTGGCTTGCAGCCAGCCTTGCCTCATCCTGAGCTGGCTCTCCCCTGCCCAAGCTCTCCCACGTCCTTGGAGTCACTCCCAGCTTGTGGCAGAAGCAGGAGTGAGCTCAGAGCAGCTCTGCCCACCCTGGAGCTCAGCAGTGCCAGGAATGCAGATCCCAGTGCACAAGAGCAAACCTGGGGCTTCTCTGGGGGCACAAGGGCAGCAGCCCCAGGTGAATCCAGTTTTCCTCCCAGCTGGGCCATCAGAGACAAGGTGACAGAGCAGCTGGGACAGACCCAGCAGAACCCAAACCTGCCCAGGATCTGGGTCAGCCCCATCTGCACCCAGTTCATGGAACAACCTCCTGCAGTGGCATTTAGAACATGATAATTAGGAAATCAGGATGTAATCCTCTCCTGCATCCCATTCTCCAGCTCCCTGTCAGGCACAGGCCCAGCCTGCCCTGCCACACCCTGAATCTTCTCTTTCCCAATTCTCTGGGTTCCCTCCCTGCCCTGCCAGAACCAGAACTGTTCTTATCTTTCCCAATTCTCTGGGTTCCCTCCCTGCCCTGCCAGAACCAGAATTGTTTTTATCTTTCCCAATTTTCCATGGGTTTCACCTCCATTTCTTTACCAGCACCATCAACCACCCCAGAGCCAGAGCACAAGGAGAATTTGTCCTGGCTGGACTGAAAAAAAATAAAAAGTGGAGTAGAGCTGAAGGCTGCAAGATGAGTTGTGGGAATGAGAGTGCTTTGTGGGATATCATCCAATTCCTGCTGGACAAAATCCATCCTCCCCCTGGTGCTCACCTGCCTCTGTAGAGAGCTCCAGAAACCTCAGGGACCTCCAAAACTTTGTCCTGCCCTGTCAGGGGGAGCACCTGGGGGGAACCCCAAATGCAGCTGGGGAACATCTGGAAGGAGCAGGGGGAGCAGCAGGGCCGGGCCCTGTGGCTGCAGCCACCACCTGCTGCTGCTCCCTGCTGCTGTCCAGACTCTCCTGGAGAAAACCTCAGCAAATATTGCACATGCCAGGAAGGGAAAGTGAGGCTGAGCTCAGGCTCGAGCCTCCTCTGAGGGATTTTGGGAAGGGGCTTTTGTCACTCACAGAGATAGAGGGAGCTGCTCATTCGGGTTTTTTGGGCAGGGCACTGATGGAACCCCAGAGTCTGGGCTGGCAGGGACCTCGGTGCTCAGTGTGTGCCGTGGGCAGGTCCCTGAGCCCTGCAGGGACAGGAATCACCAACCCCCTCCTGCCTCCAGCCCTTCCCCAGCAGCCCAGAGCAGCCCCACGGCTCTGACATTTGCGATGCATTAACTTTAAACATTTTCAATAAAGAAAAACAATCCATTCAGACTTGCTTTATGATTCATGGTAATTGCAGATAGGAGCAGTTAATATAATTGTCCAGCTGAGACCAGCAGGCTGGGAACATGGAGCAGTGAGATGTACAATCAGGCAAGGCTGGGAGGGAATTTAAGTGCAGGTTAAGCAAATGCATTGCTTTAATAACACACAGAGACAGCCCTTGTAGTTATAAAGAGGATAAAATAAATATTGTACCAGAAATCTACAGAATGGGAGGTTTGATCACCAAGAACTGCCCGCTCGCTATTTGCCTTCAATTTAGATTTTCCAAAAGCTGCTCTTGCCGTGTTTTACTATGGAAGACAATGACTTGAATTGACAAATGACCTTATTTCTCCATAAGTTTTCCAAGGGAGCCTCAGCTTCCTCAAAGAAAAATGATCACCTCCCAGCAGTCATCCTGGAGACAGAAAAAGGCTTTTTTCCCCTCCTTTTATTTTTTATTAGGACTATAATTGAAAGAGGAGAGGGTGCTCCTGCTCCTCTGCCTTGGAGCTCCTCCAGCCAAGGGGAAGGTTTCTGTGCTCTGGGTCTGTGTCTGGATTTCAGCCCTTGATTTACCTCAGACACTCTGGGCTGGGAGGGCAGTCCAGCTTTGGGGCACAGCTCTTGTGCAGGACCCTCCTTCAGCTTTCCCAGTCCTGAAAATTAGAGTTTCCTCCCTTTTAAATAATTAACTTGAGCTGGTTCAGTGTGAAGTGGGAAGAGGAAGGAAGCAGCTCTCGAAAGGAATCATCTTCATCATCATTTATCCAGCTAAACCAACGCTGCCTCTCCAGAGAGGAGCTGTGGTGCTTTATTAAAAGATATTTTTGAGGGCAACCCATTAAATGAAAGTGTCTTGTTCGCAGGCTTAACGACACGTGAACAGCCAAACAAAACAACGGCTCATTAGAACCGTTTGTAAAATATTAAGGGTCCTAAAAAGGAACTATTTACTGGGAGCTGGGGGAGAATGAGGGTGCTCAGGCTCGAGGGAGCCTCCTGCAAGCCAGAAAAAGGGATCCTGCACCCAAAGCGCCTCTGCCCGTGCCCTCTGCTGCTCGGGGGTGAGGGATTAAAGCAAGGGCTCATTCTGGGCTGGCAGTGCCTGGTGCTGTCACCTCCCCAGCCAGCTGAACGCTCCAGCATCCTCCATCCAGGTGATGGGGGAAAATATGCAGGATGAGACAGGTTTTATCAAATTATCAAAAATTACCAGTCCCTCTCAGGAAACCTCACCCAAACCCACAGGAGCAGCATCTCTTCCAGGCCCCCCAGACTCCCCGTGCTGCAGGTGAGCACAGCTGTGTCCAGAGGATAAACAGCAGCAGCAGGAGGAGGGAATGCAATTTTAAAGTCACAGAATTTAGCATAAGGAGGTAATGGGATTGCAGTGGCTTTCCAGTAAATGTCATTGCTGTAATTAGGAGAACAATTATTGTCAACCGGCAGAGCTGTCCCCTATCTGTCATTCCGGCAGCAGCAGCCAGAGCTCAATTAAACCTCGCACGGGAGGGTCGGGTTCAAACCCGGCTGGGTGGGCTGGGCGAGGGAGGAGCAGCCCCCGGGGGTCCCTGGGGGGTCCTGGGGGTCCTGGGGGGTCCCGGGGGGTCCTGGGGGGTCCCCTGGGGTCCCGGGGGTCCCTCTCCACAGCCTCTGCTGGTCCTGGGGGGTCCTGGGGGGGTCCCTGCCCACAGCCCCTCTGCCCTGATCCCCCGGACTCTGATCCCAGCTCAGAGTCCCCCTGTCCCCCCTCAGCGCCCCAAATCCCCTCTCACTGATCCCCCGGACTCTGATCCCAGCCCGGGCCCCCCTGTCCCCCCTCTGCCCCTGATCCCCCGGACTCTGATCCCAGCTCAGGTCCCCCTGTCCCCCCTCAGCGCCCCCAATCCCCTCTGCCCCGATCCCCCCAGCGCAGCAGCAGCTCCAGCACGCACAGCCCTGCCCGGCTCCTCGGGTGCCACCTCCGGTCAAGCCAAACCCCAAACACCGGGGAGGGTCCTGACCCGAATCCCCCAGGCGGGGAAGAGGAGGATTCTGCCCGAAAGCAAAGGGAAGGAGCAGGGAGGCAATTATTCCACTGAAAGCATTTGCAGCATCCTTGCAGCTCCTTGTGATTAACCGTGGCCAGAGTGCTATTAGCAGCCTGGGATGATGATTAACAAGCTCTCCTAATAGCCATTTTTAAACCCGCTTCTACAAAAAATGACGAGCCAAAGAGAACAGCAACTCCAAGAAAGCAGAAAATGGCCTACGCACGGCAGAAGCTGTAAGGCAAAGATCACAAGCCTGGCATCCCCACGAAAACACCATTGCAACATCGAGCCTCCCCATCAGCCAGCTGACCTACGAGCAGCCCCAGACACCAGTCCCATCCCCAAAAACCCATGACAGCCAGGCATTGACACATGACCCCAGAGCCATGACTCGACCGACCTGACCAAGGGACCTGACCTGACCTCTGATCGGACGACCTGGACCACCTGACGACCGGACCCGACCCACGACCACCTGTAATCTTTTAATCTTTAATACCCGATCTTTACCTTTAATCTTACTTTAATCTTTAATTTTAATCGTGTACCTTTACCTTTGATCCACTTTTTATACCTTTTAATTCACTCTAATCTTAATTTTAACTCCATCTTTAATCTTAATCTTTACCCTAATTTCTACATTTAATCTTAATTCTAATTCTAATCTCTAATCTTTCTAATTCTTAATCTTCTAATCTTAATTTCAATTTAATCTTTAATCTTAATCTTTAATCTTAATCTTAACTTTAATTCAATTTAATTCTAATTCCTATTTCTACCTTTAATCTTAACTTTAAATCTTTAATTTAATCTCTAATTTTAACTCTTGTCTCTAATCTTAATCTCTAACTTAATCTTTAATCTTAATCTTAATTCTAATCTTAATCTCTAATCTCAATCTTAATCTCTAATTCCTAATCTTTAATTCCTAATTTCTAATCTTAATTCACCTTTCTAATCTCAATTTCTACTTTCTAACTCCTACCTCTAATCTTTCTAATCTTAAATCTTTCTAATTCTAATCTTAACTTTAATCTTAATCTTTAATTTCCTAATTTTAATCTTAATTCTAATCTTAATTCTATCTTAATCTCTAATCTCTAACTTTAATCTTAACTTTCTAACTTTTAATCTTTAACTTTCAATTTCTAATCTCTAATTCACTCTTAATCTAATCTAATTTCTAATCTCTAATCTCTAATTCAATTTCAAATCCTAATTTCTAATCTTAATCTCTAATCTTACCCTAATTTAATCTCTACTTAATCTAATTTTAATTTTAACTTTAATTTAATTTCTAATCTTTAATCTTAATCTTAATCTTTAAAGTCTTTAATCTTTAACTCTAATTCTAATCTCTAACTTTACCCTAATCTTAATCTTTAATTCTAATTCTAACTAATCTTAATCTTTAACTTAATCTTAATCTTTAATCTTAACTTAATCTTAATCTAATTTCTAATCTTAAATTTCTAATTTAATCTTAATCTCTAATCTTTAATCTTTAATCTTAATCTTAATCTTAATTTTAATCTTAATTTAATCTTACCCTTAATTTTAATCTAATCTTAACCTTTAATCTTAATCTTTACCCTCTAACTTTCTAATTCTAATCTTAATCTAATCTTAACTTTAATCCACCTTAATCTAATTCAACTTTAATCTTTCAATCTTAATTTAATCTCTAATTCAATTTTAACTTAATCTTTAATCTTAATCTTAATCTTTTAATCTTAATCTTAATCTCTAATCTTTAATCTTACCTTAATCTCTAATCTTAATCTAATTCTAATTCTAATCTTAACTTTAACTTTCTAATCTTAATCTTCTAATCTTAATCTTAATCTTTAATTCTAATTCTTAATCTTAATTCTAATCTTAATTTCACCCAATCTTTAATCTAATCTTAATTTCAATTTTAATCTTAATCTAATCTTTAATTCTAATCTTAATTTCTAATCTTAATCTTAATTCTTCTAATTCAATTTCTAATTCCCTTTAATCTTAATTTAATCTTTAATCTTAATCTTAATCTTTAATTAACTTAATTCTAATCTTAATCTTAATCTAACTCTACCTTAATTCTAATCTTTAATCTTAATCTCTTTAATCTTAATTCACCTTACCCTAATCTTAATCTCTAATCAATCTCTAATTCCTAATTCTTTAATCTTTAACTTAATTCAATCTTTAATCTTAATCTTAATCTTAATTCCTAATTCTAATCTTAATCTCACTCTTTAATTTCTAATCTTACTAATTCTAATTTCTAATTCTTAATCTTCAATCTCTTAATCTTAATCTTAATCTTAATCTTTTAATCTTAATCTTAATTCAATCTTAATTTTAATCTTAATCTTAATCTTAATTTAATCTCTAATCTTTAATCTTAACTTAATCTTAACTTAATCTTAATCTCTAATTCTAATCTTAATCTTACCTCTTAACTCTTAATCTTACCTCAATCTTTAACTCAAATTTCTAATTCTTAACTTTAATCTTAATCTTAATCTTAATTCTAATCTTAATCTTTAATCTCTTAATCTTTAATTCTAATCTTAATCTTAATTCAATTTCTAATCTTAATCTTAACTTTAATCTTAATCTTTAATCTTAATCTTTACTCACTTTCTAATCTTTAATCTTTTAACTTCTAATCTTAACTTTAATCTCTAATCTTATCTTAATCTCAATTCCTAATCTTAATCTCTAATTCTAATCTTAATCTACCTTAATTTTAATCTTAATTCAATCTCTAATCTTTAATCTTAATTCTAATCTCTTAATCTTAATTTCAATCTTAATCTTAATCTTAATCTAATTTCTAACTCTTAATCTTAATCTTAATCTTTAATCTTAATCTAATCTTAATCTTTAATCTAATCTTTAATCTCTAATCTTAATCTTAATCTTAATTCAATTTCTAATCTCTAATTCATCTTAATTTCTAATCTTTAATCTCTAATCTTTAATTTAATCTCTAATTCACCTTAATCTCTAATTCTAATCTCTAATCTTAATCTTAACTTAATCTTAATTTAATTCTTAATCTCAATTTCTAATCTTCTAATCTCTAACTTTAATCTTAATCTTTAATCTTAATCTCTAATCTTAATTCCTAATCTTAATCTTTAATCTAATTCACCTTAATCTTAATCTTAATCTTAATTTCTAATTTTAATCTTAATCTTAATTCTAATTCACTTAATCTCTAATCAATTCTAATCTCTAATTTCAATTTCTAATTCTTAATCTTAATCTTTAATCTCACCTCTAATTTTAATCTTAATCAATTTCTAATCTCTAATCTTAATTTTAATCTCTAATCTCTAATCTCTAATCTTAATCTCAATTTCTAATCTTAATTCAATTTCTAATCTTAATCTTAATCTCTAATCTTATCCCTAATTTAATCTTAATTCTAACTTTAATCTTAATCTTTAATCTTAATCTTAATCTTTAATTCATTAATCTTCTAATTCCTAATCTTAATTCTAATCTTTAATTCTAATCTTTAATCTTAATCTTAATTCTACCTTAATCTCTAATCTTAATCTTTAATTCCTAATTTCTAATTTACTTTAATCTTAATCTTTAATCTTAATCTTAATCTTTAATTCTAATCTCTAATCTTTAATCTTAATCTTTAATCTTCTAATCTCTAACTTTAATCTTAATCTTAATCTCAATCTTAATCTTAACTTTAATTCTACCACCCTTAATCTCTAATCTTAATCACCTTAATCTCTAATCTTAATCTCTAATCTCTAATCTCTAATCTTAATCTTTAATTCAATCTCTAATCTTTCTTAATCTCTAATTCTAATCTTTAACTTAATCTTAATTCTAACTTAATCTTAATCTCAATCTTTAACTCTCTAATCTCTAATCTTAACTTTAATCTCTAATTCACTCTAATCTTAACTCAATTTCTAATTCTAATTTTAATTTAATCTCTAATCTTTAATCTTAATCTTAACCTCAATTTAATCTCTAATCTTAATTCTAATCTTAATCTCTAATCTCTAATCTTAATCTTAATCTTCAATCTCTAATCTTAATTCAATTCTAATCTCTAATCTCTAATCTTAACTTTAATCCTTAATCTCTAATCTTAATCTCTAATCTTCTAATTCAATTTCTTAATTCCTAATCTAATTTAACTTCATCTTAATCTTAATTCAATTTAATCCCTAATCTTTAATCTCCTAATTCTAATTCTAATCTTAATTCTAATCTTAATCTTAATCTTAATCTTTAATCTTAATCTTAACTTAACCCTAATTCTAATCTCACTTTAATCTTTAATCTTCTAATTTTTAATTCTAATCTTAACTTAATCTTAATCTTAATCTCTAATCTTAACTCACTTAATCTTTAATTCTAATCTTTAATCTTAACTTAATCAATTTAATCTCTAATCTTAATCTTTAATCTCTAATCTTAATCTCTACCCTTAATTCCTAATCTTAATCTCAATTCTAATCTCTAATTCTAATTCTTAATCTTTAATCTCAATTTAATCTTAATCTTTAATTCAATTTCTAATCTTTAATCTCTAATCTTAATTTCTAATCTCTAATCTTCTAATTCTAATCTCTAATCTTAATCTTAATCTTAATTCTAATCTCTAATCTTTAACCTTAATCTTACTCCTAATCTTAATCTTAATCTCTAATTCACCTCTAATCTCTAATCTAATCTCTAATCTTTAATCTCTAATCTTAATCTCACCTTAATTTCTAATCTTTAATCTTAATCTTAATCTTTAATCTCCTAATCTTAATCTAATCTTAATCTCTAATCTCAATTTTAATCTTCTAATCTCTAATCTTAATTTCTAACTTTAATCTCTAATCTTTAATCTTAATCTTAATTCTAATCTTTAATCTTAATCTTAATCTCTAATCTCTAATCTCTAATCTTTAATTCATTTTAATTCTAATCTAATTCCCTAATCTCTAATCTTAATTCTTAATCTTTAATCTTTAATCTTAATTCTAATCTTAATCTCTAATCTTAATCTCTAATCTTAATCTTAATCTCTAATCTTTAATCTCTAATCTTTAATCTCTAATCTTAACTCTTAACTCTAACTTTTAATCTTAATCTCACCCTAACTAATCTAATTCTAATCTTTAATCTTAATCTTTAACCCTTAATCTTAATCTCTAATCTTAATCTTTAATCTTTAATCTTAATTCTAATCTTTAATTCTAATCTTTTAATCTCTAATCTTAATCTTTAATCTCTAATCTTAATCTTTAACTTAACTCTAACCCTAATCTTAATCACTTTAATCTTAATTCTAATCTCTAACTTAATCTCTAACTTAATCTCTAATCTTAATCTTTTAATCTTAATCTTAATCTTAATTCAATCTCTAATCTCTAATCTTAATTCTAATCTTAACTTTAATCTTAATTCAATTCTAATCTTCTAATCTTAATCTCTAATCTTAATTCTAATCTTTAACTTTAATCTTAACTCCTAATCTTAACTTATCTAATCTTAATCTTAATCTTAATCTCTAATCTTCTTAATCCTAATCTTAATTTTAATCTCTTAATCTCTAATTCTAATCTTAATCTTAATCTTAATCTTAATCTCTAATCTTTAATCTGCTCTAATCTCAAATCTTTAATCTTTAACTCTACTTTCACCTTTAATCTTAATCTTTAATTCCTAATTCTAATCTTAATCTTTAACTTTAATCTTAACTTCTAATTCTAATCCTAATCTCTAATCTCTTAATCTCTAATCTTAATCTTAACTTTAATCTCTAATCTTAACTCATCTTAATCTTTAATCTTTAACTTAATCTTAATTCACCTCTAATCTTTAATCTTTAATTCTTAATCTTTTAATCTTTACACTTAATTCTAACTCTAATCTTAATCATCTTAATTCTTAATCTCTAATCTTAATCTCTAATCTTAATTCTAATCTCTAACTTAATCTTAATCTCTAACTCTAATGCCCTTAATCTTAACCCTTAACTCACTTAATTCTTAATCTTAACTTAATCTCTAATCTCAATCTAATCCCTAATCTTAATCTCTAATTCTAATCTTAATCTTAATCTTAATCTTTAATCTTTAATCCACTTTTAATCTCTAATCCCACCTTAATCTCAATCCTAATCTCTAATCTAATCTTTAACTCTAATTCCTAATCTTCTAATCTTAATCTTAATCTCTAACTTAACTTCTAATCTTTAACTAATCTTAATCTTTAATCAATTCTAACTTAACTTTAACTCTAATCTTACCCTTTAATCTTTAATCTCACTCTAACTTCTAATCTTTAATCTTAATCCCACTTAATCTTAATCTCAATTCTCTTAATCATCTAATCTTAATCTTAATTCTTAAACCTTAACTTTACCCTAATCTTTAATCTTTAATCTTAATCTAATTTAACTCTTAATCTTTAATCTAACTCTAATCTTAACCTTTAATCTTAATCTTTAATCTTAATCTCTAATCTCTAATCTTAATTTCTAATCTTTAATTACCCTTAATCTAATCTTAATCTCTAATCTTAATCTTAATCTTCTAATCTTTAACTTTTAATCTTTAATTCACTTTTAATCTCACCTAATCTTAATCTTAATTCAATCTCTAATCTTTAATCTTAACTTAATCTTAATTCACTTAATCTCTAATCTTAATCCAACTCTAATCCTTTAATTTAATCTTAATCTAATCTTAACTAATCTTTAATTCTAATCTTAATCTTAATCTTTAATCTCTAATTTTAATCTCTAATCTTAATCTAATCTAATTTAATTCTAACCTTTAATCTTTAATCTTAATCTTAATCTTTAATCTTAATCTTAATCTTAACTTAATCTCTAATCTTTAATCATTTAATCTTTAATTTCTAATCTAATTCTAATTCTAATCTTTCTAATTCCTAATCTTAATCTTAACTCTTAATCTTTAATCTTCACTGTTTTAAACTCTAATCTTAATCCTTTAATCTCTAATCACCTTTAATCTTAATCTCTAATCTTAATCTTAATCTTGTCTTAATTCACACCCTTTTAATCCTAATCTAATCTTTAATTTAATCTTAATCTTAATCTCTAATCTTAATCTTTAATCAATTTTAATCTACTTAATCTTTAATCTTAATCTTAATCCCTTTACACCTTTAATCTTTAATCTTTTAATCTTAATCTTTAATCTCTAATCTAATTCAATCTTAAAACCTTAATCTCACTTAATCTTAATCTCTAATCTTAATCTTAATTCAATTCCTAACTCTACTTTTTAACTTTAATCTTTAACCTTAATCTTAATCTTAACTTAATCTTTAATCTTAACTCTTAACCACCCTAATCTTTAATCTTAATCTTTAATCTTAATCTGTTTTTCTAATCTCTAATCTCTAATCTTACCATCTTTAACTCTAATCTCTAATCCACTTAATCTTAACTTTAATTCTTAATTCCTAATCTCTAATCTCTATCTTAATCTTTAATCTTAATCTCTTAATCTTAATTCCCTAATCTCTAACCTTAATTCAATTCTAATCTTTAATCTTTCACCTTTCAAAATCTCTAATCTAATCTCTAATCTTTAATCTTTAACTCTACCTTAACTTATCTTAATCTCTAATCTTTAATCTACTTTAATCTCTAACTCTCTAAATCCACCCCTAATCTCTAATCTTAATCTCTAATTTTACACTCCCTAATCTTTAACTTTAATCTTTAATTCTTAACTCTTAATCTTAATTTCTAACTTTCTAATCTTTAACTCTAATCTTTAATCTCACCCTAATCTTAACTCACCTTAATCCACCCACCTTTAACTTTAACACTTAATCTCCTAACTTTCTAATTTTCAAAACTTAATCTTAATCTTTCAATTCTAATCTTAATCTTAATCTTAACTCTATCAATTCCCAATTTTAACTTAATCTTAATCTTTAATCGACTTTCTAATCTTAATCTTTAACTCTCATCTAACTTTAACTTTCTACCACTAATTCTAACTCTAATTCTAATTCACCCTAATCTCAATCTCTAATTTAACTCTTAATCTTAATTCACCTCTAACTTAATCTCTAATTCTAACTTTCTAATCTTCTAACTTTAATCTACCTCACCTGCACTCTAATCTTTAATCTTTAATTTAATCTTTAATCTTAATCTTAATTCTAATCTTTAATCTTAATTCACTAATCTAATCTTTAAATCTACTTAATTATTTTAATTCACCTTAACTTTAATCTTAATCTCACTTTCTAATTTAATCTCAAATTTCTAATCTTTAATTCTAATCTTAATGCATCTTACTTTAATCTTAATCTTAATCTTAATCTCACCTAACTTAATTCTAATCTTACCTTGACCCACTTAATCTTTACCTTCTAATCTTAATCTTAATCTCTAATCTCTAATTCAATCTTAATCTTTAATCTTTAATCTTAATCTTTAACTTTAACTTAATCTTAATCTTTCTAATCTTAATCTCTAATCTTTAATCTTAATTCACCTCTAATTAATCTTTAATCTTAATCTTAACTAATCCCTAATCTTTAATCCACTTCTAATCTTAACTCCTAACTTAACTTAATCTTAACTTTCTAACTTAATTCTAATTCTTTAATCTCTAACTTAATCTCTAATCTTAATCTTAATTCTAATCTTAATCTTTACCTTTAATCTTTAATCTCTAACCCACTTAACTCTAATTTCTTTAACTTTCACCTTTAACCTTTTAACTCTCTAATTCTAACTCACACCTTTTAACCCACCTTTAATCTTTAATCTGATCTTATCCTACTCCACTTTTAATCTTAATCTTGACCCCACCTTACCTTCTACCACTTAATTCACTCCTAATCTTAATTCACCCTTAATCTCACCTCTAATTCCTAATCTTAATTCACTTTCTAATCTCTAATCTTAATCTTAATCTCAAACTCTTAATCTTTAATCTTTGACCTCTAATCTTTAATCTTAATCTTAATCTTTAATCTTAATTCACTCAACTCTAATTTAATCTTTAATCTCTAATCTCAACTCTTAATTTAATTCTAATCTTAATCCTAACCTTTAATCTCAATTCTAATTTAATCTTAATCTTAATTCTAATCTTAATCTACTCTTTAATTTATCTACCATCTTAATCTCTAATCCTTTAATCTTAATCTTAATCTTAATCTTTGCCCTAATCTTTCACCCTAATCTTAATCTCTAATCTAACTTAATTCTAATTTAATCTTAAATCATAGCACCCTTTAATCTTTAATTCTAATCTTAATCTTAATCTTAATCTTATTTGCTTAATCTCTGATCCCTAATCTTAATCTCCTAATCTTCTAATCTTAATTTCAATCTTTCTAATTACTTTTTAATCTTAATTCTTTAATCTTATCTCTAATTCAATTCCTAATCTTTAATCTTTAATTCACTCAATTCTAATCTTAACTTTAACTTCTAATCTTACTTAATCCTTTAATTCTAATCTTTAACCTCTAAACTTTAATCTCTAACTTTCAACTCTAATCTTTAATTCTACTTCTAATCTTTAATCTCTAATCTCTAATCTTTAGTTTCAATTTTAACCTTTAATCTTTAATTCTAAACTTCACCCTACTTTTAATCTTTCGTAAATCTGTAATTTTAATCTTATCTTAACTCTAATTCTACTTTACCTTTAATCTTTAATCTTTAATCTAATCTTAATTTTAATCTTAATCTTTAATCTCTAATCTCTAATCTTTAATCTTTAATCTTAATTCAATTTAACTTAATCTTAATCTCTAACTTAATCTTAATCTTTAATCTTAATCTTAATCTTAATCTTTAATCTTCTAACTTTAACTTAAACTTCAATCTCAATTCTCACCTAATCTTAATTCACACGCTTAACTTTAATTTTAATCTTGACCCACTAATCTCTAATCTTTAATCTCTACCCTTAATCTTAATCTTAATCTTAATCTTAATCTTAATCTTAATCTAATTTGACCCTAATCTCTAATTTAATCTTAAATCTTTAATTTATCCTTTAATCTCAATCTCTAATCTTAATCTTAATCTTTAATCTTTAATCTAACCTTTAATCTTTAACCTCTAATCTTTACACTTAATCTTTAACTTTCTACTCACCTTAATCTAATCTAATCTTAATCTTAATCTTAATTCAATTTAATCTCTAATTCAACTCTCTAATCTTTAATCTCACTCTAATCTCTAATCTAATCTTAATTCCTAATCTTAATCTTAATTCACCTTTAATTCTAATTCAATTTAATCTTAATCTTTAATCTTTAATCTTAACTTTAATCCTAATCTTTAATCTTTAATCTTAATCTCACTTAATCTCACAATTTTAATTCTAATCTTTATCTTGAAACTTTCAATCTCGTACCTTTAATCTTTAATCTCAATTCTACCTCTAATTTCTAATCTTATATCTGCTAATCTTTAATCTTTAATCTTTTAATCTTAATCTTAACTCTTTAATCTTATCTTAACTCTAATCTCTAATCTTAATCTTAATCTTTAATTCACCTTAATCTCTAATCTCACCTCTAATTCCTAATCTAATCTTCTAATTCTAATCTTTAATCTTTAATTCAATTTAATCTTAATCTTAAACTCCTAATCTCTAATCTTTAATCCCTAATCTTAATCTTTAATCTTTAATCTTTACCCTTAATCTTTCAATCTCAATTCTAACTTAATCTCTAATCTTCTAACTTCACTTAATCTTAATCTTAATTCCACCCTAATCTTACTACTCTTAATCTTAATCCTACCACCTTTAATCTTAATCTTAATCTTTAATTCTTACCCTAATCTTAAATCTTAATCTTGACCCAATTCTAATCTTTTATCTTTAATCTTAATCTTTATCTTTAATTCACTCCTAATCTTGTCTAATTCTAATCTTTAATTCTAACTTTAATCTCTAATTCAAATCTTAATCTTTAATCTTAATCTTTAATTCCTAATCTTTAATCTTAATCTTTAATCCCTAATTCAATTTAACTTTAATCTTTAATCTTAATCTCTAATCTTAATTCACCTTTCACCCACCTTTAACCCCTAATTCTACACCTTTAATCTTAATCTTTAACTTAATCTTAATTCAATCTTTAATCTTAATCTCAACTCTAATTCTAATCTTTAATTCTAATCTTATCTTTAACTTAAACTTAATTCTTACCATTTAATCTCTAATCTTTAATCTTAATCTTTAATCTTTAATTTAATCTCATCTGACTTTAATCTCAATTCCTAATCTTCATCTTTAATTCTAATCTTAATCTTAATTCAATTCTAATTTAATCTTAATCTACCTCTAATCTTAATCTTAATCTAATTCTATCTTGACCCTAATTCTAATCTTTAATCTCTAATCTTTAATTCCTAATCTATCCCTAATCTTGACCCACCTTTAATCTTAATCTTTAATCTCGACCCTAATCACTTTAATCTTAATCTTTAATCTTAATCTTTAATCTTAATCTCTTTAATCTCTAATCTTAA
>CM067590.1:2038598-2060385 GCA_034336665.1 Luscinia megarhynchos | reverse complement strand
GCAAGAAAGTAGTTAGTGGTGCTTTTGGGTTTTTAATTTAAAATGCGGTTTCCTTTTAAATAGAATGCTCCTGCCACAGAAAGATTTTAAATCACTGACTGAGATCAATTAGCCTGGGAAACAAGGGAAGTGTTTTAATGGTCCTTTGATTGCAGAGGCCACAGCTCTCCCAGGGCTGTGTGCTGGGAGGAGCAGGGCTCAGCTCAGCCCAGGCTCTGCTGCACTGGGTCTGCTCCCTGGAGAGCCCTCCCAAAGGCAGAGCCCCAGAATCTCAAGGCAGAACCCAGGGTTCCCCCAAAAGGCAGAACCCCAGGCTGCCCTCCCAGGGCTCCCCAAAAGCAGAGACAGAGACCTCCTGTCTGCAGAACCCCAAAGGAAATCCCAAATGCAGAGCACCAGGGGAAATCCCAAAGGCAGAGCTCCTCCCAAAGGCAGAACCCCAGGGTTCCCCTAAAGGCAGCAGAACCCCAGGCTCCCCAAAAGTAGAACCCCAGGCTCCCCAAAGTAGAACCCTGTGGTTCCTAAAGGCAGAACCCCAGGCTCCCCTAAAAGTAGAACCCCAGGCTCCTCCCCAGGCTCCCCAGCAGAACCCTTAGGTTCCCTAAAGGCAGAACCCCAGGCTCCCCCAAAAGTAGAACCCCAGGCTGCCCTCCCCAGGGCTCTTCCCCAAAAGCAGAACCCCAGGCTCCCCTCCCCAGGGCTCCCCAAAGTAGAACCCCAGGCTGCCCCTCCCAGGCTCCTAAAAGCAGAACCCCAGGGTTCCCTAAAGGCAGAACCCCAGGCTCCCCCTTAAAAGCAGAACCCCAGGCTGCCCCTCCCCAGGGCTCCCAAAAGTAGAACCCCAGGCTGCCCCTCCCAGGCTCCCCCAAAGTAGAACCCCAGGCTGCTCCCCTCCCCAGCCCCGGGCTCCCAAGGGGCTGCAGGCCCGGGGTGAATTAGGCAGGAAATGGGGTCAGCCCCTAACCAGCACAGCCAGGTGGAAGCTGGCCAAGGGATTACAGGCATGTGGCAGGGCCAGGGCTGATGGCAGAGGACATGTCAGAGCAGGGACAGCCCCTCTCAGCTCTGCAGGTGGCACTCAGAGCATGCTGCTGCCTGCCCGGCCAGCTAGGGAGCAGCTGGGGCCAGAGATGGACCTGCCAGGCTCAGGAGCCCCTGCAGGGCAGGAACCCCAGCTCAGTGCCCAGCCATCCTCCCCAGGCAGCCAGAGCAGCTAGGGCAGCTCCAGCCTAGGGCCCCAAGGGCACAGGGGCAGGGAGAGACAACAGCTGGCCCAACATCTGCACAGCAAGCAGGTGAGAGCAGCCTGCAAGGTTCCTGCACGCATCTGTGAGCAGCCAGAGGGAAAAGCACAAACCCTCCCAGTCCAGGATCCAAGGACACTGCAGAACCACAGGAGAGAGAACCCGGGCTGCAAGGAGTCTGCAGAGCAGTGGGACAGTTCCCAGCAGGGCTCAGGGCACAGCCCTGCTGCACTGCTCCCTCCTGAGGGATCTCCTAGAGGCTCTCTGGCAGGCAGGTGCAGCACGGGGAGCTCTGCTGGGTTCTGGGCAAGCCTCCCAGAGGGGGGACAGGTAGATGTTTGTTCCTTCTGGGCGATGGGCAGAGGAGGGCTGGGTCCATCAGCCACGTTCTGGGGTTCACTGCCTTTGGGCACAGGCCTGGCTGTACACCGTATGCACTCCTACTTCTGCTCATGCTGGGAGAGGCTGCAGAGCTGCCATCACTTGAACCCTCCTCCGCTCCTGCAGAGTTGCAGTTTCCTTTGTAGACTGATTTTAGGTGTTGTCTCATGCCGCATCATGCATGTCTTGGTCCCAGTCCCCTCTGTCCCCGTCCTGGTTCTCTCTGCACGGTATGGTGGTGTCCTGTGCTCCACTGTCACTGCCTGCAGTGCCGTCCTTGGCCACAGAGCAGCTGCCACCATCTTCTGGTTGTCACCGATGCGTGCTTGGCTCCACCTGTGTGGAGCTGGATAAATCCTGTGGCATGGGCCCCCTGCCATCTCCTGCCATCTCCTGCCATCCCCTCGCCATGCCCCTGCCTGCTTGCCATCCTCTGCCTGCTCCCTGCCATCTCTCTGCCTGCTCTCCTGCCATCCCCTGCCATCCCCTGCCATCCCCCTGCCACTCCCTGCCATCCCCTGCCATCCCCAAATGCCATCCCTCTGCCTGCTCCCTGCCATCTCCCGCCATCTCCTGCCATCCTCTGCCTGCTGCCATCTCCTGCCATCCCTCTGCCATCCCCTGCCATCCCTCTGCCTGCCCTGCCATCCTCCTGCCTGCCCCTGCTATCCCCTGCCATCTCCTGCCATCCCCTGCCATCTCCTGCCATCCTCTGCCTGCCCCTGCCATCTCCCTGCCATCTCCTGCCATCTCCTGCCATCTCCTGCCATCCCCTGCCATCCCCTGCCTTCCCCTGCCATCCCCTGCCATCCCCTGCCATCCCCTGCCTTCCCCTGCCATCCCCTGCCATCCCCTGCCATCCCCTGCCATCCCCTGCCATCCCCTGCCATCTCCTGCCATCCCTCTGCCTGCCCCTGCCATCTCCCTGCCATCCCTCCCTGCCATCCCCTGCCATCCCCTGCCATCCTGCCTGCCTGCCATCCCCTGCCATCCCCTGCCATCCCCTGCCATCCCCTGCCATCCCCTGCCATGCCCCTGCCATCCCCTGCCTGCCCCTGCCTGCCCCTGCCATCCCCTGCCATCCCCTGCCATCTCCAGCCATCTCCTGCCATCTCCCTGCACTGCTGCTGCTGCTCAGACAGCTCAGACCAAAGCTCTGTGTGTGTCTGTCTGTCTGTCTGTCTGGACACCAGGGTCCATCTGAGGTGCAGACTGACCCACAGCCAACACTTCACCCCAGCACGAGCCTCCTGGAGCCCAGCTCGCTCGCCAGGCTCATGAAACAAAAAACAAATAAAAGAAAACATTATCTCTGTGCACATGAGTGTTTGTCTCTGCGAAGAGGGATTAAGTATGAACCCAGCAAAACTCAGGAGAGAGGCAAGGGCAAACACATTCCCTCTTGCCTGCTGCAGAGAGGACAGGAAGCATCCTTCCAAAAACATCTCCAGCAACAAAAGGCTGTGGATCTGTTCACTGCCTGCAGGCTCGTCATCACAATGAACCCCGATAAGGAGCGATTACAGGGAGAGCTGCCAGGGGCTGCACTGACCACACAGCCCTCTCACCATCTTCAAGCAGCTTTGCTGGGCAGGAAAAAAACCTCACAATTCAATCAGCTCGGAAAAGTCTGCTCCCCACTGATCCCAGGCGATCAGCCCTCGTGTCCAAGGAACATTACATTCAAGTCGCTGAAGATTTTCTCTTTTTTTTTCCCTTCCTCTTTTCATTTTTTAAAGCAGGAATTGAAAGGCAGCAAAGATAAAAACTGTGCTGAACTGGAGCTGGTTCACTCAGGGGAAGGAGAAACATAATACTCTTTCTTGCAGTGCTGCTTGGAACCCAGCCCCAGAAAGGAGCAGACAAGGGCCAGCAGCGTGTGGCAGGAGCAGGACACAACAGCAGGGCTGGGCTGGGAGGAGATGGGCTGGGAGAAGCTGGGGGAGCTGCCTCCCTGCCCTCAGCTCCCTGGCAGCCTCGGGACAGCCCAAAACTGAAAACTGTGGGACCAGCTGCCCTGCGTCCCCCGAGGCGGGTGGGGACACTGGGGAGGCACTGGGGAGTTCAGGGTGCTGGGAAATGAAACACTCACCAGGAGAGAGCATGTGGGAGCCCAGGGTGCACCCCCAGGGAGGTCTCAAACCCCCTGGCAGGGTCCCAAAGACCCCTGAGTGAGACCCTGCTGTCTCAGGCACTGAATTCACACCCCTGGGGGAAATTACCAGCACAGAGGGAATGCAAACAAGCCACCAGCATTAGTAAAGTGTAAAGTAGGTTGTTAGAACGTAGGTAAATAGACTTTTGGGGATGTTTGTGATAAGGGACACGTGGCCAAGATGGAGAATTTGGGGTGTGGATCCTCTTCCTCCTTCTTCTCCGTGCCATCCATGCTGGGTGACATGCTGGCACTGCCAGATTGGATGGGGTCAGAGCTGTTTAACAAGACTGAATTGTATTGGAAAATTTTATAAACATTTAGCAGGTAATTTAGACTATATAAGATCAGCTCTGCCCTCAGCAGGCAGATCCCACCCTGGGTGTTAGTTGGACAAAGAGTTCCTGAGACAAGAAACAATCAACAATCCTTGGAGCCTCTAAAACAGCCTCCTGCAATCTCTCATCAGCAGCTGTGGGAAAGAACAGGATTTACAGCCCTGCATGTCCTGTGAGGGGATCTCGGGCCTAAGGAGACACCGGGCAGCGACAGAGCAAAGGGAGAGAGTGAGGGAGAGCAGGCCCAGCAGGCCCAGCAGGCACTCACTGTCAGCCAGGCAGCCCAGCAGCAGCACGGAGAGCAGGCCCAGCAGCGACAGCAGCCACGGCATCCCAGGGCTGGGAGGGATCCTCATCCTCGGAGAGGCCTCGGCCCGGCCAGGAGCTCAGCGGGAACGGCGACGCCCGGCCTGGTCAGCACCTGGGGCACAAAGGGACACGGTGAGGGACACAGGGACTCTGAGGGGACACAGGGACATGGTGAGGGGCACACAGGAACACTGTGAGGGGTCAAAGGGACACTGAGGGCACACAGGGACACTGTGAGGGGCACACAGACACTGAGGGGACACAAGGACACTGAGGGCACACAGGGACATTGAGGGCACACAGGGACACTGAGGGCACACAGGGACACTGTGAGGGCACACAGGGACACTGAGGGGTCAAAGGGACACTGAGGGCACACAGGGACACTGTGAGGGCACACAGCCCAGCTCTATGGTTTAAGCCAAGCTCCACAGACAGAACCCAATTCCATGAGTTAAGTCAAATTCCATGAGTTAAGCCCACCTCCACAGGTTAAGCCCAGCTCCACAGGTTAAACCCAGCTCCATAGTTTAAGCCCAGCTCCACGGGTTAAGCCCACCTCCACAGGTTAATCCCAGTTCCACGATGGGGCTTCATTTCCCCACTCACAGCACACAGAGGAACCGATTCACTGAGCTACACAAAACTGGAGGAGAGCTCCTGGAGCAGGGGCTGGAGCAGCTGATCCTGCTGGGCCCAGCCAGCCCAGCCTGCACAGAGCTGGGCTTTCTCCTGCCCAGCCCTGCCCTGGGCGCTGGCAGACCCAGCTCAGCCCAGCCTGCTGCCCTGCCCTGGCAGCACGTTTCCACGGAGGCAGCTCCTGCTCCAAAGGGAGCTCCCTGCTCGCAGCTCCCCCCGATCCCTGAGCATCCTGCCCTGGCACCAAGCCGAGCTCCCAGCCCAGCCCTGGGTGCCAGCGCTGCCAAACCTGCCCCAGGCACAGAGCGGCTCGCCCAAAGGGCTGGAGGGAGGAGAGCTGCAGGCACAGGCTCCTGCGGGCTGGGCTCCCATCAGCACACACAGCTCGGGGACGATGGGCAGAGCCAAGGACACTCAGATCTGACAGATCCCTTCCCGCTGTCCCCACTCCAATTAGCAATCAAACCGCGGTTTATCACCTTTTGGAGGAGAGCCAGGTAGGAGATACTGTGCAATGATCAAAGGCTCTAAGGACTAAGGGGATAGTGAGGCTGTGTAAGCTGCTGGCACACGTGGGGTGGGAGATGTCAGGACAGGCAGTGTGAAGGGGCATTTCAATCTTTTTCTGTCCCATTAACTCTCCAAGGCTGAACTGTGCAGAATTAAAAGAAAAGCCAGGATAAACAAGAAGTCCCCATATGTACTCAGCCCTAAAGAACAACTTTTCAGAGGGAAGCTTTGGGCTGGCACTTTGAGGATTAAAAGCCTCTGCTGTGTGCTCTGTGCCAGCCCAGATCCATCGTGCTGGCTCACGAGAAACCAGCAGAAACACTGAAACAAAAAAGAGAAAAAATCTGAATCCTGTCACTGGGAATCTCTTCAAATGTTTGCTCTAGACACACTTAGAGGAACACAGAGAGGCTGCAGCCAGCCCCAGTGCAGGATCACAGGGTTCCAGGGCACAGAGAACGTGCTGGGGTTTCTTTTGTTGCTGTCGGGGGCGAGCAGAGAGTCGTGAATAGCTGTGATGGGAGCTGTTAATTAAACTGGGGCTGGGGCACAGCAAATGGAGCCGTGCTGCAGCTCCTGGCTCTCCCTCCTTCCTCCTGCAGCCCCCGTTCCCACCAGCAAGGCTGGTGCTGGCGACAGCAAGAATCCACCCCACTATTTCAGGGGCCTGTATTAAAATAAAATCCAACAAACCACGCTGGCTCAGCCACCATTTCAGGAACTCTCATTTTTCTTTATCAGAGCAGTACATCCACCCCTGCCGGTGCTAAAAATGCCACCAAACATCTCCTGGAGCCTGGTGTGCTCCCCAAACACCAAAGATCCTGCACAGCTCCCTGGAGTCCCCCCAGGACGGAGCTGATGGAACATTCAGGGAAATGTTCTGCCTCCTCCAGAGAGAGGAGCTTTTCGTGGCTCATCATGATGGAGAAGGTCTGGTAAAGGATCCAGCAACAGCTCCAAGATGGGAGGAGGAGATGCCAGAGGGTGACACTTCTGCTCCAGTGCTTCCCCAGCCCCTGGCAGAGGCAGGAAGGGCTGGCAGAGACACAGGAGATGTCAGCTCCAATCCTGCAGCTCATCCCTCACAGCAGCTCTGCCGGGTTTGGGGACAGCAGGTGAGCCCAGCTGGCTGCCCGGGCTGGGGCAGGCTGTGCCCTGTGCCCTGCTGGGCTGGCAGGAGGAGCAGGCTCAGCCCTGCACAGCTCCTCGGGCAGAGCAGCCCTGCGAGCCACGCACCAGGCTGAACCCAGTGGGGATGGTCTGGTGGCAGCTCGGATCCCAGGGGCTCTGCCACCGTCCCTGCCCTCCCCAGGGCACAGCTCAGCTCTCTGTGCTCGCCCCTGGGCACCAGCCAACCAACAGAATGGCATTTTCCTCTGCTGTGCACAGACCCCCACTGAATTCCCTGGCACAGGAACCCCTGCGACACAAGCAAGCCACCTAACAGACCTCAATCCTCGCTAAAGAATGCAATTAAGTGAAGCCACGGCCCCCAGTGGGGTCAGATTTGTGCTAGATACGGTCACATTTCAGGAATAAGATTAATTCCTACAGTAAAAGAGCTCCTGTAAGGCATTCATTCTTGTGTGCTGCCTAATCTCCAGCTCTAAGCAAGGCCATGTGCAGCTGTAAGCACCGAGCACGGGGTCCTGGAGAGCATTACTCAAAGGAATAAAACTGAGAAGGGTTTGCAAGAAGCAGCTCCTGCAGCCAGGGCAGGCCAGGACCCAGGGCAGCGAGGCACAGAGGGTGAAATCTCTCCAGCACCTACATTGCTTAAGAGCTTAAGAGCCTGGGAGTCAAAGGGACTTACCCTAAGCTGCTAAGATGCTTTTGAAGATTTTCCCCCCAGCAACTCCCATTTCTGAGGGTGCTGGACACCTAACTCCCTTAAGCCACTTTGGGGATTGGGGATGCAGCAGGAGGGGCTTGGCTTTTCCAGAGGGAAATGCTGCTCAAAGCCAGAGTGTGCACAGGGACAGACCAGAACTGTGCCAGGATTTTCACAGAAACACAGAAAGCTCGGGGGTCAAGGGACATTTAGGATCATGGTGCTCCAAGCTGTCAGTGGCAGGGATCCTTCCTCCAGACCAGAGCCCCGTCCAGCACAGCCTCGAGCACTCCCAGGGATGGGGAGTCCACAGCCTCTCTCATTTTGCCATATGTTACTGGTTCTTAGCCCCCATGGAGCTGGTAATTGAAACATTTGCTCTGCATTTGAAAAAAATCCAGCAGGGAGGAACCATGCATTCATTTCAGGTTCATTACAATATGACAACTTGGAAAGAAAAATCACAAGCAAAAAGCTCACTTGGGCTTCTGTTCTGTTTCACCTGCCTGAGAAAAGGAGAAGGGCGATTTTAAAGAAATTGCCTGAAAAAAGTTGCACTCGGATCTAGGAGATGATTAAATCTCTTCATTTTCGGCAGCTGCAGTGGGAGAATTGCTCCCATCAGACCCATCAGTGGAAGCAAACACCTCGCAGGCACAGGGCTGCACCAGGGCTCTTCCCCCAGCAGCACCAGCTCAGTTTGTGCTGGTTTTAACAGAGGCCACTGGGTCACTTCATTTCCTCCCAGCAACCTCTTTAAAGGGAGAAAGAAAAGCTTTTAGCACAACCACCAGCTCATTTGTCACCCCCCCTGGGGAGGGCAGAGAGGAGGTTTGAATCCAGCACCCCACAGCTCCAGCTTGCTGCTGTCCTGGGCAAAGCCAGGGGAACGGGGAGATGCCAGTGTCAGAGCTGAGCTGGCTCTGGACCCTGCACAGCCCAGAATTACAGAATTGCAGGATGGGTTGGGCTGGGAAGGACCTCAGAGATCTCCTCCTTAGCCCCCTGCCACTCCCTGGACCAGGCACCCGGGGCTCCACCCAGCCTGGAACGCTCCAGCCAAGCCCCACCGCCTGTGCAGGTCTCAAAACGTGCCCAAAAAAAGGAGGTGATGGAGCATTTCCAACTCAGTGCCTTCCACCCCGAAGCTGCTGGGCACATTTCTCCTCTGGGCTGGACTGCAGCTCCCCAGGCCGCTCCTAAAGGCAGGCCAGGGGTTTGGCAAACACAACTGCAGCAGCAGAGATCCTTCAGAGTGAAGCACGGCTGTTTATCTATCACAGAGTTACTCAGATCTTAAAAAAATATTTACAAGAAAGAGGCAGAGTATTATCTTCCATGGGGAAACAAACACAGATGGAGGGAAAAAAAAGAGCTTTGATCAGGACTGTCTCGGCCTGCTCGCTGCTTTTCATCCCCAGATCTCCAAGTGCTTTAATGTGACAGAATTATCCCTTTTTACAACGTGGGGAACCAGAGGAAACTGCACTGAGACAGCTCGCGGTGTTTGCACACACACACACAGACACTCTCTCTCTCTTTTTCCCTGTGCCATTTCTGGTCCCCAAGCAACAGGCACGGGTGATTTTGGGGCACAGCCCTGCGGCTGCTGCAGATGCTGCCCCTGCCCGGGGGCGATGGCACGGCGAGGGTTAATCCGTGCTGCGGCAGCACAAAGGGACAAAGGGACGGGAGCGCCCCGGGCCGGGCTCGGGTCGTCAGCAGGAATTAATTCATTAATGTGCTCCGCCAGTGCCCGCGGGGACAGCGGGGACAGGCAGGGATGCGCCAGGAGCGCCCAGCAGGTGCGACAGGGACAGGGGGGAGGGAGGAGGCACAGCTGCCCTGCCCTGCCGGCACCCTCCATGGGACCCCAAAACACCCCCAGGCTGAGAGGCAGCACCAGCAGAGCCAGCGAGGCCAGGAGCATCCCCAGGCTGCACAGGGCAGGGATGTGCCTCTCCTGCAGGCTGGGCTCTGCTCAGGATGCACAGAGGAAGGATCTGACCCAGCACCGCGCTCCCGTCCCCCTGCCCTCCCCAAAACCCTCCAGCACTCCCAGCAAACCATCACGGAGCCCATCACAGACCATCAGTGCAATTGCCTTGTGGCTCAGGGAAAGGCTCCACGTTTCTCCTTCCCTGCCTCCGAGCTTTATTTATTTATTTGGGAAGTCATTCATCGTTAGCCCCAGCTCAGCTGCTGGCAGGCTGGCAGCTCCTCGGGGCACAGACGGATCCCAGCTCGTGCTGGGTAAATAACTCGTCCTGCAGCACCCCCTGCTCAGCAGGGCCACCAGCACCATCCTGTGACAGAGAGCAGGGCTGGAACCTGCACAGCCCTTCCCAAAGCACCTGGAACCAGCACAGCCCCTCCCAAAGCCCCTGGAACCAGCACAGCCCCTCCCAAAGCACCTGGAACCAGCACAGCCCTTCCCAAAGCACCTGGAACCAGCACAGCCCTTCCCAAAGCACCTGGAACCAGCACAGCCCCTCCCAAAGCACCTGGAACCAGCACAGCCCCTCCCAAAGCACCTGGAACCAGCACAGCCCCTCCCAAAGCACCTGCACCCCCCCAAAGCCCCTGGAACCAGCACAGCCCCTCCCAAAGCACCTGCACCCCCAAAGCACCTGGAACCAGCACCTGCACAGCCCCTCCCAAAGCCCCTGGAACCAGCACAGCCCCTCCCAAAGCCCTGGAACCCGCACAGCCCCTCCCAAAGCACCTGGAACCAGCACAGCCCCTCCCAAAGCACCTGGAACCAGCACAGCCCCTCCCAAAGCACCTGGAACCTGCACAGCCACTTCCCAAAGCACCTGGAACCAGCACAGCCCCTCCCAAAGCACCTGGAACCTGCACAGCCCCTTCCCAAAGCACCTGGAACCAGCACAGCCCCTCCCAAAGCACCTGGAACCTGCACAGACCCTTCCCAAAGCACCTGGAACCTGCACAGCCCCTAAAGCCCCTCCCAAAGCACCTGGAACCCGCACAGCCCCTCCCCAAAGCACCTGGAACCTGCAGCACGCCCTCCCAAAGCACCTGGAACCAGCACAGCCCCTCCCAAAGCACCTGGAACCTGCACAGCCCTTCCCAAAGCACCTGGAACCTGCACAGCCCCTCCCAAAGCACCTACCTCCAAAGCACCTGGAACCAGCACAGCCCCTTCCCAAAGCACCTGGAACCTGCACAGACCCTTCCCAAAGCACCTGCACCCCTCCCAAAGCCCCTGGAACCAGCACAGCCCCTCCCAAAGCACCTGGAACCTGCACAGACCCTTCCCAAAGCACCTGCACCCCCAGCCTGGCTCTGGGCCACTGCACTCAGCAGGGGAAAAGAGACAAAAAAGACAAAATCTCAACCAGGAGCCCAAGCAAGCTGCACCTTGCCCGTGTCTGGAGTCCAAGCTCAGGAAAAGCCTTTTCCTGAGAGCAAACCCGGGTGCAGAGCAGCCCCACATTCCTGGCCTCACAGCCCTGCCTGCCCAGCCAGGAACAGGGGTGGCAGGGACACCTGGGCAGGGGTGGCAGGGACACCTGGGCAGTGACACCTGGGCAGGGGTGGCAGGGACACCTGGGCAGGGGTGGCAGGGGCCCAGGGAGGGGAGCAGGCACAGCCCCAGCTTCCCCCAGATTTTGCACAGCTCGTTTTGATCACACCGAAAAGCAAAACTCTCCCCAAACACAAGAGCCTGGAAGACTTTAACCAGCCACAGGCAAGGACCCTGCTAGGAAAATTTAACCCTCTTTATCTCTTTAGGGCCCCCACACCTGAGATGCAGAGGGCCTGTCCCTCCTTTCTCTCGAATCCCAGCCCAGAACGCCCCTAGCCCACACACAGCCGAGCCAAGAGCCTCGGGAAACTAAAAAGAAAAGAAAGAAATTTCCTTTTTATGGCCTCAGACCTCATGGCCACTGCTGCCTGCACACCCCTGGGCAGCAGGCTGGGCAGAGCCCCCTGCTCATCGCTGAGAACAACAGGAAAGAAAAGCAGGGAAGTTTCTCCAGTTGCAGTTTGCTGGTAAATGAGGATGGCTGTGGCTGCTGAGCTGTTTGCTTTCCCCCAGCCCAGCAGAGGCAGAGCTGGGCTGGGTAGGGGGCACAGGGGAGCTGGGGGGAGCAGCAGCCCCAGAACCCCCCAGCAGACCCTGAGCTGCCCTGAGCAGGATCAGGAGCCTCGGCCTGCCCTGTCCCTGCTCCTGCACCACGGCTGGTTAGTGACCAGCAGGGAAAGCAGTGGAGCTCACCAGGAAATGCTGTGTCCCTGCTCAGCAGCTCCACTGGCCCAGAGCCCCAGCTGCTCCTGTGCAGCCAGGCCAGGAGCTGCACCCAGCCCCCAACAGAGCACCCCTGGCTCTGGGTGTCACCCCTGGCTCTGGGGTGTCACTCCTGCGCTCTGGGATGTCACCCCTGGCTCTGGGGTGTCACCCCTGGGCTCTGGGGTGTCACCCCTGGCTCTGGGGTGTCACCCCTGGGCTCTGAGATGTCACCCCTGGCTCTGGGGTGTCACCCTGGCTCTGGGGTGTCACCCCTGGGCTCCCCTCTGGGGCCCACCCCCCCTCCCCCTCCAGCACCCCTCCCTCCCGTGTGCCAGCCCTGCCAGCCAGCACGGGGGGTTAAACTCCACAAAGAGGATTTGGGCTTGAGCCTGCAAGACAGAAGATGAGCAAATCCCTTCCCTTGCTCTGGCAGGAATCCTGTGTCTCAGGCCCACCAGCCATGGGAGATTAGGGAAGGAGGAGAGAAGGAAAAAACCCCGTCCATGGTTTGCCGTGGTGATCTCCTCAGAGCTGAGCTGGGGGGGCTGGTCCCTGCCTGGGCTGGTCCCTGCTGCAGCCAGGAGAGCCCAGAGGGGCTGAGGCTGCCCTGCCCAGGCAGCAGCGGGGTCAGGGAGCCAGCCCAGCCCCGGGCTTGCCTTCCCCTGCCTCAGTTCTGGCTGAGGCCTGAGAAGCCCCTGGCTCCTGTCACACCCTCGCAGCAGGTGCCTCCAGAAACCCCAGAGAGCCCCAAAGTGCAGAACCCCAGGTGGCAGAGCCAGGGGAGCTCCCAGCCCTGAGCTCGGCCAGACAGGCTCTGCTGCCACTGCCATCTTCACACAAAACACAAAACCAAGAGCTGCTAGCCAGGCAGAAACTGGGAGTGACACCATCCTCACAGCCCCATCCTCAGATCCATCCTCACAGCCCCATCCTCACAGCCCCATCCTCAGATCCATCCTAACAGCTCCATCCTCACAGCTCCCATCCTCACAGCTCCCATCCTCACAGCCCCATCCTCACAGATCCATCCTCACAGCCCCTTAGCCCCATCCTCACAGCCCCATCCTCAGATCCATCCTAACAGCTCCCATCCTCACAGCTCCATCCTCACAGCCCCATCCTCAGATCCATCCCCACAGCCCCATCCTCACAGCCCCCATCCTCACAGCCCCATCCTCAGATCCATCCTCACAGCCCCATCCTCACAGCCCCATCCTCACAGCCCCATCCCTCAGATCCATCCTCACAGCTCCATCCTCAGCCCCCATCCCCACAGCCCCATCCTCACAGCCCCCATCCTCACAGCTCCATCCCCACAGCCCCATCCTCACAGCCCCATCCTCACAGCCCCATCCTCACAGCCCAGCCTCATAGCCCCATCCCCACAGCCCCATCCTCAGATCCATCCCCACAGCTCCCATCCTCACAGCTCCATCCCCACAGCCCCATCCTCACAGATCCATCCTCACAGCTCCATCCTCTAGCCCCATCCCCACAGCCCCATCCTCAGCCCCATCCTCACAGCCCCAGCCTCACAGCTCCATCCTCACAGGCTGCTCTCACCCAGCTGTTTGCTCCTACCGACCCTGCCATCCTCCCCTCCTGCTCCACTGCAGGGGCTGCTGCAGCCATCCCTGTTCCCAGTGGGGCACAGCAGCCCAGGCACAGCCCAGGCACGCTCCAGAGGTGCCTTAAAACATTTGTAAGCATTTGGAGATGGGCAGCATCCCTGCTGGAGGAGAGGAGCTGGGGGAAGCTCCCCATTACCCAGAAAGGCTCCACCTGCTCGGCACGTCGCTTTCCATTTCCCTTCAAACCAGCACAAGGGCTTTTCTGCCAAGCTGTGAGATCACCTCGCTGTCTGTGCAGCAGTCAATCACCAGAAGGATCAGGCAGGGAGGTTTTTCCAAGGGGGCTGGCTGAGCATCCACAGCGATGTTTTAGCAGTGCCATGAATTAAACATGCAATAATATTTCCTGGGCAGGTGAGGAGCATCCACAGGGCTGTGCCTGGCCAGGGAGAGGGAGCTGTGCTCTGTGTGCTCCATTTCCAGCAGGGCTCTGCCTCACAGCAGCAGGTTCCTCCCCTCTTGCTCATCAGCTTGCAGGAGCTCCCAGGGGCAGGCTCGCAGTGACTCGTCCATCCTCGGGGCACAGAGCCAAGCAGGAACAGCTCCAGCAGCAAATCTCTGCTGTGGACATGCAGGAGCCAGCACACTGCAGAAAATGGCTTTATTGCCACTGCACCATCTGGAGTGGCCAGCAACCACAACTTGTGCGTCCCCATCAATTACCCAGGGGAGAAACCTGCTGCCCCATGAAAGGCAAAGCTCAGCTGTCCCTGTCCCCAGGAGCTGGCGTGGCACAGGGGGAGCCTGGAGCAGCTCCCAGGGGGACCCTGCCGGGGCTGTGGGGACCAGGGAGCAGCCAGGGCTGGCAGCAGCACCTCTGCAGCTTTTTGGGAAGGCCAGGCCTGCACCTGCCTGCAGTGACTCCCACAGTGCTGCCCTGGGCCAGCCAGAGCCACTGACTGACCTCCCAGCCCCCCTTCTGTCGTTACTTTGGGTGATTTTACAGCCTCTCCCAGCGGTTCATTTACCCTGAGTGAATTCCTGCATCCTGCTCGTCAGCCAGCTGTGAGCACCTCGCCTGCGTGGGGGCAAAGCTGCTGCAGGCTCCTGCATGGACCAGCACAGGGAAGAAAGCAGGGGGAGGGGAACCCCAAACAGCTCTTACTGAAAGAATATTATTAACAAGGCTCTCAAATCCCCCAGCATCAGGGCTGCTCATTGGCCTGAGTTAAGCCCAGGCCCTGCAGGTGATACCTGTGGCCAGGAAGGGGTCAGTGATTCCAGCAACAAGGACACCAATTAAAGCTGTTAACGATGCCAGCCCAGGGCCTCGCAGAGCCCTGAGCTCTCTCTGCTAATCGCCCTGCGCTGGGGCCGAGCTGGGGCTGCTGGGCTGCCTGAAATACTCATGGCAACCACGCATTGCTTCTCTGCTGCCCGTGGTGGAGCCCCCCACGCTCCCAGCACAAGCCTGCCAGGGACCAGTCTCCTCCCAGTGCTCCCAGAGCACCAGCACATCTCTGGAGCAGGGGGCAGGCTGCCAGGCAGGGATTTTGTTTTGTTTTTAGAGCCTCCCCCAGCCCTTTCCCACTACAGCCTCGGCTCGAGCTCTCTCGTTAATCTAATTGTTCTCCTAATGAAGATCTGCAATTCCTCAAACATTAATTACCAACGGCAGCAGCAGCAGCAGCTGTGGAACAAGAGCTCCCTGTTCCTAATAATACGCTTCACACTTTCTCCTGCCACAGCTCAATTTAGCTTTGCGTGATTTGGCTGGGGGCAGATAAATCACATTCCAGCTATGGGGCTCAGCACAGACCCAGGAGGAAGCAGAGCTCTCCCCACACCCTGGAGCATGGCAGGTCCTCAGCTGGCTCTAAAAATCTGTGTTTCATTCCACCGGCAGCTCTGCCTCCATCCCCAGCCTGCAGCTGTGGGAGCCCTGGAGGGGGGCAGAGCTCTCCATCCCCGTCCGGGCAGGGCTGAGCCCAGGGCAGCACAAAGGAACCCCCAGGAGGGGAGGGCAGGCAGGGAGCAAAGAGCAGAGAGGGGCCCAGGCATCAGGGATGAGTCAGGGGATGGAGGAGAGGAGAGGAGAAGCACTGAGGGAGGGAGAAGCTCCAGGCAGCACTTGTTTGACTCAGGAGAAGCAATGGAGGGGAAGGTGCAGGGCAGGGTGAAACTCGAGCAGGACCAAACTGTGCTGTCCCCACGGCCTGGGGCAGTGCAGGGGAGGGATGGGACGGGCTCTGAGGGCCCTGCCAAGCCAAACCCCTCCGTGATCCTGTGGTTTCGGGGGGCAGCTGATCTGCACACCCCTGCTCCACCGGGATCCGTTCTCAGCACAGGACAAACTGCTGTGCCCGCCGAGGTCAGAGCCTCGCTGCCCATCCTCTCCAGCCCCAGGGCAGCAGCAGGAGCCGTGCCAGGCTCAGCAGAGCTGCCAGGCAGGTCCCACCCCCAAACACACCCAGAGCACGGCCGGGAGCAGCAGCTGGAAGGGCTGGAGCCAGGAGAGGCAGAGGCTGCCCCTCTCGCCAGCACCGCGCAGCCAAAAATACACAAGGGGAACAAAACAGCACACACACACACACACAAAAGCCCACAAGAGTTTCCAATGACAAAAGCAAACAAATAGATTTGTGAATAAATATTGATTTGACAGGAAGTGAGGCACAGCCTTCCAAAAACGCTCCCTGGCAGCGAGTGCCTCTCAGCACAGTCCTCACATCTCCTGGGAGCCTCTGCAGGGCTTTGGGCTGGGGGTTTGGTCTCCCCTGTGCCTGGAGCAACTTGAGATGGCAGGAAATAAAGGCACAGCCCGAGGAGCCTGTGCTGGGCACAGCGAGCAAAGCCCTGCTCACGCTGACACATCCCACTGCTCTCCCAGCCTGCAGCTCGCTTGGCCAGAGCCAGAGCCAGAGCCAGAGGTGCTGCTCCCGCAGCTCCGCCCCGCACAGACACATCTGCACAAGCCTGCTCCTCCCCAGAGCCACGGCCGGCCCTTCCACCCCGGGAACCCCAGCCCTGCTCACACTAACAGTTCACAACTCCCAGGGCTGGGCTCCCACTACAAAGAGGGAGAGGAGAGGGGCGCTGGTTCCCGCTGCAGCGCTGGGATCGGGGCAGCCAGCCCAGGAGCTGCCCCTCCTGCCTGCAGAGCCCTCTGTGCCCTCAGTGGAGCTCCAGCTGGAGCCCCCCGGCCCAGGGAGCAGCACAGAGCAGCCAGACCAGCGCTGCTGCTATTCCCCCCAGCCCCAGCCCTGGCTTTGTGGAACCCAAAGAGGGGGAAGGTGGCAGATCCCCCCCAGGACCCCCACCCCGGGGCACTGCTCCTGCCAAGGTGAGGTGCTGCACCCCAGAGCTCCCCAGGCACGTGGCTCTGGGCTGAGCATCTCAGCATGGACCCTGCACAACCCCAAAAAAGGTTTTTCTTTGTTCAGCCTCCCCCAGCAGCGCCGTGAGGGGCCGGTGATGCACTCCCAGCTCTGCTGCTCATTCCATTTTCAGGGAGTGAATTAGCAGCAGCCAGCTGACTCCAACATCCCCTTATCTCTGCACCAAGCTCGCTGCCGAGGATTTGCATAATTTTAATCTTTCCCACCAATGAGCATGAAAAAATTAGTTTTCCACTATTTTATCTCCTATTTGTGCTCAATAAACAGAGCCTGCTCCGTGTATTTATGCTGGGAAGGGTGAGGAAGGAGGAGGGGAAATCCCCCATTGCCAGCCCGGCCACGTGCAGGTTAAACCAGAGGAGGGAGGTGGGGGAAGGCTCTGCAAAAACTGCTCCACAAACTGCCCAAATTTCCTTGTCCAGCCCCAGTTGTTCTCTCCGGAGTCCCTCTCCTTTCTCCCAGCTCCAGCTGCCAGGCTGCCTCCCATCGCCAGGACCTTGGATTTCCCTCTCCAGCACAGTTTGCTGGACTCACCCCAGGTCCCAAGAGCAGCAGGACTGTGATGGAAGTGATGGAAAATGAGGTCCCACCTGGAGGAGCAACCACAGGGAGCCATTCAAATGCCAACACACAGCTTTGGGGGGTTAATGAAATGCTTTAAAAGAAAAGCACACCCCAAAGATTAAGCCTGGCTGTATTAAAATAAGGCATTGGAAAGAAAATGCTTCACCCTTTCTGCTGCAGAAACATCAAGACTGCACGTTGAGGCCCATATCCTACACCCTGCACTTCTGGATTGCAGCTGGAAATCGAGGCTGCTCTGAAGGGAAAGGAAATGCAGAGAGAACTGAGGCTCTCCTTGCACGTTCTCCACTCATGAGCAGGGTGGAAGGTACAAACGTGGAAATGCTTTTTAAAAAATGTCTTTCCTCCCTGTGGGGCCACGTGCAGGTCAGGGCACAGCCCAGCCAGAGGCAGGGGCACATCTCCACCAGCTCCAGAAAACACAGACTGGTCTTTGTGCTCAGGTGTTGCAAAATATGTAAAATTGTCTTCAGTAAGAATGTTCTTTGATGTTTGGTCTTTGTGTACTTTCAAGCCTAATCAACAAAAAGGGATATTTAATCCATGAAACAGAGTAGCAAACAAGCCCTGAGTGATATCCAGGTGTTAGAAAAACAAATTACTTGTTGGTCCAATTGCCAATTGTGTTGGAGTTTAGGGCTGGACATGCTCCTCATGATCTCAGACCTAGAGGGAGGTTAACAAAGCTTGCAAAGAAGGATGTGCCACTGATAATGGATGCAAAGAATGCCGAATTTACAGGCCACAAGGACATCTGGCAGGACTCCAAAGACAGAGAAGAAACTAATAAAGCCAAGTCAGCAATTGTGCTGAAATCAGCTCCAAGTGGGTGAAAGGGAATTCCAGAGGGGCAGAGCACGACCACGATTTTTGTGGACAGCACAGGGAAGGCCCGAGGGCGGGTTTGCCCCAAAATGCAGATTAATGGCAGTGGGGGGGCTCACAGACTGTCCCACCCTTTACCTCGTGAGCCCCACAATCACCAGGGACAGAACCCGGGGTGCAAAGTCAGGGGGGCGATCCCCAGCAGCTCCAGGAGCCCATTCTGCTCTCCCTGCACCTCCCCAGCGATCCTGGGCTCCCCAGGGCCCTGCCAGCCCCTGCACCCCGCGGTGCAATTACCCCCCCGTGCTCCAGGAACCACGCAATCTCCTAGACCAAAACCATAATTAAAGAGTCCAAGCGCCTTGGATGGAAACCTCTCTCCTGCCACCGCTCTTATCTTCTCTAAAAACAGCCGGCACCGCCCGGCCCGGGGCACGGCGGGGATGGGGCAGCACAAAGGAGCCGAGCTGGGGCTGCCGAGCCCGCGGGGGGCACGGAGCGGGCACGGGGCGGGCACGGGGCGGACACGGAGCGGGCACGGAGCGGGCACTGCCCGGCCGCCGGCGGGGGATGCGGGAGATGGGAGATTCAGGATATTCGGGAAATTCGGGAGATTCGGGAGATGGGAGATTCGGGACATGCGGGAGATGCGGGGGATGCGGGAGATTCAGGAGATGTAGGATATACGGGAGATGGGAGATTCGGGAGAGGCGGGAGAGGCGGAGAGGCGGGAAATTCGGGAGATGTAGGAGATGCGGGAGATGCGGGAAATTCGGGAGATGCGGGAAAAGCGGGCAGTGAAGGAGATTCGGGAGATGTGGGAGACTCGGGAAATTCGGGATCTGTGAGAGATTCGGGAGATGCAGGAAACTCGGGAAAAGCGGGCAGTGAAGGAGATTCGGGAGACGGGAAATTCGGGACATGTAGGAGATTCGGGATCTGTGGGAGATTCGGGAGCTGCGGGAAAAGCGGGCGGTGAAGGAGACTCGGGAAATTCAGGATCTGTGGGAGATGCGGGAGATTCGGGATCTGCGGGCGATGGAGAATATTCGGGAGATTCGGGATCTGTGGGAGATTCGGGAGCTGCAGAAGGCGCAGGGGACTCGGGAGCTGAGGAAGGCGCAGGGGATTCGGGAGCGGCAGAAGGCACAGGGGATTCGGGAGCTGAGGAAGGCGCAGGGGATGCGGGAGCTGAGGAAAGCGCAGGGGACTCGGGAGCTGAGGGAAGGCGCGGGGATTCGGGGAGCTGAGGAAGGCGAGGGGACTCGGGAGCTGAGGAAGGCGCAGGGGATTCGGGGAGCTGAGGAAGGCGAGGGGACTCGGGAGCTGAGGAAGGCGAGGGACTAGGGAGCAGGGGATTCGGGGGAGCTGAGGAAGGCGCAGGGGGATTCGGGAGCTGAGGAAGGCGCAGGGGATTCGGGAGCTGAGGAAGGCGCAGGGGACTCGGGAGCTGAGGAAGGCGCAGGGGATTCGGGAGCTGAGGAAGGCGCAGGGGACTCGGGAGCTGAGGAAGGCGCAGGGGACTCGGGAGCTGAGAGCGCGAGGGGATTCGGGAGCTGAGGAAGGCGCAGGGGACTCGGGAGCTGACAGAGGGGACTGGGAGCTGAGAAGGCGATTCGGGGAGCTGAGGAAGGCATGAGGGGATTCGGGGAGCTGAGGGAAGGCGCAGGGGACTCGGGGAGCTGAGGAAGGCGCAGGGGACTCCGGGGAGCTGCAGAAGGCGCAGGGGATTCGGGGAGCTGAGGAAGGCGCAGGGGATTCGGGGAGCTGCAGAAGGCAGGGGATTCGGGGAGCTGAGGAAGGCGCAGGGGATTCGGGAGCTGAGGAAGGCGCAGGGGATTCGGGAGCTGAGGGAAGGCGCGAGGGGACTCCGGGGAGCTGAGGAAGGCGCAGGGGATTCGGGAGCTGAGGAAGGCGCAGGGGATTCGGGAGCTGAGGAAGGCGCAGGGGATGCGGGAGCTGAGGAAGGCGCAGGGGATTCGGGAGCTGAGGAAGGCGCAGGGGATTCGGGAGCTGCGGCTCCGCACCCCGGCCGCCTCCGCCCGCTCCGCCCGCCCCGCTCCGCTCCTCGCCGCCCCCGGACCCGCCGCCCCGGCCGGAGCAGCTCCAGAACCGGGTCCGGCCCGGCTCCGGCTCCCTCCATCCCCCGGGCACCTGCGAGGGGAGGCGGAGGGACGAGAACAATAACACGGAGCAGGGCGAGGGAGGCAAAGAGAACCAAAACCCAACTGTGAAACAGCCCCGGGGCAGAGTCGCCGGCCCGGACTTGCTGTGATTACACTCCCACTGCTGGGTACAAAGCTCCTGGCTTGGCCCTCTCATAAAGCTGGAAGGGAGGTGAAAGAAATGCTTTTTGTTGTTTTTTTTTTTAATAACCTGAAGGGTCAAAACAACCTTTTAACTTGTCAACTAGCAAGTTCAAACAGGACTGCAAGTTCTGCTTTCCATAGCTCCGGGGAGAGACATCCACACCAGGCACCTGAGCTCACGGCCTCAGGCCCTGGCAGGTTTTGGAGAGCCAGAAAAACCAAGGTAAAGGTGCTGGCAAGGGGCACCAAAACCACTTCCCGCAGGAGCAGCAGCCTGGGCACTGCCCCAGAGCTGCTCCAGCCCAGCTCCATCTCCCAGCCCTGGGCAAACCGGCAAAACCTGGGCAAAATCTGCAAAACCTGGGCAAAAATCTGCAAAACCTGGGCAACCCTGCACAGCCTGGCAAAGCCTGCACAGCCTGGGCAACCCTGCACAACCTGGGCAAAAACTGCACAGCCTGGGCAAAAACCTGCACAGCCTGAGCAAACCCTGGGCAAAAACCTGCACAGCCTGGCAAAGCCGGCACAGCCTGCACAGCCTGAGTAAAATCTGCAAAACCTGGGCAACCCTGCACAGCCTGGGCAATCCTGCACAACCTGGGCAAAAACCTGCACAGCCTGCACAGCCTGGCAAAGCCGGCACAGCCTGCACAGCCTGAGTAAAATCTGCAAAACCTGGGCAAACCCCTGCACAGCCTGGGCAATCCTGCACAGCCTGGGCAAAACCTGCACAGCCTGGGCAAACCCTGGGCAAAAACCTGCACAGCCTGCACAGCCCTGAGTAAAATCTGCAAAACCTGGGCAAAACCTGCACAGCCTGGGCAAAATCTGCACAGCCTGGGCAAAATCTGCACAGCCTGGGCAAAATCTGCAAAACCTGGGCAACCCTGCACAGCCTGGGCAAAATCTGCACAGCGTGGGCAAAACCTGCACAGCCTGGCAAACCCGGCACAGCCTGCACAGCCTGAGTAAAATCTGCAAAACCTGGGCAAAACCTGCACAGCCTGGGCAAAATCTGCACAGCGTGGGCAAAAACTGCACAGCCTGGGCAAAAACTGCAAAACCTGCTCCCTGCCAGACCCTTCCCCTTTCCACATCCTCATCATCATCAACCCTTCATCTCCTGCATCTCCTGCTCCCTTCCAGACCCTTTACACATCATCATCATTAACCCTTCATCTCCTGCTCCCTTCCACACCCTTTACACATCCTCCCCATCATTAACCCTTCCATCTCCTGCTCCCTGCCAGCGCAGATCCAGCACAGAGCCAAGCTGGCCCATCCCCTCTTCCCTGCCCCCCTGCACCTCCACAAACCTCAGCCAAACCCATCCAAATCCCCAGGAAAAGCAGCTCCTGGGGAGCCCTGCTCCTGGCAAACCCAGGCTGGCACGGATTCAGCGTGAGCTTGTTTGAGCAGTGCCCAGCAGCCAAA